>JAEVFN010000036.1:212500-645000 GCA_030449075.1 Murraya paniculata | reverse complement strand
TTTAAAATTAAGTATATTTTGGTCATTATATAATAAAATAATAATTTCGTAATAAAATTTTCTAAATGCATGTATACTGCTTTTTAAAACTCACAGCAAACTTAATAATATAGTTTACCAAACTAGCCTTAAAGCATATCTAATCAGTCATTGCAATTCCAAATTAGCCTGAAAGCATCCTAAGTGGACTTAGTGTTTGATTTTTTAGATATCTAAAGTTTGAAGTTTTATTAATTTCAGACCGTTTCTAAAATTTGCTTGTTTGTTTTTTATGACTTATATTTGATTTTTAGATATTTACACTTGAATAAAAAGTAAAATTTTGTGACTGTATCTGAATTAAAAAATTGTCTAAATAAAAAGTAAACATAATTCAAAAATATCTGATAATTATGTTTAAGATGTTTTTTATTTATAAAAATAAATAAGATACCACTTACATTTAGATAATAAAAAAAAACAAATATATTATTTAGATATTTGTATTTAGACTCATTTACACTTTAGAAATATTCAAATCCATTTAAATTTCGAATAAAAAAATAAATGATACCTTAGTCTAACATTTTAATCCGAGTATGAATCACGTTAAACTTATTCATACCTTCCACACCACGACCCATTAAAAAAGGTAAATAGTGACTTGAGTTCACTTTGGAAACACGTGACTTTAGGCTTTTTAAATAATAATAACAATAATAATAATAATAATAATAATAATAATAGGTTTATAGACTAAATTTTAGGTTCACAGAAGTTAAGCTCACCCCATATTTAAAATTGGTTAATATTTGTAAAGTAAAAATAAAAATAATTTATAATTTTTTTAAATTAAAGACTTAACAAAAGTTCATACGACAGTAGCACAGTACAAAACTAAATAAGAAAAATAGTCAGTCTAATCTTATCGTATCGGATTGTTACCAGACCAACCCATTAAAACTTACCAATTTTTGTGACGATAAAATGGATTAAAATATTCCGTGTTATTCGAAGCAAAAGGGCCAAAATTGTAAATGCAAAAGCAATTTTGTCAGCATCTCTCGCATAAATGGTCATTATCAAAAAAATAAATAAAAAAAAAAGAAAAGGGCATGCATGCAGCTACCACGCTCCAACACCCAGACGAGAAGCGCTTTTGTATTTCAACACTCGGCTTCTTCTCTCTCTACACAACCAAAAGCACTTTTGTCTCACTCTTTCCATACCAACTCAAGCCAAAATTCAATCCTCCTCCTTCTTCCTTCTCTCTTCTCTGAGCCTCTCTCTTCCGGCAAAAGCAATTATTTTATATATATATATATATATATATATATATATATATATATATATATATATATATATAATATAGAGGGAATTGAAGGAATAAGGAGAAATTAATACTGCTTTTATAATTTAATCTACCCATTATTTGTCTATGATCTATACATCAAGTGAAAGGGATTCCAAATTAACAAGCTGGCAGTGATGATCGTATATGATTAATTAAGAGACTTAATAATTAAGTGAAAACATTATATAATTAAACTTTCTAGCTAACTAGTGATGATGATGATGACTAGGGTTTTGTTTTCTATTATCATTATTCCTGTCGAGGGCGAGCCATCCAGAGAGAACTAAGAGCTCGGAGACGATGAAAGTACTCGCATATCGCCAGCAAACACCTCGCGGCTTGACGGGTTGTCAGGATTTGTTGCAGCCGGTGGATGGTTTGGTGCCTCAGATTATCTGCCTGTAAGTTTCAATTTTGCATTTTATTTTATTATTTTAGGAAGAAAAAGGAAATGCATTAGTATATAATTGACTTTAAGAAAAAGACTAATTAAGCATAAATTTGGTACATTGTGTTTACAAAAATGTCTCAGTTGATGACTTTGGGGTAGGAGGTTTTAATTGTCAAATGGGTGAGGGAAAATATGCAAGAATTTGCTTAGTAAATCATTGTGGCTTTCGTCTAGAAGCAACCGTGAAAAGGTGAAAAAACAGCACATAGCATCAAATTAAATTAAATTCTAACTAGGAAATGTGCTAATTTATCTTAGAATATATATGATCCATTACAAAAATGTAGACATAACAAAACCAAATAAAATGATTAATAAGCATCATTAGTCAGCCTGAAAGTGGTCAACATATGATAGTAACGTTGCTTTGGTACTAAAAACAATGATGACGACAATGACTTCCCTAAGCTTTCATTTGATCAATTCATCTTGATTTGATGAATTCCACGTATATAATCCTCAATGTCAATGTTTCTATATCGAATCTGTTCAAACCCTAATCAATTTTTCTATCAGGGACATAGAATTTTCTTTGGGTCAAGCCGAGCATTCCACTCTTTGGACCCACCACCCTAAACCCCAAAGCAGCTAAACATTAATAATCAAGTGACTAAAGTCTTATTCATTTTCTATGCGTTTTGTTTGTATTTGTACTGTGCTTACATAATAATGATCCCATCTCTCTCTGTGTGTTTTCAAGTATTTACATATATATATGCTTATCCTATATGAACAGTTAGAAAGAAAATTATGGTGGGATCATGGACTATGTGGTGTCTTAAGTCAAATGAGTAGGACCATGACATCATACAATTATGCACTGCCATGTGCACAAGTTAATATTCATAGACCATCATCAGCTTAATTATTTGGTCGTAATTAAGCACAATCGAATAGCTCTAGACCTTGAGTGTTCCAAAAATTGATCAATTATTCAATTGCATATTGATATGACCAAAACACACTCATATTGATAACCAGACCAAGTAACATCATTTAATTTGTTTTAGGAGAACATATTCAATGCATATGAAGATATATAAAGAAAAGAAACTCAATTTTTGAAGCATGAAGAGGCACGTGGGTGTTAGTCTTCCATTTTTTGGCTGTGATGGGCAAAGAAAGGCCTATATAGTTTCGTTGGAAAGTGCAAAAAATTTATATGAAGTTGCTATCAACAGTACTATAAGCCAACAACTCGTGAATGGCAAAAGTTATATATCTTATATGTAATAAAGATGCCATGCAAATGCGAAAAAATTATGCAATGCAACAACCAGCTGCCACCACATGATTGTAAGACTGAGACATGTAGCAGTTTCATAAATTGGGTTAGGTTAGGTTTTCCAAACCCAGCAGGTCAGGACCAGATTCTCTGGTCCCACATACCCCACATTTATGCAAGTGGGGCTCACTAAAATATATATAGATTGGCAATAAAAAATTATTCATACCTGCCTAACAAAACCTTCGAGAGTGGAGAGCTTGTTCATGGCAACGGCCATTTGGCCCATGTAATTAGCCATGTTAGGAGGGCAACTGAGTGAGTCAGAAGCTATGGTGTCTAAGATTGACTGGTTCAGCGCTTCAAGCCCTTGAGAGAGAGCATCTTCAGCTTCCTGTGTAGATTGTTGCAGCCCACATATGCCCAGTATCTGTTGCTCCGTTAATGGCTCTATTTGGCTCAATATAACCTGAATCAAACATTATTTACATAGACCTCAATATGTCATTATGATTTATATATATATTGCTACAAGTTACTTACAGAAGGATCTCATGATTCTTTTATTTGCTAAAAACCAAAGGAAAAGACGAAGATGCATGAGAACAAGATCTGTTTAGCTGGCATCAAAGAGGAGAAGAATAATAATAACAATAATAATAATAATAATAATAATAATAACAATAATAATAATAATAGAAATAATAATAGAACCGTGCATGCAATTCTCTCCTCTCTCTTTCTCAGCTTTCGCTTTCAACAAAAATTGCAGTAACAGACATGGCTTTATTAGAATAACACCTAACCCTCCCCTTTATTAGAAACTCCTCCATGATATACCTTTCGTCATTTATTGATATCATGATCATTTCGTTTTACGATTGATCATCCACCGACAAATTGCCCCATGCAGTATGTCATGATAAGGATTAGTTATCGTTTTTTTTGTTTGGTATTTTTTCTACTTATCGTGCAATAATATACCTCATTATGTTCTATGTATGAATTAGTTAGTCAGCTAACCCTAATTCAGGCTTAGTGCGGTTAATATTTGGCCATGTTTTTTGTCATTTTCTTGTCACATTTAGTATTTGCAATTTGCATGTTAATGTGACAGAACATATTGTATGTGTATTATATTTAAAAGAAAAAATATCAAAATAAGTGCATGATTGGAACTAATACGAGTACCTTGATGAGCTCAGATGGCCGGAATCCTCCCAACCACAAGAAGCATCGTTCGGCCGGAGACTTCCACATGCCGGAAACAAGATGAAACACATCCGTTTTGGCCACCATGCCTTTGAGGTTCATTATCTCATCATAGTGTGCTAAGCAGTTGTCTACATAAAGCCGAAGCTCGTTTTCGGGTAAATGTTCTTGTACTGCAGCTCTAAGCTCACACATCAGACGGTGATGCACCTCGAGCCATCTTGCATACTCCATGTCAAACACTGCCGCTTCTACATAACAAAGAAACAAGAAAACAAGAAATGAGAAATCGGTTGAGCTTCTAAATGAAAATAAATTAAATTTGGAAAAAAAATAACTAACCTGAGCTAATGTTGTTGATGCCCACAGGAAGGCCTTGCTCTCCTCCTAAAATTCCCCCAAATAGCATGCCCTAGAAAGGAAAAGGGAAAATCGAAAAGTATTTATTTAGAATAAAATGTTATTTGATTAGAATAAAGTTGCCAAAATGACTGAATCTCACTTGAGTTCTGGCTCTTTGTAGTTCTTGTTCAAGTTGGGTAAGTTTGATCCTACTTGATTCTAGCTGTTGGACATAAGCCTGTGATATGAAAAATATAAAGCAGGAGAAAAAAAAAATGGAAACCACCCCATAACATAAAATGATTAGATGTAATCATGTAAGCTGTTGTTTGAATTAAAGGAGAAAAGTTCTTCATCGGACTGACCTTTTTTCTGAGCCTGCTTTTCCTTGCTGCCTCTCTATTCTGAGCAAGTCTTCTCAATGTCTGCTTAAAAATAATGCTAATCATTACAAACATTGAACATTTTCTTTATGGAATTTTAATTTTCATTTTGCTTGTAATGTTTACAGAAATTATAGACCAAAAGAAGCAAAGAAATCACCTTAGGGTCTGGTGTTTTTGGTCCTTCATGTTCTGAATTACTTGATGTTGGACCTTTGCGGTTTCCTTCACGCTGAAATACCAAGAAAATTAAAATAATTATTAAAAAATGGAATAATAACAATTTTTAAAACAAAGAATCTCAGTTCCAAGTAAGCTAGCTAGCAGCTACCAACTCTTATTCTTGATCATGTATTAAATAATTCGTTACTATATTCAAGTCCTAATACTCTAGCTACCTTGATTGTTTTAGCCGGTTCAGGCCCGGATGAAGGAGCATTATTTCGAGCGTTGGCCAACTCCATAGACGGCTCAGATGGTCTCTTAGAACTATTATGTGTTGTGGAAGAAACTAAAGCTGGACCTGTAGCAGCCTACCAAATCCAAAACAAATTAAACAATTAAAAGTAATGAAAATTATATTAAAACTAAACTAAACTAAACTAAACATGATAGAGAAATTAAAGCAAAGAAGAAATAAGTGTTAAGTTAATAACGGTTTAGTAATGAATAGTGATGACAATACCTTGTGATTATTAATTGATGAAGGTTCTACGTGCATAGGCTGAGATGGGAAGATGTTCAAAGTTGGAGGCCTCATTCCTGAACTCTCTGGTAGCAAAATTTTAACAATAATCAACAACAAGAATAATATTCCTTTGAAAGAAAAATACTAATGATTAAAAAGCATAGGAGACAAATTAAAGCAAGGGAGAAATTGTAGGAACTGTCGTGCATTTGCAGCTCTCTTTCTCTCTCTCTCTCTCTCTGCTGCCATATCCAAAAAAAAAATGCAGAAAAAGCTGAAAAAGGCAAAGCAAAACCCATGCCCTATTCGTACCCTTTTCAGTACACATGTGGAATTCATTTGGGTTTGTTTGTAAAAGCATAAAATCAATAAAAAAAATCTTTTTGGAAAAAAAAAATCAACTTTCCTTTCTGCTGCAAATTAAGAGAGGATCTGGTCAAAGAAAGTACTGTCATGAAAGATTTTCAATCTGTTTGAACATGATTTTCCTGTGACCCAAACAACCGTTGTTCCCAAAAAGAATCTTCCCCAACAGAAAATTTTTGAAGGGTCTTTACACAGAGAGAGAGAGAGAGAGAGAGAGAGAGAGAGAGAGAGCGAGAAGAAGATGTATGTACTCACGCCTTTGGTCTTGATGATGATGATGAACAGTGGAAGGGTCTTGTCCTTCAAGATAGAGAAAAAGTGCTTGATCTAATTCTCCCAAATCATAAGCTCCTCCTCCACTATCTTTATTACTGGATCCTCTCACACATATACACACCAAATTAAACACATAAAAAAAAAAGCATCACAAAAAGAGGAGAGCTAGCTAGCTAGCTATACATATTAATTTCATACGCTTTAGCTTTGATATTTAAATCAAATTACATGTAGTTTCCACCAGGGATAGAGGGTGACTGTTGCATCATTCCAAAGGCTATCTGATTCTGATTATTCTGATGATGATGATGGTCTTGTACTTGTATCTGTTGCTGCTGCTGTTGGATATGTTGTTGATGATGAAGTTGATTATTGGCGACTTTGTTACTAGTAGAAGTAGCCATATGAAAGAATCTGCTAGCTAGGTCCTCCAACACACAGCAAAGCTTTGTTATTTTCTGTTCTTGAAAATTAATAATAACCCCATTAAAAATATAACACAAAGACCACTCCCTTTTTTGCTCTTTTCGAGACCGTAAGTGGAATTAAAAAAGAAAAAGAAAAAAAAATGAGTCGGTTACGATCGAAAAAGGAGATAGAGATTGAAGAAGAAGAAGAAGAAATGAATTTGGTGGAATAATATTGAATGCAAAAGAAGCAAAAGACAAACCTTTTTATTAGCAATTAGACTCTAACTGACTTCTTATGTGTACACACACCCATTTTCAGGCTCTCTGAGTAAATAATATTAATAAAAATAAGAAATTTTATTATTTCTCTTTTTTTTTTTTTTTTTTTCAGATAAAGCGGTCTCAAGATATCATCTCTTCAAAGAAACCGCTGTTCTGTATCGATGGCAAGAAAAGCCACTTCAGAATTTTAGAGCTTCCTTGTCCGAGCTTCCTATTATTATTATTATTAAGTATTCTTAATGACGATTTTGCCCTTTTTATACTTTCCTGTTGACATTTTCGTTCATGCAAACTTAACACGTAGTAGATTGGTGAATGGTAAGGCGGCTTCGTCCTAAGTTCTCTCTCTCTCTATATATATACACACACACGCAAAATATTAATTGCCCCCCATTAGACCTCTATGTTTTTTCTTTTTTAATTAGTTTTTAAAGTTAATCTCGCTTATTGATTCTAAATCTCTTTTTGAAGATAAATAATAAGCGTCCTAACAATAAAGTTCTATCTTTTGAATTACTAAAGTTTTAATCCCTTACCCTAAATAGTGAGATTAGGTACACCTAATTAGAAAGTCAATCAATCCAACAAATATACCTACATTGTTTACATATAAAAGCGAAATGAGTTTAACAATACTTATTAATACAAGGTTTATCATCATCATAAACGTTATTTCAATCCTTCTCAAACACATCGCCCTAAGAAAATGATAGAAAAATTTTAGAATATGTTGCATTTGGAAGCTAAGAAAATGCGGAAACAGAGAGAAAATATAGAGACAAGAGTGGAGCTATTTTGAATCTGAATTTTGTCCTACATCTGCTGATTACACTTATATTTATTCAATGATCTGGAATGATCCACATACATACCCTAAGTACGAGCTTACAAATTCTTTATGCTAAGCAAATTGCACTAATTAACTCTTAACAACATAACTAATCCTGGTAACGCAATTTACATGTCAGCACTTCTAACAAAGTAATCAACTTAATTGAATAAAAACAAAATACACTTGAGGAGGAGACATAAAACAGCCTTACTCCTAGTGACATAGCCAAAATTCAAAATTGGGTGGGGGGGGGGGGAGGGGGCAAATTTTATTTCCTTAAAAAAAAATTAATTTTCCTTAAGCGTTTTAAAATAATCTTAGATTTGTTTTAAAATAATCTTAGATTTAACATTCTTATTTAAAGTGATTTTAATGATGATAAATTAACTTTAAGTCTATATTATTATATATTATTCAAAGTCAAAGGGGACGAACCAAAAATTTTATTAGGAGCAAATAAAATTTTTGTATTGTCTGAAAATATTAAGACTTACACGGACAACTAACTGTCAAATCTCTTTGTGGCCCCGCCATTACTTACTCCTTAATATAGTTTTCACCGATATATAAGCACATATGCTCTGTAAATATTCACTAAGATTTCTTTTATATATATATATATATATATATTCAATTCCACTTTTAGCAATTATATATCAGAACCCAGAAAAATTACCCCAAAGGGAAGATCATTGGTATTAATATTATCATATGCTAAATTTATGGCCATAAAAGGTGATTTTTCAGATTAAAATTTTTATAATTACAAGGATGCCAAAACAAATTCAAATCCAAAGCGCTGGTATGGTGAACAGTGTGGTATTTCAATTCTTTAACAGCCGTTACCGAATCTTTACTATGTATGAAGGGGCAGAATAGTCATGTGAAAAAATTTCTGCCAAAAGAAAAAATATTAAAAATAAAAAGTAAAAAGATATAAAAATAATGATTCGGGGAGCAGCTGTCAACAAGAGAATGCAGGTAGGACCGTTGACCGTGGGACATGTGTCAGGTTTTAGAGTTCCAATTCTGATCTTCGCCCCTGTGGGGTGGGGAGTTGGGAAAGTGGGGCCCACCGCCCTGGCGATCAAGACTCGGAAGGAGAATCGGACGGCTGCTATAAGGTTTTCTTTGGTTTTTTTTTTTGGTCATTGTGGGGTCCACTGGATCAGAGGTGAAGAAAGTCATAATCAGTGCGGGGGCCCACCAGGACCGGCCCCCACCTTTCCCGCGATTTTTAACTCGTTTATTATCCAACCACTCCGAAAATAAGGACTGCCTGCTAACCTCAAAGGAGAAAAGAAATGAAAAATGGATACAATTTTATATTTTTAAAAACGTTTTTTAGTTTCGTTTGAGCACTCCTATTTATTGAAATTTAGACAATTTTCATCACTTTCGAAATTCCTAGTAATCTTCTCTGTGAATGAATCAATTAAAATCTATTAATTAATTAAAGTGATTTTAATTTTTAAAGGTTAGAACATAGATTTTGTTATTATATAATTATGAGGTGATGCAAAAAACAATCACTTATTGATATGCTAGTTTTGATGATTTGATGACCTAATTGTTTCTCCAAGGAGCGTGTAGAGTGTTACAAATAATTTAAAACAAAAATTAAGAATACAATTTGGAAAAAGATATATGATATATGTCGTTATTTTGAGAGAGTTATAGATTCAACGCGAGAGTAACAAAACATCACACATCCCAAATATTTTCTTACATAAATTTATTCTTCCAAAGGGATTTGGCCTTAGTTAGATGGTCGAATCCTATAACAAATGTCACATCACTTGGAGTCAATGCTTGATATAAGTAGTATTACGTTGAAAGGACTTGTCTTGCAAATACAAAGTTGAGGTGCACATTTTTTAAGAGTATTGACATGGATTTTAACATGTCATTTATTGATTTTTAGATACATGTACCTTAGGGGTGGGCACTAGTTCGGATCAATTCAATTTCGAAATAAATTAAAATTTTTAATTTAGTTTAGTTTTCGAAATAAATTAAACAGAAACGGACAGGTTAACTTTGAAATGGTATCGATTCAGTAACAATTTTCTCAAATAGTGGAGTTTTTTTATCTTATTTTTTATAATAGAAAAAAGATTCATCTTATTATTTTTTCCTGGACTTTATTCTTAATTTTCTTTAATAGAAAAAGAAGTTAAAATAAAGAGGAGTTTTCATATCTTCTTAAATTAATATTATTAATACAATAAAAAACTAAGTTATTATTAATACAGTAAAATAAATTATGAATATGTAATAAATAACATGAATTTTTTTTTTTTTAAAAAGGCAAATTACATGACTAGCTAAAAGGGCTCCCTACAATATGCGCCTCAATAGTAGCAAATTGGAAGCGACGGAAAGAAGCGGTAGCAATAGCGGACTGGAGAGTGGAGCCAGCGAGATGCCCGTCAAACTAAAAGGAAGCAGTAATGGCTGGCAGCTATGTTCATCTCATGTTATCGGCAAGTAGCAACGATTGGCAAAGCAAAGGTACTGTTATCGTCAGGTGGCACCACGGCAATGAAGATTCAGCAGCAAAGGTGTTAGGATTCGACAGTCGCAGTGATTTTCAACTTACGGTTAGAGTTAGGGTTTTTGGCCTTGCGATTCAACAGGTAGCGGCTGCAGCAATATGCGTACTGTATGTGTGTGTTATATATATATGTCAAGAATTCCTAATTTTATTAAAGTCAAGAATCAATTAAAAAATAAAGAAACAGTGTACTTTTTTTTTTGTATTTTAGTTGATTCATAACTTTATTAAAGTTAGGGATTTCTGATTGAAAAATTACTCATATATATGTGTGTGTGTATATATGTCATTAAATTCAGTTTGGTACCGATTTTGAACCGAACCATTTTGGGATGAACCCATCTGGTTTTTTAACTAACATTGAACTAGAACCAAAAAATCGAACCGAACTCAGGTGTAGTTCAGTTCTACCCACCCCTAATATACGTGGCAGTAATTAATAAAATAATGAAGTCAATCTTTACTTAATATATGACATGATTTCTTTTATTAGTGTCACATGAATTAGAGTATTTTTTGTTTAGTGAGTCTTGATGGTACGATGAAAGTTTTATTAAAAAATTAAAACAAAAAAATGACATCTAATTAAGGGGGGTGATGTGATGAACCTTACCCCTCAAGAACCAATTATTAATAACAAGATACCTTACTAAAGATAATACGCTCAACAAAAAAGTTCATGCTAAACCATAAAAATCCACAACAAATTGACATCAACTGAATCTGTATGAGGGCAGACCATCTACATGAAGACTCCGTGAGTTAGAATATTAAACGTTGTAATGCATGTGTTAAGTATTTAGCTGAATAAGCTCATTGCAATTCTTGATACACATAGTGCAATCACATTTGTTAGCGATATAATTCATCATTTGTTGTTTTTCACTGACAGTAGAGTCAATACAAGAGATTTGGTTTGTATTCATGCAATATTCTTTTTCTTTTTTTGGAAAAAAAAGGCTAATTAAATTGAGATTGTACAAAAAAAATTAGGGTAATTAATTAATTAACATGTATTTGTAGTCATAATGGCAATGAAAGAGCCTTGTATCATTTGATGGTTTTTGGTTTGACTCACCAAAAAGACATGCAACCTCGAAGAAAGAAATGTTCATGGCTTGCAATTTCCCATGAAGGGGAAGAGAGACATGATCATAATTGAGTACGAGTGATGCGGCGGCGTACGTTTTGTTCTTCAATGGGAATCTCTTGTGTGTTTTTAAGTGTGTGTGTATCATATATACGTATATATAAAAACGAAGAACGATGTGAAAATTTTCATTTTGTTATGAATTAAGGGATGTGTTTTTATTGTATAAGCAAAGCAGGTGTGTGTCCAAATGTTGCTGGAAAAAATGACGACAATTGAGATAGAACGTGCTTACTTTATGATGTGTCACTATATACACCTCTTTTGCATGAAAATTAATCCATGCGAAAAGCTAACTGCTCGCCCAAAACAATATATATATATATATATATATATATATGTAATAATGTAATAGAAATCCATAATGAAGCTTGAAATTAACCATTACCCTTTCTCGAGATGTATACAAAGTTCATATCTTGAGAGAAGACTTAACCATATTACTTCAAATACATAGGCAAAATATGCATGTTTGATTTTTTTTTTTTTCCACCTAACACATGATTATTTGACTCTCTATAGTATCTTTTATTATACCACAATCCTCTCTTTGTTAGCTAGATCATTAATATATATATGAAATTTTGCAAGATTAAGGCGTGATCATCTCAGTAGATTATTGCAATTAAGCAGCAAGAACACACAACCACCCTTGAATCTTAATCCATTATATTGTACGTGTAAATAGAGAAAAAGAGTGAAACTCCCTTATTATTTGACAAAACTAACAACACATCCAAATCTTCCTGAATGTTAACTTTATTATCGATCTTACCATTTTACTTGGTATAAAAATGAATATCTTTATATCTTTAATTATGTTTTAAAACACATGTGAACTCCCCTATTGTTTGATGTTAGGACTATGAAATCTTTAATTATTTAATTAATTGAATAATTTTTGTTAATCATAATTAATTCAAAATCTAATGAAAAATTATGGAAAAGGCAAGGGAATTGTCATAATTTTTCAATTAATTCTGAAAATTTCAGAATTAATCAAAAAAATTAAATGCAAATTTAATGTATGCATATGTACTATTTTTTGGAGAATAATAATTTCAAATATATATATATATATATAGAGAGAGAGAGAGAGAGAGAGAGAGAGAGAGACCCACACTCAACTTATTGTTTCAAATATTCTCAACTTATTACTCTCCAAAAAATTGTGTGTTTGTGTATATATATAATTTTTTTCATCTAATTTTTCCATTAATTCCCTTAATTTTTTTCCATAATTTTTTAATTATTATGGGTAAAGAAATTATATTATTCAATTAATTAAATAATTAAAGATATTCATATTCCAAACATCAACCAATTACTAAGTGTAAAATATTAAAATCAGCAAAAAGGCCAATAGTCATAGAATTTGGATATGTTTTAACCCATCTGGGGGATTAACTTTGTTAAATAACAGGAGGTTTCACTCCTTTTTCCCATGTAAATAACAGTATTATATATCATTGACTAGATGCATAAGTTTATTTTATAACTAGCTTAGACGATAATTAAACGACACAGAGTGAACGAAATATAAACATCAGTTGGTTAGTAATATTATTTGTTTAAAGGACTGTCATAATCAAAGAAGTTTTTCTTGTCTTATTTATTAATATAATTAACATCTAATGGTTATAAAATATACGCAAGTAGGAACTAATTTGAGCAGTAATTGAACTTTAACCCTTTGGACAATTTTAAATGTACAAATATATTGGAAAACAAACAAATTATTTGGATTAGGTGTATCAAAAGAGATCCATAAAGTAAATATATTTATAATCTTCTTTTAATTATTATATGATCATACAAGTCTCTCCTTATGGCCATTCAAGCAGCCAGGGTTTCGACCAACTCCTTCATTTCCATTGGCTTAGTCGACATTTCCAAACTTTGAAAATGACAATTAATTATTAAAATATGTCATATAAAAGTAAAACCCTAATTCTTGATGTAAAAGAGTGCCCGTAATTAACTCGATATATGTAATTAAATTAATCAAAATTTCTGTGACGAAACTTTAAACATCTTTTGAAATGACACGTATGTCATTGACTCTCATTTTTGTCAATATTTGGTTTTATTTGTTTGTTAAATTTGCAAATACGATCATACAACCTACCGAGGGTTGCTTCTACGTATTCAAATAATCAATTTTACATCTTTAATTGCTAATTAACGAATGAGTTTATAAGTTATGTATTCAATTATGAATGTGGATTCAATTAGTAAAATAATTGTATGGTCCAACAAATTTAATCTATATTTATAGATGAATGCCGCCACCCATTTCTCATCTATATCTATATATAGTCTACTGATTTTTGTGCATAGGTTTCTTTTTAATTTAATGCTTGATATATGGTTTCTAGAATAGAATTGGATTACCAATCTTGTGTGATTGGTCCTTAAAATAGCAACAATAGTTAAAATTAATGAAAATTTTGCAAGAAATGACACTCACGCTAGGAACACTACAGATTCAGAAAAGTACATTTGTCTGTTTAATAGTTGCTACCAACAAAATAAAAGTTTTAATAAATTAACCATATTGTGAAGCTTAAGCGCATGCATGATTGATATTATGTAAATCTAAGAAACTTACTAAAAAAAATGTATATCTTGGACACAATTTAACTGGCCGTGGCTATGAATGTGCTTTGTTCCCATGACTGCGTGAGTTCGCCTAATAATAAACAATAAGGGCGGTGAGATTTGTCATCATCATCCAAATTTTTTTTAATTAAAAAAGAAGAAGAAGAAGAAGATGAGAGAGATAGAAAGAAATAGTACCTTTCAATATGATAAAATGCACATTGACAGGTCAACGCGTGTTCCAATCTAATTACCAACTTACAATTTTGTTGTTTCATCTTTTGGTTATTTTAGGTTTCATTAAGTATTATAGAGCTGGATATCACATCTGATTCAATATAAATTAACTTGTTACATTTTTTTAAAATGGTTTACTTTCTAATTAAATTTTATAATCTTTTAATACTCACTATAACCATCTAGTATATAGTTAATATAATTAAGATTGAATATTAACAGGAACAAGTTCAATGTATGTTCCACCTTTCTTTGCATTGAAAATTTAAATATTTTATACACAATCATCCGATTGATGGAACCCATTATCAAAATATTATTTTGGTTGACTTAATGAAATTGCGCATTTGGTCAACCAATAAGCTAACCTTATAAATTCACATTTTATACCCAAAGGTAACTATTATTATGACTAAATTATATCTTTACACAATATTTTTTGCATGTTTTATTGATAGGGCAACTGCTAATAATAATAATAGTTAAAGGGACAGGATCTATGTTTTGAAATAGGCATGTCTCCAACTAATTGCAATGGGAAAATTTGGACATACTCAAGGGCCAAGAGAGAGTACCCCAAGAGGGCAGCCACTTCTGTGTATTTTTTTTTTAATATTTATCTTAGTCTTCTGTTGTTTTAAAATATGAGTTATCACTGACTCTCTCCTTAATGATTTGGGTTGTTTAACAACAATATTTGATATTAAGCTATTAATTATCAGGCCTTATTAATTCTATTCCAACGTCATGCCATAATGTACTTATTATTGTTCATGCAAGAGACATACTATCTTGACTATATGCATCTAATGTCTGCTATATAAAAGTTTTCATGGCCTAATTAAAGTTATCTCAATTTAATTGAAATTACCCAAAAACAAAGTTTTAAAAACTTTTCCAAATTCCAATGCCCTGTTCATGTTGTGCTAGGTTAGATTAGAGCTTGTCATGGGAAATCTAAGAACTAAAAACAACTACACTTGGAGCAATATATATTTATTCTTTCAAGCACCCATGTTTGGAAAGGAATCCTTTTTACTGAAAAAGGAAAATTTTGTTATGCTAAACGACTTGTAGACTTTAATTTTGTGGGCATCCATAGCCTTGCTACGAGGGAATGGGCAAGCATTCATGTTTTGTACGGAACCCAAATCCTTGATAGCCCTAAATGGAAAAAAGTAAATAAAATAAATTTGGCTTGGAATTCAATAAAACATCCATACAAAAAACAAATAATCCATTAATATTTTGGACACGAGGTTTTGAAGAAGATAAAGTTTTAATTTGCTATATTTAGTATGGCTTCTGCGTTGGTAAAAACGCAGGGTAGGTTTCCTTGATAGGAAGGGTGCCAAAAAGCAATTATGGCCCTCAATAATTCCACACCTATTTATCTATTTTTATCAACAAAGTCTCAAAGGTTTTTTCAGGCGGGGTCCATTACGCACATATTTTCAGTGCCTAAAAATAGTAAATCTTGATTCTAGCTGGAGAAATGATTTTAATTCTGGTGCTTTTTTTTTTCTTGTTTCAGCTACCAAGCACATTGAATATGAATGGGAAATTTACAGTAATAGCCATTAAACTTTTATCTTTTTAAAATTTAACCCCCAAGTTTTTTTTTATTAAAATTAGCCACATATGAAATTTGAGGACCAAACTACCCCGAGAAATTCTCACCGTTCTGTGGCCGAAATCCTCCCCCTCTCACCGAAAGTTGATCACTGAAATCCCTCACACATCGTCGGCAGCATAGAGCAGCGCCGGAGTCCATCATCGACAGCCGGAATAACGTAAATCACGTTCAAAATCTTCCAAGATCTCCAAAATCAACTATTGAAATTCAAAAACCTAGGTGAGCTATTGCTTCTTTCATGCTTTGTGTGACATTGTTGGGCGTTGTTGTTGTTTTTGTGTTGTGTTGGTGGTGGTGATGATGGATTGAGTTTTTGTGGATATTATTGGTGGTGGCTGGGGAGGTTGAACCCAACAGTTGGGGCCATGGGTGCAATGGGTAGGCATCGCTGCGAACTCGCGAGAGGGGCTGTGTGCGATGTGCAACCATCGCGCCAAACTCGAGCGATGGGCTGTTGCCCCTCGCGCGAGTTTGCAGCAATAGGTTGCCCATCGCACCAAATATGTGCGACGGGGTGGCCGTCACACAAAAATTTGTGCGACAGGTAGTCCATCGCACAAAAAAACAGAACATGTGCTAGTGCTGGGCACAACACAGGTTCTGTGTTTTTGTGCGACGGGCCACCTATCCCACAAATTTGTGTGCGACGGGCCACCCGTCGCACAAAAACACTGAACGTGTGCTTTGTATTTGTCGCGACACATGTTTTGTGTTTTTGTACGATGGGTGGCCTGTCGCAAAACTTCCTATAGGACGGGCCGCACAAAAATACAGAACCTGTGCTAGTGCCTGGAGCAACACAGGTTCTGTGTTTTTGTGCGACAGGCCGCCCGTCGCACAAAAATACAAAACGTGTGCTTCATGTTTGTCGCGACACATGTTCTGTGTTTTTGTACGACAGGCCACCCGTCATACAACTTATTGTGGGACAGGTAGCCCATCACACAAAAACACAGAACCTGTGCTAGTGCCAGGAGCGACATAGGTTCTGTGTTTCTGTGCGACGGGCTACCTGTCGCACACATTCTTGTGCGACGGTTACCTCGTCGTACAAAAATATAGAACCTGTGCTAGTGAATTTGTGCGACGGGTACAAAACCTGTGTATTTGTACTGGGCTCAACACACACTGTATTTTTTTACGATAGGCAACTCGTCGCACAAAAACACAGTGAGTTTTTGTGCGATGGGAGCCTGTGTTTTTGTCTGACTGGCAGCCAATCGCACACGAATATGTGACACACGCTGCCCATCGCACAAGAACACAGCGTGTGTTTTGTGCGACGGGAGCCTGGCACAAATGCACAAAGGCTGTGTTTTTGGGCAAACACAGATTGTGCACAAATGATGTATTCTGTTGCACAATTTGTGTATCAGGTTGTTTTTTCATAATATTTATTTTAAACTTTTATTATAATAATTTTATAAATTTTGATAGTTTATTTTAAATTTGATTTTGTTGCAGACACATATTGCAAAAGAAATTGACAAAGCGTTATCCGCCCGCACCGAGAAAGAATCCCGTCGTGATGAAGTTAGGCTTTGATTATCATTTCCCAGGCCGTATTACGGAGACATCAAAATTTAAAGTAGTCATTGAAGCTATCCGGAGTAAATTAACGTGCAAACAATTATCGTTATTCAAGAGTGATATTTTCGGCATTTCATGGATTTAGAGAGTTATGCATTTAGTGGTGTTATAATCCACAACCTATTGTTTAGGCAAGTGGCACATGAAGAAACCAATAAAAATCAGTTGTGGTTTCAAATATGAGACCATTTGACACGTTTATCAATTGGAAAGTAATGTCTAATTACTAGACTTTTCGGTGGTCGACACATCATACCAAAATAGCCACCACCAGTGCACCATAGGTTACTTCATGAGTATTTTGATGGTAGGTTTAAAGACTTGACTCTTAAACAGTTGGATGTTGCATTTGCCAATTTAAACTTTCGTGCCATGGACAATGATGATGCCCTCAAAAATGCGTTATATTACTTTGTGGATAGGGTACTGAATGGGAGAAAGGATAATAGGCAGGCTGATTTCCAATTGATGAATTATGTTGATTATATAGATCACTTCCGAAGTCGTCCATGGAGTCGAATATCATGGGAAATGGTATACAACAGTATTGATAATGCACTGAACCAGAAAGCCGAGAAATTTAAGAATGATCGCTTAGAAGATCCTTCTCATAATATTGAGAAATACAATCTTTATGGCTTCAATCATGGAGTTCAGGTGAGTTAGCTTTAAAAGATATTTAAGTTCATATATCAACTTATGAATTCACAAAGTTATTTTTCTGATTTTGTAACTCTGTTTGTTACAGGCTTGGCTTTTTGAAGTGATTGAGAGGCTGCCATCAGAGTGGGCCGTGAAAACAAAGAAGAAGATTCCCCGCATCTTAAAATGGAAGGCATTTGGTTCTTAAAAAATAAGTTATGATGTCATGCATTCATTTTTCAGTGACAACACTTGTATTGCAAGTATTATATGCACAAAATAATAGTTAATGTTATTAAGTACTATCTGGTTATTTCAACATTAAATTTTTTCTACTCTATCGCAGGGGAATGTTATACAAATCATCTAACTAGATGTAAAGAAGAAGGTAAAAGATGATTGGAAGACTGTGGAGGATTATGTGCCATCTATCCCAAGATGGGTTCGTAATGTAAGTATTATTGAGTACATTATATATATAATTTAAAACATCATTAAAGCTCGATAATCTTGTCTGTTGTTTTATCATTTTGTATGTATCATGTGTAGCATCAACCTACAATCAATGCGACGCCCGTTCAAGAAGAAGTACAGGAGTCTCAGGACACCATGAGCGGAGCATATGAGTAGCAAAACCCCCTTCAGGATGAGCCTATTGCAGCTGAGAATAACGATCGATCACACAATTTCGATGACACACAAGATTCAGAGGTTACATCCTCATTAATAATCATTTCCATTTCTTGTATATAAATTAATAAATGCTTTTAACACAATCTAACACAATTTTGTTACATTTTTGTTTCTTAATAACAGTCAAAGACAAAGCTCCGTTATGACTATATCATAAAGCTCCGTTATTAATAGGATTGATCGTTCCATTTCTGAACTTAAGTCGGCATTTGAGGCAGAGCGCAAAGAACAAAGGGAGTTTATAAAAGTTGTCATGAGATTTATTCATTCAAGCGTCGATGGTACATCCAAGTGGTCATATGATGATTCCCCGATTCGGCGCTCGTGTACAGTAAGCAAGTTTAACAATTTATATTTGTTTTCTCTACCTTTTAATTCGACATGAGTTTAATATGTTTATCTTGCATAATCGATAGGTTCCCGATAACCGTGGAATTTATACTGATGTTAGTGATCGTGATGATCACAGTCCCCTATCGTTGTACAGCTTCTACGGGGACGTAAGTGGTGATAGCGTCCAAATACTCACAAAGGCGCCTCTGGCCATAAGTAAGTTCGGACGTCCCTACCGGCCTTCTTACGTGTTTAATAGTCTTTACATGATTCCCCCTTTCAAGAGAGTGAAGAATGTGAAGCCTCTACCCACATTCAAAATAATGGACCGTAAGATCGACGAAAGAACGAGTGTGGATATAAATCCACTAAAAGGACTGGAGGATCCAACGATATTTCATGAGTTCAATCAGTGGTTTGTCGGCAAAATCACTGTGGATCGCACCATCCAACAATCATACCAATGTTGAATTTTATTTCTTGAAGTTTTCTATATTCTCTTATATTCTAAATCGATATATTCCACAGCATATCCATGAGTATTTTCGATTGATTAGTGAAAAGCAAAGACGGTTTCCAAATGCCTTACCTCAACGTGTCACGCACACAGACACCTTTTTTTAGGTAATAAGTTCATAAAACTTATAATAATTGATTTAATATCTTATCTCTTAACGCTTTGAGTTCTTTTAATTTCTTATTTTACATGTAATATTTATACTAGGTGTTCTTGAAGCAAATATGGAACAACGGTGACTGTGATATTAATTCATTATAGTATAGCTACAACCTCAATAGATATATTGATGGGCGGCCAGATATCATGTCCAAACGGTTCATAGACGTCGATATGGTGTGTATTGGTACACAATCTAATGTGTGTATTTTTTTTAACACGCTTGTAAACACAACAAAGATGATAAATTTACGATAATTTGTGTATTCAGGTATTCATTCCTGTGAATCTGGGCGGCGATCACTGGATAGTAGCCCGAGTAGACTTTCTTAGGAAGAATGTGTGGATTTATGACTCGTTGTTGGAATATCATGAAGACAAAATGTACGAGTAGAACTTCAAGCCACTTGAAGTTGTTTTCCCTCGATGGCTTAAAGACGTTGGATTCTACGACTTCCGACAGGAGTTACGGAGTGCTGACCTTTGGAGAGTCAGAGTAGTCAAGGATGTACTGCAACAAGAGCCTGGAAGTGGCAATTGCGGTATTTTTTTGTTGATGTTTACACTGTATTTAATGTTTGGACTTAGACTTCATTTTAGTAGTAGCCATAGGCAGTACTTTAGGAAGAAGATTGATGTGGATATATTTAATGGTGACATTGGAGTTTAGACTATTGTATTCATTTCAATATTAATGTATGCGGAATTTTTCTTTTTCGGATACAATTGAAATAATTATTTTCTAATATAATGCAAATAAAATACTTTATCATTTATAAATATCTTTAAAAACATTAGTATTTAGAACATACAATTAGTTTTGTGGTTATGGCCCGCTTCGTTACACCACCCACATCTTACAGTTCTCATATTTACATCCTCACCAACCGAGGCTATTCTAAGCTCTGGACGACAACCAGATGGTGGTGCCTCTACTGGTGGGTTAATTTTCATAGCTCTAATCTCCTCTGGAACTTCCCAATCTGCCATGTCGTCAACCGGCTCTACCGGTTGTGCATAAGCTGTCACTAATGATTCCTTAGTGTAAAATTCAGAACAAAGGCTTATGTAATCCACTCGTACGGTTAGACAAGCAGCAATTGCATGTGCACAAACAAGCTGATCAAGTTGGAATACTCTACAGGAACAAGTCTTGTCACGTATGTCAACTATCCCATCTTTAATACCACCACCCAAAATATGAAATCGATATCGAGACATTGGACGAACAGTCATTCTTTCCGCCAAAGTTCTCTTACCAGAGATTATTTCGTCTGCCCACGTTGTTAAACGAGTACTCATCGATTCAGCCACAATTTTTTTATCATAAAAACATTGCTGCAATGTTTTCCTAAAGTGATCAACAAGATGAGTTATAGGAAATTTACGCGATTCCCTCATGAAAGAATTCACGCTCTCCGCAATGTTTATGGTAAGAATACTGCACATTCTGCCTTCGAACTGAGACCTTGCCCAATTACATGTGCCCATATTATTCTCTAAGTAGTCAGCCGCACCGGCATGGAGTTGCCACAACCCCTCAAGTTATTTTTTAAATTCTTCATGTCCATATGTTTTTGCTGCGTTTATGAAAGCAGGCTCAAATTCACCATAGAGAGCTTTAGACATCTTAAATTTTGACTTTACGTTACCTTTGACATGGTAAAAACAAA
Source organism: Murraya paniculata (assembly GCA_030449075.1). Classification (NCBI taxonomy): domain Eukaryota; kingdom Viridiplantae; phylum Streptophyta; class Magnoliopsida; order Sapindales; family Rutaceae; genus Murraya; species Murraya paniculata. Next base: position 623,412 of record JAEVFN010000036.1, on the reverse strand, counting down.
CACCATGGGCAGCAGCGCAGAATACTTTCAGAACGGCTCTTTTGATGGCAGTGCATCGGTCAGAGATAAATACTAACTCCGGCCTATCACCAATTACTCCATGTAACTTCATCATAAACCATTCCCAAGCATCATTGTTTTCCGAATCCATGACCCCAATGGCTAACGGATACAATTGATTGTGTCCATCTAAGCATGTCGCAACAAACATGTTTCTACGATATAACCCATTTAGATGAGTATCATCTCCAACAATGACTGACCTAATGCACTGCATGAAACCCTTGATAGAAGATACAAGAGCTACAAAGTAGTATAAGAAATTATTATTCGCATATTGCTGCAAGTGAGTAACTGTACCTTCATTTGCTTTGGTGAAAACATGAGAGTATTTAGGAAGTAAGTTGTATGACTCTGCAGGGTTCCCTCGAACTATTTCAAGGCGAACTTCTTTGGCCCGGTATGCTTGTTGATATATTAACTGGATACCGTATTCCTGCTGCATGTCTACTCTGATGTCATTTGGAGTGTATATCCGTTTTTTCTAGATAAACTTGTCTGCGATAATATGACCAACAACTCGGCTCCTTACTTGACGAGCACCACTGGCTAATACCTCATTACAACAACTGTGTACATTGTCAACTCTTCTCACTAACCAAGGAACATTCTAGTCATTCGAAGTTCTTATTGCACGAATATGCTATTTACATGATTCCGAAGAACACTGGGCCTCGAAACGTTTTGTTGTCGACCGAGTGATCTTGAAATCAAACTTACTCTTCAAGGCAACTTTGTGCAGTTCTAGTATTAACACATTCTTCTCAGCAAACAGCTTACCCACACCAATATCATCATAATTAGAATTCCTAACCAAATCTGGAGCAACCAAGTTCGAAGGCAAAACTGGAGCAAGACTTACGAGGTAGTCAGCTGCTGTTCTCCTTCTCGAACAGGCCATTGAAGGAATAGGTCCGTTGTCTCTGTTATTAATAGAGATATCATTATGATCCTCATCCTCATCATTAGTAGGAACATTGGAATGACCGATGCCCCCTTCATGATCTGAACTATTGAACTGATTGTCCATTGTATTATTATATGGTTCCATACAAACATTATTTGCTTCTGTGTTTCTGATGTCATCAGTAGGATCATCATTATTACGGAAATCATTGTTGTAGAATGGAGAGTAACGTTGCTCTAACGACGTTCTTAGTGGTAACATCTCTTCTTCAACATCCGCAACGGTAATGCTATTGTTATCAATGGTGTCATTGTTGTCATAAGGTGAAAAGTAACTTTGCTGTAAGGACAATGTCTGTGGTAATACCTCTTCTTCAATATCGGGGACAGAGACGTTTGCTCCAAAAGAAGTTTCTGTTACTACAAGCGGCTCAACATATTGGTTTCGAACTAGACGAGATGTGATAACAAATATAGGAATGCATCCGTAATTGACCACATCAGAGGCCATATGTAACACAACCTTGACCATTTCATCGTTAACTATGTTTATAGGTAGTGAACATGTACGAAACATTGTATTACTATACCTCAAAGTTGTCTTCATTGTGATATTGTATTCATTACCATTTATCTGTAAAACATCATAAACTCTTACCAGAAACTGATCAAACGTACAGTCTTTCGAAACAAGAAAAGCTATATTATTGCCATTCACGTGCTCCATATGGCCATCCACCAACGTCTCCCACCAACTGTCGTAACATAATTGAAGCACAACTGAATCCATTAAACCTGAAAAATATAAAAAAATAAATGTGCTTACACATTATAAAACATGATAAAGTAAATATACGATATATTTTACATGCGTGCTGCACAAACGGTGATAACATATGCTTGTCACACTTAAATTGAGGTAAATTTTTTATTTGACCATGGGGGAGATCGGCGAAGAAGGTTGTGGATTTTATCGTCTTGTCACAAGTTTGGAAATATTATATTATACCCAAAAAACGGACACATGCAGCCTAAGTTATGACCTCCAAAAAATAGCTTATCGCACGTACTGAAATTTTGTGCGACAGGCTGAATTTTGTGCGACAGGTGCCTGTCGCCCAGTCTGTCGCACAAAAATTGGTTCCGTTTCTAACTCGAGACTCGAGTTTCTACTGTTTTTAATGGTTTTTTTTATTTCTGCAAGCAAATCTAAGTACTTTAAACAAATTACATTACTTTATAAATGAAAAATTACAACAACAAAATCTAGATCAAATTTGAACTTAAACACTACACTTAATACATTAAAAATCCACATTGTATAAAATAAAAACTCACCTTCAAGATGCTCTCCAATTGATGATTTTATACTTCTATTATACTAAGAGTGTTAAGATTTATTGAAAGCTTTGAGAGTGTTGAGGTTTTTGAGGGTTTTGAGAGTATTGAGTATCTTACACTTTGTTTTTCTGATTTGAGTATTACAGGAGTGGCATATTTTGAAAATTTGAAGAAAGTAAAGAGGGTAATTTCGTCTAAAACGTTGGTTTTTGGCTAGTTATGATAAAAAAAACTTGGGGGGTTAAATTTTAAAAAGACAAAAGTTTAATGGCTATTGCTGTAAATTTCCCAATATGAATGGGAAAGAGAGAAGGTCTTGCTTTTCTGTTAATGCTCAAATGCTTACCACTTCTCTTCTGGCCTTTATATAATCAATGGCCTGGCTCTTCTAGACAGCCCAGAAAACCAAAACTATAAGATATAAGAGTGAAATTGATTTTTCTAATATTTGACAGTATTTTTGTAAATAGAATTCAGTAGTTCGGTGAAGATATGATGACCATCTCATAATTTTGGAAATTATCTTGCATTTGAAAAAAAAAAAACCCTCAAAGTTTCTTTAAAATAATGATAATTCTTTTTTCTTTTTTGGGTTGAACCAAAGAAATTTGCAAAATAAAATTAAAATGGTGGAAAATGCAAAGGCCAAAGGCAGAAGCAGAATTTTGGTTAGGTATGGGCCAGAATATAAAAGTAACACACTGCGCAAGATAAAATGGAGAGGCTCAGTGGTGAAAGCAGAATTTTGGTTTGGATTTGGCATGGGTAAAAATGAAAAAATAAGTAAAATACATGAGAGGCCAGAGGTCACAAATTTTGTTTATTTTTTAAAAATCAAATTAAACAAAAATTGAATTCATTTGATTTGGAAATTTCAAGCCGAACCTAAACCAATTAAAAAATTAAATCAAACCAACCTCCCATAAATTAAGTTCGATCGGTTGAGCGTCTAATCCTAATAAAAATTATGATTTTAACACAGAACAAAAATTCAACTTTAATCCGTTTTCTTTTCACCAATTTTTATAGTTCTACCTCGCAAGCCAACCTATCATATTTCGAAAAGGAAAAAAAAAAATCAAATGAAGATCAAAGCAAAATATACATAATTTTTTAAAAGCAATACAAGGACAACCCTTACAGTCCTTGAAGCTTTCCAAATACATGGCAGAGGATCTTCAAGCCGATTAAATTGGGGACAGGTAAGACCTAAATTGGCTAAAGCCCCGCTTATAAATCATGTTTATTAGGTTTGGTTTACAAAAATTGATTCCTCCAAATTTAATAGGTTTCCAAATTATAGATAGTCAGCTTGTCAATTGTTTGTTCGGCCGTTAACTTCAACATTGGATAAGTTATTGGGCTATGTTTCAGCTGGCTTTGCTTGACAATTTCCCTTAACATAAAAAATTTGCCTAATGTTAGTTTATTGGCAAGTGACTCCACAACTTTTACAATTATTTCTAAGTATTTCACTTTTATAAAAGAGAATTCAGCGCCTGTTAACACTCACCTTCTCCCCACCCCCAACAAGTACTATGAAAAAAAATCAATAAACATAATATAAATGAAGAAAAATAACAAAAAAAAAGCATAGAAACTTTTAGATGGTTATGTTTTAGTGCCAGTTTAGCAATGTTGTAGCTTTTGAAATTATTATTAGCTGTACTATAGAAATAATTAAGCTGTGAAGAGAATCAGTTAAACATTTGATAAATTTTATTTTCCAGAGTACTATAAGTTTTAAAAGTAATCGTATATACTTGGTAAATCTTAATGTTAAACTACTATAAGAACGCAAATGACTTAAATGGATATAATATAAAATTAAAATCTATTTATTCCTTTATAAATAAAATCTATTTATTTCTTTATAAATAGATATATTTAATATTTTTTATTGATATATAATAATTGATAACTAAAATAAATGTTATTTTAATTTTATTTTTTATTTTGTTATCTCAATATAATTGGTAATAATAATAATCTCTTTAAATTTAATAATTTTATTTCCAAATTGAATAAGAATAGCTTTAGATTTTTATAATATATATGAAGATATATATGAAATTGAGTATAAAACTAATTTTTAAAATCAGATTTTGAAAAGCTTTGCCTTCCTTACTTTTTAAAGGGTGAGACTATTTGCACTCTAAGATTTACTTTAAGCACTCATATAGTAATAGTTTTTCATATTACTAAATTAATCATATTACTAAATTAACTTTAATGTAATTTACTATTAAGGACAATTTAATAAAATATTGTTTAATAAATTTTTATCCTACTGTCATATTTTATCTACAGTAAACCAAAGAAATATCAAACATTATTATGAAAGGAAAATAAAAGTTAATAAAAATGGAAGAAAGTTAGAATGTTTTTTTTTTTTTTTTTGTCATGATGAATATTTTATTGGGTGTAAAGAGAAAACAAGGTAATTAGGGTAATGACGAAAATATAGGAATTTGAAAGAGTGTTCCAAGTAAAAATTAATATTTTAAAATTATTAATTGAGTGTGCAAAGTAAAGAGTGTTCAAAGTAGATTTTAAGGTGCAATATGTTGTGGATGGAATGATCTTTGCCGAAAGTAATGTTTTTAAAAATTTACCAAATACTAAATTTAACTTTATTTTTTTTTAAAATTAATTTTATGCCTCTCAAAAACAATTCCAAACGGGCCCTTAATGTTCATAAAAAATAAAACGATCACATAAACAAAAGCTCCAGGACATTTTAAACATGAAGCTTGATTTCTACAAGGTGTTGGTAAAATTGTTTATAAAATTCTTTGAAAAGTTAGATTTGAACAAATTAATATTTAGTCTCTCTAAGCGAGAATTTCGTTCGGTGGCATTTCGGCTATCGTTTTCTCAGAAAAATAAAAAACATGAAAATGCAGATGATATTTCAGAGAAATAATTGAAGCGATTTTCTTGTTTTTGGAAAATATAGAAAGCAGCTTACTCCGCGGTTCTATCTGAGGCTTATAACTTGGCCCAGGTAAAAGTCAGCCTCCGGACTTCAACTTGGGTTGTCAAAAGAGCATTGCTGAATGCACCAAACCCAATGGTTATGCATACCCACTTGCAGTAATGTATGCTATTCGTTTTTAAAAAATTAAAAATAAAAATAAAATTCAATATACCAGATTTCACATATTGATGACATTTAATCATTTAATAGTCAATTTCATAGTACCTAAAATTATTGATTAGTCTGTATCACCTCCATCGACCTATTGACACGTGTCACCTTGGGAATAAAATTGTCACGATACCCTTCAGATAATATTATTCTCAATCAGCATCCTAACTAATGAGTAAGTTCATAAGTTCAGCACTTAGGACTGAAAATACTAAGATACCACAATTTAAGACGCGTTCACCAATTAATAACGGTCGTATGTTATGGTGGGAATCTGTGTGATCATTTCGCCAAACCATTATGTGTCCTGGTACTTTTTTTCCCCTTAAAAGCATGGGATATGTAGTTGAAGTAGCTTTGTAATTCCATTTTGCCCAAGATCTCTTTTTTCTTTTCACTCTTTTTATCTTTCTTGTCAAACAAATGCTGATCTTTTCTTTCCCCAACTTTTCTTTTCTCTTTTATAGAAAATGATTCACTAGAATCAAGGTTAAACAGATGCACGAGCATCAACTTTCTTTTTCCCCCATCAAAAGGGGTCCCAAAAGTGTACCCACTCAAGGTTTTGATAGGGTTCCTGTGGGGTATGACGAACGCGCTACCAAATGCCCCAAGCCCTTTACAATATTTACATTGACTTCGCCGTTAAACCCCAACATAAGAAGATTTGTTGTTATTTGCGCATTACAAACTGTGGATTTTTACGGAAGCAAAGAGACAAAAACTCTACCAAAATGGGTACCTGAGCAATGTTGCAGCAGCAGCAGTAGCGAGCAGAGATGGACATATTGCAAATGTCGCGGTGCAGAAGCAAACAAAGCGTAAATAATTTGAGGAGGAGAACGCATCGTTACAGGCTGTAAAGGAAAAAATACAATTAAAAAAAAAAAAATTAAAGTTGCAGATAAGGTCCCCACTCTACCTGGAAATCAGAAGCTGCCAAGAATTCCAAGAATCAATGACCCAGAGCTTTGTCTTGGGTTGCCCTCCCAGGCCTAGCAGTCAAATTTTGCTGTTGAAAATCAGACAAAGCTCCGGTGTATAAGGGGCACTTGCATCGATTTACTTTCAACAGTGGTTGCTCCATTGGTTATATAAGTTACTTTGGTTTACATTTCAGATTCCACTCCAATGTTAAAAGTTTTGTAAAGCTAAAGAAATATGCTTCAGTTTCACACAAATCAGGGCAAAATAAAGGCAGTGAAAACATCACATTAACACAAAACAAGTACAGCAAAAAATTGCTCCAATATTTGGTGAGACAAACATGCCTGTCATCTTCACCTCAATTATTTATTTATACCGTAAAACAATTCCAACTTGATATAAACAAATTATGATATAAAGATTTAACATGTATGCAGAATATTTAGGATGTGTTACATTGTACTAACAGAATAAATGTCCACATGCATTCATATAATTAAATTCAACAAAATTGCTGTCACGAAATTCCAGAAGGACCAACATAAATCATAATAAATAGTAGTACAACCACCCTAGCGGTCCAGGAAATGGTAGACAGATGTAATTTTAAAGAGGGGATGTTGGTCTTCATATGCTATAAATGAATTAAAGAGTCAAGCTAACATGGTGAAACATGCAATGGAAAATATGAGCATAAAGACATATAAACTCATTCCATCCCAAGAAAAAGTGTCAAATATTGAAAAGCAAATTTTCCATCAGATGAATTTCTACTAGATAAAATTGAGCAAGAGGGTGTTCAGGATAGGTTAATTGCAATCAAAAGCCTACAAAATTACAAATTAACATTGATTGATCACCGTAGACTCGAGTTTGAAACATAAAATCCTATAGAATAACATAAAAAGAACCACAACTCCACAAAATCTACCACATTCAGGGGAAGGTTACATGTCATACCAGAACCTGACACCCGTCGCACATAACATAGTAGGCTAACAAGCTCAATTTTGTTTCGACAAATTTGTTGCTGAGTTGACAAGAAAGAGATAAAATTAAATGCCATACAACTTAAAGGCAGTTGGAGTATATATGGCCTCACTCATAGCATGCAATCAGTTCTTGCTGGCAACCTCCTGAAGAAATTGAGCGGTATGGAAGGAAGCTTGTGACGGAACCTCGGATGTCTTAACACATAAAATCCCGTGAGAAGAGCCACAACCTGGAATGGTGTAACGTAAAGAACAATGGCTGCAATCAGACAGAAAATTACAAACAGAGCTGTGGCTCTTGGGTCTCTCCAGCTCAGTAAAGACTGCAGCCTCTCCCCTTGAGTAGCTAAATCACCAACCACTGTCTGGATTCTTCCAGCAATACTTCTCAGTCGATCATATCTCATCCTTACAATATCAGAAGGCCTAGAAGTTGGAAATGTATCGAATTCTTCATCAAGTTCATCAGGATGAGCAGAATCTGCATGTGAGAGACGGGTGTCCATGTGAGGAGGATGTCTTGGTCTCCATCTATAATACCAAACACCAATCAAGAAGAGATAGAGGAACACTGTTGGTAAGATAAGCTCCGGATACAGCACCAGTATGACGAACAAGATGTGAATCAATACTGTCGTAATGGGGTTTTTCCAATTGCAGATCTGATCAAACCATTTTCCCACAGCAATTATCCCACCCAAAACTCCCATAATCCTGAAAAAGTTAGCCTTGCTTCTTCTCATACTCCACATATGAGAGCCCACATCCAACATGTACTCAACTACCTCTTTCCTCAACGGTGGCTCAGCTCGGCTAAGTCTTATGGACACAATCTGAGTGGCCTGGTGTCTCAAGCTATCGAGCTGGCTAACAGTCAATGGATGCAGATAGTGCATCTTCGGTAACAGTGGCTGTGAGTACATGTGCATCATATTAAGCAATGAAGAGCATGTAAACCTCACAGCCAAATGAATTTCACCCATCTTCTTGACACCGTTTGGGTATAGCACCAGCAGTGGATACGAATGAGTATAAACCCGATCGGTTTCAAGGGTAGAAAGACGGATCCTTACCTTTCCAATCCTTGAATCCTTTGCCCCACCAGCTTTATCTCCTCCAATCAAGTGACAATTATCAAATACCCCAATGGTTATAACAGTACAAGGATCAAAAACCTCCCAAGTATACTGCTCATTCCACTTGGGAGTAAAGCTATCAATGATTGTCCTGGTTCGAACCCATTTCTGGCCGTACTTTGCCACACAATACGCATCTGTAGTTCCTCGACCATCTTTAGTTTTCATTGGCATCAACCCTTGAGCATTCAAAATCCCCAATTCTAACACCCCTATGCTGGGCTTCCACAACTGCTTTGCTGTTGGCCTAAGATCACTGCTGTAGTGTGTTGATTCATCTAGAACATGATAACCACCTTCCAAACAAATCCTCATGTGGATCCTGCTAGCAAACTTTGTATCTTTCTTCTTCTCCCCTTCTACGACGACATGCTTTTCAAGATTATACCACCTGGTGTTCACTGGTTTATGATCAAGCCTCCTGTCCACATACTGCAAGGGGATCATACATTTCCCTAGGACTTCATCCTTGTTAGGTGCAACTCTATCTTCCACACTCAAAATCAAGTGCTCCTCAAATGGTTCTGCTGCCACAAACATCAGATCCTCATTCCACATTGGATTAATGGTCCTGCTAGCAGAAACTCTTGTTCTCAAAGCCTGATTTCCCAGTTGGGCCTTCACATAAACTTCTGGGAATCTACCCTTGTCAGTGGGTTGCAGATCCTGAGCTTCAATCACATTAACCCTCAAATACCAGAGCTTAGGAGAGAGATAAACCTTTGACCGTATATTTGCAAGACCATCAATTCCACTGACAGTAGCTGCATCTGAATGCCACGCCTCAGGAAATGCCTCATCTGCTTGAGTACCCATCCACACAGCCAACATCAATTCTCCCTTAACCTTATCCCCCTTTCTATCCTCCAACCTATACCACTGTGGTGCCAATGGACTATCAGGTGGAACTCGTTTCGGAATCTCATTCAAATCAAACAAAACCCTACCCATAAAATCATCCTTCACAAAATCCTTATCCTTCACAGTAACCTCAAGCACAGAAGACTGAATACGATCCTTTGAGAAGGCAAACACCTGGTTCCACTCAGGATTTGATTTCTTCTCAAAATGCCGAGTTGTACCCTTGTAATTCCCCAACTTAACTTCGACATAAGGATCACAACTACCAGTGACATCCTTCCCGGGCAAGTCCCTGGCCTTTACAACCCGGACATAAAGGTACTGCATTTGCTCAACCAGGTCATAGGTGCTCGTGAGCTTGTCACCGGTTATCTTTCCCCCACCCAAGTGGGGTTTCGTCTCTTTCAAAGAAAACTCTTCCAGTGGTGGTCTCTGCATCTTGGCCTACGGTTTCAAATGAAAGGACACCCAAGTTGTTGTAAACTTTCAAGTTGAAACCGAACACTTAAAGTGTCACAGAAGATGGCAAGTGAGAATTTTCCTCTTTTGAATTCGAAAGTCCACAAGACCCTAAAATATTGGAATAGAAAAAAAAATAATAAGCTAGCCGTTACAGATTAGTAAACAAAATCTGAGTTACCAGGAAATTTTGGAAACTAAAAAGGAGGAAAATCAAGAGGAGATATTCAAGGCGAAAAAACAAAGATACCTCAACAGCTAGATAAAGATAAGATAATAAATGATGTTTTGCGAACTCAAAACGACAACCGCTTGAAGCAAAACGCAGATAATTTGCAAATTGCAAATTCATTAAAAAAAAAAAATTAGATCTCTAATAAATGAAGAGCTTGTTGATAAAGATAGAAAATGACCTAACAACAGCAGCTTCCTTAAAGCTTCAGATCTGCTACCTTCAATCCTGTATAAACCGAAAAAATTATCAGTTACCAAAATAGAAAATAAATAAATAAATAAATACACTACGTAATTTTTCTTTATGGTCGTAGATCTGAGAAGAGTAAAAAAGGGTGAAAAAATAATGAAGAAACATAGTATAATTATATCGAACTAACACCCAGTTTGGAAACCGAGAAAATGCAACAAGAAAATTAAGAGCAAAAAAAAAATAAATCTCCTAGATTTTCATTATCTAGGTTCATAATTAGTTTTAAACGACCAAACATAACTTTTCTCAGCTACCAAACGGACGCTTGGTGTTGAACATAGAGTACTGTTAAAATCTAAAAAAGAAAATTCTTAAAAAATATATGTGCTTCCTATTCTCTCCATTTTCTCGAGAAACTAACGCAGCGTAAGCCACCTCAACAACAACAACACAATATTGCAGTGTAGAAATTTTGTTTTAAAAAAATAATTTAGCTGAAACGACATTGAAAGAGAGAAAAAACTGATGGGTTTGTACATAGTAAATACCTTTGAAGGGCGACGCCTGGAGGAGGAAAACAAAACGGAGGTTTAAAAAGGAAACCCTAGCTTGGTCATTCATTCATTGGTATTATAAACAAGGAAAATGAAGGTTCACATAGATTTAAAATTAAAAAAAAAATAAAGAAAATGAAAATTCTTTAGAGAGAGAAGAGAGAAGAGATGAGAACAACAAAGAGACTAAGCGAGAGGCGGAGAGTGGGTGGTGTTCTTGTTTGGCTTTGCTTTTTATTCATCTGCTTTTGCTTTAACTTTTTCGTCGGGGTTGGGATCTGATGAATCTGCGGGAGCATACACGCAGAACGTACTCTCTCCGTCTATTACTTTTCTTTTCGCTTTTGTTTATTACTATTTTTTTAATTAAAAAAGAAATGCGCCTGTCTCTGTTGCTGAATGCTGATGTAGTGTAAGATGGGGACCCGGCTTTCAAGAGAGCGTGTGTGACACTCCGGTTGACTTCGCACGTGTATTTACCGTGTGTGTTTTGCAATAAAAAATTCCAGTTATATTCTATTTTTATAAAAATTACATAGTATCCCCTTAATTTTATAGAAATTACATTATTGATGACCATTTTCTTTTTCTATGATCTTTTGCTCATTTTGGCATGTATATCTGTAACTTTTTTTTTATACAATGTATATCTATAACTAAAATGTATTATTTAACGTGTGAATTATGTAAATATAGATTATATTAATTAGAACATGTTACGTAAGCTCTGCTTTTATTATGTAATTACTGAATGTTTTTAATCAAATACATATTTCATGCTATGTCAGTCAAACACTCGTGTTAATTTTTAACAGGATAGTAAATTAGTAATATATCATATAAAGCAATATCTACACAATACCCTATAGTGTGCGTGTGTCTATATATATATGATTCACTGATGTTCTATATTTATATGGTTGTTTTATAACTTGTATCATATAATAAAGTGGATCCAAATGACTTTGGGGACTCATAAGTGGGGCATGACACATGTGAAATGTAAAGATGGAACGATAAAACTTATTAGATTTGACTGATCTTTAGCTTAGGGAAATTATGGCCCTTGCAATATTGTAATATAAGTATCAATTTAATACTTGGTAGAGAGCTCAAAGCTAGCATAAGTTAAAGAATAATTAAGACAAAGTATATTTTGAAAATATTTCTAATATTTTAATTCTTTAAAATTATAACAGTTGGAAAGACAAACAAAATATTACTTCATATATAATAAAGAAACAACCATGCATAAATGTTTACAGTTTGCATTCATAAAAATTTCTGAAAAACTCCTCATTCATGATACTTCTATCAACAGTTGAAACTCTATAACACTATGTATTATCTCTTTCAAATTTTATTAAAAAAATGTGACTTCATGTATACCTCAAGCAGAATTGGCAATGGGACGGGATGAGACAAGATTTGTCAATCTCAATTCCATCCCGTATATGCAAATGAGATTAAAAAAAAAAAGTCTCATTTCCGTTTCTTTATTTTTTTTAGGACAAAATTTTATCTTAATCCCCTTCCGTTAAATATCTTGTTCCATCCCATTATCCTGAACAGTCCCAAATGTAAATAAATAAATTTTAATTTTTTTTCTTTTAAGGATTATCATAATTCAATATAGCAAAAATATTGAATAAATATAAAGTAGAATAATCAAATAATAGTTTTATTTTGACTACATGCATGTTCGAATATAATTTTATGCTAACATTTTTTTAATTGCCTATTTGCTTCCATTACACATTAATATTAAGATTTACGATTCAAAAACTTAGATTTGGACAACAAACAACTTCATATATGTTAAAATATCCAATAATTCAATAATATAATAATAAATCAAATCAACAGGATTAGCAATGGTATAAGATGGGACGAAATTTACCAATCTCAATCCTATCTTATTTATGTAAGTGGAATAAAAAAAATTCACGTTCTCCTCTATTTATTTATTTATTTTGGGACAAAAATATATCTCAATCTCATCTCAAACGAGATGAGATCTCGTAGGATCTTAACCCAACTGAAAAAATTACCATCCCTAACCACAATGGATACCGTGAATTTATCACGTTTTTAAAGTTAATGGATATCAGCATTAGTCCAATTAAATTAAGAAAAAGCTTATATTAAGTTCTCACAGTTGAGGGGTAAACTGTATTTTTCCCTGTTGTTATGCCGTGTATGTAGTTGACAATATTGCCATAATGCCCCAACATTAAATGGACATGATCAAGTGTTTCCATAACCTTTTTTTTTTGTTGTTGTGGTGGGGGGGTTGGGGGGTTTGGTTGTCATTGGATTCTTTTTTCCCATTTTGACCATTCACTGCTTTACAGAGATCTTTTGAATTTTCCTTCCATTCACTTTACAGAGATCTTTTGAATTTTCCTTCCATTCACTTTTATCTATTCTCTAGCCACATGAATTTTGTTCCATTGCCTGGAAAGAAATTTGGTTAAATTGTTTATATTTAAGATCTATTTTGTTTTTTAATAAATACAAGTCTTAATTTCAAGTTATATGTATATATATATTCTGCCGTAAGTGAGTATATTTTTTCGGATTGTAAATAAATGATATTTTCATTAAGCAAGTGAAAATTAACAAAAGCTGAAGCCTAGCGGTGAAACGGGTGAAGTTTAGAGGGGAGTGCCTCAACGCACGCGCATGCTAAAGACATTTGGCTGTGACTTATACGTAACGCGCTTCCACTCATCATGGATACACGTGTCGTTCGGTGAGACAGGCTACGTAGAAAATGCGCGTGGCGACCGTACAAGGACAAAAAGGAGTTTGTCTTGTGGTGGCTGACTGGCTGTCGTCTTTTGATTATTCGTTTGCCGTTTTTACATTTCATCTCTTTTAAGCATCTTTCGAAATTAAATCTTAGCCCCTTCTTCTAATTACTTATTACAACTAATTAATTAACGGAACTAATTGATAGATAGAGCGTTTTGCTACCAAGTAGAAGCAAACCAAATATCCAATAATAGATAAATTGTGGTATATTTATGACTCTAGAGCCCACCTTTTTGTTATTGTTAGTAATATTTTCGTTTTATTTTCGACTTATGTGTAAATGTTAATATGCGCATGGACAAACGTAAAACAAGCTTAGGAGGGACAAAATAGAGATGAGCCTATTCTTGTTGGTAGTAGTGGGCTAGTGGCATGGCATGGCATGGCAGCCAAAAATCCAAAATTTGTGAATTTGTGAATTTTGAGGGCAATGAAAAAGAAAAAGTCAAAGAAGGAAAGTGGTCTTTTAGTATAGGCAATGCCTGTAGGGTCTCTATGTGAGATGACCCTTCCACACTCCACGAATGATTCACGGAATTTTGAGTGTCGGTTGGGCATATTATTGATGGGGACTTGATTTGACTGCAGAAAAAAATTTAGGCAGAAAAGTTTTGAGCGATAATCTTATTGCCTATAAAATACATACAATCTAAAATTTATTAGAGTTTATACATACATATTTTGTTAACATAATTTAGAGTTTTATCGAATATTAACTCAGAAATCTACTCTTATGAATGAAGAGGTATTTATTTTATAAAATTTGAAAAAAAATAAAAAATCTTCATAAACACTTAAACTTAGGTCTTTAATATATGTTGAGCGACGTGGGTTATCATAACCCAATGGCACATATAAATAATTAACTAAAATTTTTAAAATAGATTTAAGGAGAGTAATGAGAGAAAAGGGAGATTAGACGTTATAATACGTTTGTTATATTATATTATATTATTTAATGTAGAATATATTGTATTATTTAATTTAGAGTAATATTATATTATATTATTTAATGTAGAATATATTGTATTATTTTATACTATATTAATATTACACAATATTTGATGTTATTTTGTATAGTATTATATCTAACATCATTTTATATTATTATTCATATTAAATAATTTTTATGTTTATTAATATCTTAAAAGGTTAACAATTTTCTTTTTATAAACGTTATAACTAAAATTAAAAGTACTCACTAATGCCATCGTTGGCCGTCACAAACCCCACTGACGTTCACATTCTAATATCTTTTAATGCCAATTTTAGTACCACTAGAGCCACGCAACGGTGCATATATCACTATTAATAAAGCTTCCTGTCAACCTAAATACATGGTCAAAGTTTTCGGATTCAAAATTTTAACCATAAATCTTCAGTGAACAATATCTGTGTTGCTCGGTGTACATGCGCCATTGTGTAGCTCGGATAATGAGGATTCTAATGATGGGCTGTAGTGGTTAATAGCGGCTAATATTTCAGTTGTTTAATTTTATATTTTATTAACTAATTATAAATAAATTACGTTAAATTCATGTATTTAAATTTGTTAATATTTTTATTATTAATTATATTAAATTAATTGTTAATTAAGTATTAATTATATTACAATAATAAAAATAATATAATTTCATATAGTAAAATTAAATAATTTAATATTATATATAATAATAATATTATAATATAATTAATTTTTTTTTATATATTAGTGGTATCCTCATTTTGTTAGAATGAAGATGTCTTGAGAGAGAGAGAGAGAGAGAGAGAGAGAGAAGACATTCTCACTTTAAGGATGCATATTAAAATACAATAAAATATAAATTTCAATATACTAGAGACTGTGTTTTTCTATTTATTAGTTGTATCATCACTTTATTAAAATGAAAACGCTCTCATTAGATAATAATATATTTTGTGTGTGTGTGTAAAGAGCAAAGAGCAAAGCTAATGCATCATTGGTGCGTATACAAACAAACCGAGGATCTTGGGTTTGCATAGTATGGGTGTGTTTGGAACATAGAATTATAAGATATTAAAATATTGTTCACATTAACTTAATACCAAGGCCATGTTTGGAAAGAAATTGTAATGGGTTAAAGGAGTGTCGCATTAGTGTTTTGCTTTTGCTTTTTTTTTTTTTTTTTTTATAATAAATAAACATAACTTTTAATTTATAATATATTTTTATTTTCTTTTTATTTTTACATCATAATTATTAATATAAATTAATAAACTTATATTATTATTCATATTTTAATTTTTATTATATAAAAATTAATATATAAAATTTATTAATATTTAATAAGTTAATATAACTAATAATAAGTACTTAAATAATATATAAAAATAAAAAATAACATAATTTACATTATTTAATATAATAGTCATTAATATATAAAAATTGATTATTGTTTAACAATTTTAATAATGTAATATAACTAATAATAAATATTTATATGAATCAATTTAAATAATATTAATTTAAAATTAATACCAATAAAAATAATAATATAAAATATTATTATGTTATGATATTATTTATAGATTATTCGATTCAATTATTTACTTTTATCTTTATTTCACAGGTTATATATTTGGAAAATATTGAAAAATTAATATTACGCTTAGGAGTGGCAATGGTACCCACAAACTAGCCCAAACTCACCCATTTAAACCCATCCGCTGCGGGTAATTTTGCAGGTTGCGGACGGATTTGGTATCACATCAAAACCCCACACTAGATTGTAAGTGGGTTTGGTATATGCTAAATATTCGGTAGATACCCGCATGGATATCCACCAACCCGCACTTTTTTTAAATATTTTTTAAAATTTTAATTAAACAATTTAAACCTAAAAATATATAAAGTGAATACTGTAAGAAATAGTAAATTCTTCAAAGATGAAGATACTATTAATGAGGTAAGGAACTAAATTTCTGTAACTTAATATATAGATTATTATATACTTATTATAATTTTATATGAATTATTATTTTTTAACTTTGTGTATGGATTATTATAATTTTGAACTTCGGATTAGTGTTTAGAAAGTATTAATCTTTAGAAAATATTAATCTTAACCATTATTGTAGGAATCGTGTTGGATAGGTGTCAATGGTGGTGAATGAAATGAAAATCTTAATTCTTAAAGCTTATGTTAGATGAGAATATGAGATGACAATTGTTGCCGGTGCAGTGGTCTTACTTTTACATAATTGTATTTTTACTTTTGGATATTAGTTTGTTATTTTTTTCTTTTTTTTTTTTAATTTAAAGCATTTTTGAGTTTTAATATACTTGTATATTTCATACTTAAATTTAAGAATCTGTGTTGGATTGATGTTCAAATTTTAATTTTCTATTTACATTGATTAAATTTAAAATTTGAGTATTTTATGTGAAATCTTAGGTTATTGTTATAAATTTACATATTGAACATTTGTGATTTTAAATGTAAGAACCTGCAAAAAATATATTGAGTACTATTACGAGTTTGGTAATTGTTAAAACCCGCAGCTGGCCAGTTTTCTTAAAAAAAAAATTAAAACCCGCAGCAAGTTACGGGTGGTTTTGATAATTTAAATTTTGTGTGGGTGCGCATTTGATAATAGCAAACCCACAGCAGGTGATGCAAATTGTCATTCCTAATTATGCTACCAAAAATTTAAAGTTATAAGCTTCGATCCTTGTCAAAAATTATGATTTTTTTTAACATTTATGCTAAAAAATAATGTTAAATTTCTAAAATTTAAGACTTTTATATTTAGTATTTTTTCTAAGCACTAATAAACATTATTTTCTAAATATATAATTTAAATAAATCACAAAAAAATTAATATTGTACAATATAGCACCAAACATTGTACAACATTATTAAAATACAATGCTAATACAATACAACATAATACAATACACCTACATTAAAATAATATAATACAACATAATACAATATAATGTGCTAAACACACAATATGTAAAAATTTATATTTTAGTGTATTATAATGCACCACAATGCAGCTTCCAATATTACTAAATAGGGGCTAGTAATAAGTTACCGCAAATTAATGTTTTAATGCTACGCTATACGGGGTTGACAAACCTATACTTAATGCAATATTGTTTATTATCATTTCAAAGTAATTATTATCAATCTTGTTATAATTGCAATCACCATGTTGTTTGTTGATTGGATCCAAAGAGGCATGTGGCCTTATTTCTTTATTTTTCTGCTGTTCAACATGATTTAGCTTTTAACGCAGCGAGATATGTGTAATGTATTTTGCATGGAGGTTGCTTGCCAGCGAAGGATTTATTTATATGGGCATTTCGGTTTTCGGTTCGGTTTACAACTCATTAGGATTCAAGAATTCGGTTTGGTTTGGGTTTGTAATTCGGGTTGCAATACGGTTTGGGTTACACCACAACCTGAATTATTAATTCGGATCGGGTTACTACTCGGGTAAGAGAAGTATTGCTAAAAATGAAGAAATAATACAGCAAATGAAAAGACTTTGCAGCGAGCAATTATGCGAGAAGTGCTAGGCTTAATGTCTTCAAAAGTAAGCTTATTTCGCATTTTCCAGATGTGATAAAAAATCAAAAAGATTGTCGTGCACAACACAATTGACAAATGAGAACTACAAGGTTTAGAATTCATGGCTGTCGACAACATTTGAGCAAAAGAGCAATGATAAAAAGATGGTCCAGACAACCCAAATCAGCATTATACATATATTCTCTCGTGTAATTGCTGGTTGCTAAATAAGTAAATATATTATAGTCACAGTTCGTTATACAACATTTTTCCATTTCAAGTACCGAATTATCAGTTTCACATTTAAGTGTCTTGCACACACACATAACAATGTTTAATGAATGATTTATCACCGAAGTTACCAACTTACCATTGTTGTGAAATATATTTAAATTAATTATTTCAAAATATAAATTTCAAATTGATTTATTTCAACTACCATGAATTTATTGAATGGGTCTTGAAACTAATGTGAAATGCATTATTCGTGGCTGATTTCTTACAATCGGTGGCTGATTTTTTGCGACAAACCAGAGGCTGAATTGGTCATGGATAGTGGCGGATTTGATGCTTGAATCAAGGAGAAACACGTTAGATTTCTAGTATAAAATGGATGCATGCAATGATCTTGTAGAGGAGCGAACTGATCTCCTTTTCTTCTCTTTTCTTTCACTGCAACCTTATCAACATTCACTTCATTCACAGAAATTATTCATTTTCTCTACTGTTCTTCACTGATACAAGGGAGTACACTGATACAATTGGGAGTACTCCCTTATATCAGTGAGTCATTGGATCCTGGAAGGCAAGAATGTCACAATTCCTTTACGCACCAGGAAATTATCCTCGAAGGACAAAATTTGCCTTTAAGGATAGTGCAATCTTGCATGCCTCGACCACCAGCTGTTGCGTTATTTCATTTACTTTTTCTTTTTTGCAGGTTTTGGGAAGTTGTTGGCTTGAATTCAATAACTTTACTTAATTGCCGAGACAAATTTGGGCTTTATACAAGAGGCTGGCTTCTTCAATATATTATTGTCATTAAGACACCATTTATTTATTTACTCATATT
Source organism: Murraya paniculata (assembly GCA_030449075.1). NCBI lineage: Eukaryota > Viridiplantae > Streptophyta > Magnoliopsida > Sapindales > Rutaceae > Murraya > Murraya paniculata. Next base: position 604,171 of record JAEVFN010000036.1, on the reverse strand, counting down.
TCTTAAAGACAAATTTACAAGATGGCTTCCTCTAATATTCCGGGTTCTATTCCAAATCCGATTATGGCCTCCTCATCTTCCCCAATTACAGCACCCATCAAGACAGCTAACAATTTGCCAGACATATAAAAAATAGAGCCATTCAATGGAGACCATTTCAAGCGCTGGCAAGAAAAAATACACGACGTTCTCAATGTGCACAACATGGCTGACTATCTGAAATTACCTCCCCCATAACAAGGTTGTGAAGATTATGAGAACAAAATGAAAAGTTGGACAACAAATAACAAGGTATGCGGGTACACAATTTTAAATGCTCTTTCTAGCAACCTTTATGATATCTATTACCCTTACAAAATTGCTTCTGAAATATAGGATTAGCTGAATAAAAAATATATTACAGAGGAGGCTGGATCCCAGCAATATTTTATTAGGGATTTTTTATATTTTAGGATGGTGGATAATAAGCCTGTTACAGACCAAAACTGTGACTACCACTTGTTAGTTAATAACCTTAAAAGTGAGGGTATTAAACTTCCTAAAAGATTTCTAGCTGGCTGTTTAATTGAGAAGCTTCTTGAATCATGGAGTGAATATATCAAAACCTCAAAGCATAAGAAGAAACCAGTGAGCCTTGAAGACATAATTGTGCATGTTAAGATTGAAGAGCATAATAGGCTTAGAGATATGGCTAGAAACTTGCATTCTAATGCAAATATAATTGAGATTAAGCCTCAACCTGACCAGAGACAAAATAATCCCAACAAGAAATATCTGAATAAAGGTAAAAATCATATTACTAAAAAGAAAGGTCACTGTTATGTTTGTGAAAAAATTGGACACTATGCCTATCAATGTAGAAATAAAGCTCAGAGAAAGGAAGACAACAAAAATCCTCCTAAAGCCAACTTGGCGGAAGGAGATGAAATTATTGTTGTTGTGGTTGTCTCTGAAGTGAACATGGTTGTTGGAAATAATGAATGGGTAATTGATTCTAGAGCCACCAAACATATATGTGGTGATAAGAGCTCATTTTTTTTATTATTCTTCGATCAGAGAAGGAGAAGAATTTGTTTTTCTTGGTGATTCCCGGTATACACTAATCTTGGGCAAAGGGGAAATTATTCTCAAACTTACTTCTGGGAAAACCATCTCACTGAGTAATGTTCTCCATGTTCTAGAAATTCGATACAGCTTGGTATTTGTTTTTGTACTGGGCAAGGCTGGGGGTAAAAGTGTCTTTTGAGGGTGACAAAATTGTAATGACAAAGAATAGGGTATTTGTTGGGATGGGTTATTGTTCTGGGAAACTCTTCAAGCTTAATGTACTGAATGTTATGAATAATGAAAATGTTTCTTCTTCTGCTTATATTGTTGACTCTATTGATTTATGGCACGGAAGACTTAGTGATGTGAATTTTTCTTTTATTAAAAAAATGAAAGAACTTGGTTTACTGTCTAAATTAAACATGTCAAATGACGAATGTGATGTATGTTTGGAATCTAAATCCACAAAGAAGACATATAAACTAGTTCAAAATAGAGAAACTGAACTTTTCAGTTTTATTCATAGTGATCTTGGTGATTTGAAATAGACCGTGACCAAAGGGGTAAAATGTATTATATTACATTTATTGATGATTTCTCAAGATATATAAAAACTTATTTATTGAGAAATAAAGATAAAGCAGGTGAAAATTTCTTAATTTATAAAACTGAAGTTGAAAATCAATTAATAAAAAAAATTAAAAGATTAAGAACTGATAGAAGAGGTGAATATGATTCAAGCATGTTAAATGCTTATTGTGAGAATCATGGTATCATCCATGAAGTGACACCTCCCTATTCACATGAATCTAATGGTGTGGCTAAAAGGAAAAATAGAACATTAAAGGACATGATAAATGCTATGTTAATAGGTTCTAGAGCACCACTGAATTTGTGGGTGGAAATTATGTTGTCAACTTGCCACATTCAAAATAGAATACCATATAAGAAAACATGAAAGACACTTTATGAGTTGGATCCTAGAAGACATGAATGTCACAATTCCTTTATGCACCAGGTAATTATCCTCGAAAGGACAGAATTTGTCTTTAAGGATAGTGCAATCTTGCACGGCTCGACCACCAGTTGTTGCATTATTTCATTTACTTTTTCTTTTTTGCAGGTTTTGGGAAGTTGTTGGCTTGAATTCAATAACTTTACTTAATTGCCGAGACAAATTTGGGCTTTATACAAGAGGCTGGCTTCTTCAATATATTATTGTCATTAAGACAACATTTATTTATTTACTCATCAGCCATAAAGAGCTGATGGCAAGTTGCGACAACAGGGAGACATTACGGTGCACATGGGAGCTACGAGGCTACTGTTGTGCTGGCTGAGGCTGATTCGCTAAGGTTGCTATCTTGAGCTGACGCTAAGGCCATCGTGAGGCATGAGTTGTTGTCTTGGGTTGTCGTCGTGAGGCTGTTGACGGCCGAGTCTATAGTGGTGCTGCACTGCGCCTATCGTGGATTGATTTAAGAGGAGAGATGAGGCTATGCTATTGTTGTGGCTTGGAGGCTGTGCTGGCTTTCGTGGTGGGTTGTGATGTCGTCGAACGGCTTGGCGGTAGCCATTTGTTTCCGATTTGAGAGATGAGTTAGGTTGCGCTTGGAGTTACCGAGTTAGGGTTTGTGTTGTGGCTTTGGGAAATTGGCAATTGGGGATCGGGTTTGGGGCTGTTGGCTTTGAAGGCTTGTGTGTGTTTTTTTTTAAGCACTTAATCCGATCGATTTTAAAAGATGAATCAATTCAGGCTTTAAGGTTAACTGAACCGAATTGAAAACCAAATTTAGGTTATCGTAGATAGCATACAATAGTGGCTACAATAATTAGGCTTGTAATTAAACTAGTATGATTATTTAATTCCAAATCTACTCTACTAAAAGATTATAACTGACCACCATAATTGTATGTTATTTAGGATAGTCTTCTCGAATAATAATTCAACCCATGCCACATTGATTTCTTTATTGAATAATCATTTGTACTACATCGCTAATTAAATTGATATCTTAATTGTCCAACCAATTTAATTACATCTTATTCTTTACACTTATTAGTTTTCTCTAATGATCATTTTCAACATACTAATTATATTGACGCATTTTGGCTAGAGAATTCTATGATCAAGTACCGAAAACCCATCAAGAGATGTGTTGTACAAATTCTATATTAGTAATCTATCATCTTACTGCTCGTAATTGCTTTCATTAAGATACTGGGTAATTTTGACTGCAAATATATGTCACACTCATTGCTAACTTAAATGAAATGACAATCACAAACATGAAACTATAATTAACTCAAGATTGAGATTGTAATAAAATCAATGTCTATGAGATTTAATAAGTCTAACAGTCATTTTAAGGTTAATTAAATCTTATATGTGATCTAGTTCAATGTAGTCAAACTATATAAGTAAATTCATACATGATTAAGACAAATCATTCAATAAATTTATTACAGTCTAAATATAAATAGAGCACCTAACTCTATTTACCAATTGCGAACTTAATATATTTAATCATAAGATAACTTGTATTTATGTCTTCTATGAATTCATATGATGATCATATAAAATACATATAATATGATTAAATGGACCTTATTCAAAATATTTATATAATTAAGATATCTGAAAAAAAATATCTTAAATATTTTGTCTATCAAAAAATAAATAATCAATATACTTTAAAAAGTACATGATCCCAACAAATGAAAACTGGTAGACGATACAATACACTAAATCTCTTTCTCTAATAACTTAATTTTCAAGATATTTAACCCTTTACCATAGATTATCAACGTTGGTTTACTACTACTGCAATTATTATTGTTATAAATGTTGACAACATTAGTTCACAACCAACATTATTATTAGTTCGAAGTTCGAATACTTCTGCATATCAAAATCAAATCAATAATCATGACAGGGACCGGGGTTTTGGAGTTTAATGGGAGCCTAATTCATTTCTCTTATTTTAGTTGTTACATTATTGTTATTATTTTTCTAAGTTATATTTAATATTACAGATAGATAAGGTTTCCTTACTAACCACCTGGCCCACTTGACCTCATTAATTTATTACTTATTTTTTTACACTAAAAAAATCTGATTATAAATTACTATAAATATAATTTATGAACACCTTATTATTATTATTATTATTTGAAAAAAAATGGTCCACAATCTAATTACAACACACTGCAATGGAAATTTTGCTTAGTTCTATTGTTTGTTAAAAGAGTCGTTTAACTACTTCTCTTTCCCATGAAGTCAGTGAGTGCAAAATTTAAAAATTAGTATAGATTTATGTAGTATTTACTTATTGGAGTAAGAGTGGGGAGTGTAAAAGTATTCATGCTCTAGTATTTACTTACTTATTTAAAGAGAAGTATGAGTCTTGCTCCGTGGGTCCCACCTCCTTTTAGAGTATAGAGTGAGATTCCTACTCCCGTGAGAGAGGTGGGAGTGGGCTTCTTTTTTTACTCATTTTATTAATATAATTTATATTTATCATAATTTTTAATTTACATAATTACAATTAAAATTAATAAAAAATTATTATTTACATAACTAAAAATATTAACAATAATGATTAAGTTATATAATTAAAATTAATAATAAAATAAATAGATTATTCTATAAACATATTTTTATTAAAATATATTTTTTATCAACATTGTAAGTAAAAACTATAATTTTTTAAATAAGGGTAAAATTATAATTTAAAATTATTCACTCCCAATCTAAGATAATGTAAACACATAAATATGATTTTTATTTTTATTTCATATTCATATTTCAGTATAAGTAAATAACCTACTCCCACTCCATACTCTTAAAATTCTCACTCCTTAAAATTCTCAATCCAATTCGAGAAGTAAACGCTACCTTAAATGCAAACCATTATCAACTAGTCATATGCTATATACTAGCTTTCATCATGTAATGATGCATGAACATTAAATTAGCTCTTTGTGATGTTGTTGAGTAAACAAATTTTCAAATCCAATGCAGACTTTTTTTTTCTCTAAAATAAAAGCACACTATAGATATTTGAGTGAAAAAAAAATGGTATTTTTTGTGTTTTCCCAATTTAGGGAAAAAATACTCAACTGTGTTTTGGCCCAGTTAATTATTTCATTAGTGCTCGACAACAATTTCAAATTAATCTTCAGTAAAATAATAAATAGAGAATCATCCTTGAGGGTTTGACCGAATAGTTTCAGCCGCCCTCCTTGACTGGCCACGACGTTCCAATTCTAAGAATTAATAAAAATCGACTTGAGCTTCATCCAACCTTACTTGGTAAAAAACAAAAAAAAAAAAAAAAAGGTAATTTCCATGCGCATCCCATCCTTATTTAAGGACCGTCTACTGCCAATGACACAGTGCTTTGCAAAAAAGAAAAGGTGTCTTTATCGATGGAGGGGTGTATCCATAATATGAATGAGCTGATAACACCTTTTTGATACTCTTAAGAAACCCCACTTTTTATTTTTTATTTCTTTCTTTTATGAAATTATAAAGGAGGACATAAAATTACATTAAACTTTTAATTGAATTTACTGTCATTTAGAGTACATTTTGTAACCATACTTTTTCAGAATAAAATTATTGTTAATAAATAATGTATTTCTTCATTATTTTAATTTTAGCAAAAAAATTAGTTATATAGAATTAAAAATTAGTTAGGGTCCGTGATTTGAAAAAAACATTTTAGTTCAACAAGTTCATTTTGTTCTTTTGGTAACAATGGATCTGTGATTTCAAAAGTAGGGTAATATAAGAATATTAAGAGGATGTGAAAAGCATTATTTATTTAGGATAACTTCTTGTGAAATATTACTTGGCTACCTTCCTGCAACAACTTGGCAGCCATTCCCAAGCCCACTGGGTTCATGTTGGGTCGACCCGACCCGTTCCAATCATACCTGCAATCCTGTACCTCCAAGACTCTGCTGCAAAATCCGCAGTTTTCATTTTTATATTCCAAAATTTTGATACAAAATTATAATAAAATTTTCATTATACAATGTAGGTGGGATTTTGTAAATGAAAACTGGAATTTCAAACTTAAATTTGATTTGGACCAAATCTAGAAAAAAAAAAATCAAGAGTTAATTTCATGATATTTTGATGCCTAGTAATTGAAAAAAAATTTATTTACCTGTTATTTTAATAGACAAATACATTATGTAGTTGCCAAGACAATACATAAATAAGTTTATCATATATGCATCAAAATGTGCTTAATGATTAGAGAAATCCAAAGTTTATGCCAAATGGTTACTTAAGTAATTCCAAATAGTTCTAACTTCTAAGGGTCAGTTTAAAAATGCTGCAGCTTTTAAAATAATTGATTTTAGGTGTATTGTATAAATAATCAGATGTGAAGAAAATCAGTTAAGTGTTTGGTAAATTTTATTTTTAAAATTACTATGAGTTTTAAAAACAGTTATGAACGTTTGGTAAATCTTATTGTTAAACTGTTGAGAAAAAATAAATGACTAAAATAAACATAATGTATGATAAAATTTACCAATACGTATAAAAATATATTTTAACTAAAAATAAAATTTATAATATATTATTTTTTTTATCTTAAACCAATTGATAGTTAAACAAATTTAATAATAATCCGACCAATAAATTGATATTAATAAATTTATATTGATGAACTACAATAAAAATTTATTAAAATATTGATTTTATTTTTAATTTGAATAAAGATAATTTTGGATTTAGGTAATAATTTTAAGGATATATTACGGAATTGTATTAAAGGATAAAATTGATTCTCAAAATCAGAATTTAAAAGTTACTCATTCTTTACTGGCTGTTTTTTAAAATCAGCTAAAGGAAAAATTGATTTTGACAAAAGTGATTTTAATTTTTTTTACCGATCACTAAAATTAACTTTTAAATTTTTAAAATCACTTTTAAGTCTCTAAAGAACAATCCTAAACAGGCGCTAAAACACATTTAATTTGTATTTTTTTTAATGTTAATTATAAAAAAAATAAATTCACTAGTAAATTCATCAATTTACACCAGTAACAAATTTAGCATAATTTCATCATCCAATTCCAATATTCCAGCTCTAATAATGCCTTGATCTTGATGGTACTTCTTCACTCAATAATCCATAATTTGCTTGAGGCCCAATTAATTTAACGAATATGGAAACGACTGTAGAACGGGGCAAAGATCAGAAGGTGCACGATCCACGTGATACAATAACTACCTGCCACACGTCATAGTTTCATTAGGACTTTCTCTTCAACGTAAACCAATTAATCCAACCATACTTCGCCACAGCATCAATAGCCGAGAACCCAAATCCACCTAAGTCGCACCGAACGACATTTCATTTTCATTTCATCTATCTGAAAGAAAGATCTGTAGAACACACCCACTCCCCCATCTCTCTCTCGTCTCAAAAGCGCGCACACGCACTCTCCCTAATTATATTTTTATTTTTTAAATTGAAAATAAAAGAAAATGAGCGATTCAATCGAACCGTCTACGTCGTCGCGGGAAGATCCGGACCTGGCACCGAGTCCGAATCCGAATTCCATAATCCACCCACGGCGGGAGCCTTTCGAGCACGGCCTGCTACCAATCCCCAAGCTCATCCTCAGTGACCCGATCCAAACCCTAATCCCGCTCAAGCAGAAGCTCGCCCCGACCGGCCGAGTCAACTCGGAAACCCTCGCCGAGTCGCTCCAGATCTCCATCGACCACGCCCAGCTTGTTCTCGATACCCTTGCGTCAGTGCTCCACGCTGACGCCGACCCGATCGTCAAGGCCCGGCCCGCTGAGATTGACTCGGTCGGTGCCGATTTGAGGGATCTGATACTGTTCTTGTACATACAGTCTTACAAGAGGTTGTTGCCCAGGACGCACAAGGACTCTGCCTCGGTTGCTGACGTGTGGCCCTCCACGTCCGCCTTTGATGGGTACTTATCGGCTTTGTCGCCGCTTCAGGTTATTTTTTTTCTTTATCGCCGTGTTCAATTGTGCAATGTATAATATTTCTTGGAATTATTGTGTCATTCTTATTAAATTGCTAGCGATTTCTTGGGTTTTCAGATGGGATTGTACTTGTCGAATAATTAATTAGGGAATTGAATTGCAGTTGATCGAACCTAGCTGTTCTTGGACCGATTTTCTCATGCATTTTCTTGTTTTCTTTTTATGAAATGTTTCCAAGAATATGATCCTGTAGTTGCATTTGATAATAATTTGGGATGTTGATGTGCCTGTTGGTTGGGAATGGTGTAGATTGGAGACTCTGTATAATTCCATTGTTGGCTGTTTTTAGTGGTGGTTGACATTTGCAAAGGACCTCAGAGTTTCAGAATGTTTGTCGGCAATGTTTGATGTACTTCAGCAAGTTAGCATTTTAGCTTTATCAGATGGGTGGCATAGTAGGTGTTGTATTGTAAATCTACTGAGTGATGTTTGTGAAGGAGAAATGATCCTAGCAAGCAGTGTGTTATAGTTTACTGCTTATAAGGTCGAATTCAAATCACACTGTTTATAAGCAATGTGTTATAGTCTTTACTTGCAGATGTTTAAGGATGAATTGGACGGGATACTAGCTTATACAATTGAATTTTACTTGCTTTACCTAGATGTTACTTTTTTTTTTTTAACTGTAATTGAACCTCCAAGGAGTGTGAATTTGATTATCTATCAGCATTTTATGACCTTTAGGGAAATTTTTGTATCAAAAGAAAATTGGAGAAGTTATTATCATTATAGCACAAATAGGCCTCTCTTTGCGCTTCTGTGTCTTCAGAACTTAAAAACCAGGATTGTTACGGAGCAGTGACTTGAAATATAGATATATCTGTAACCATTTTTGACATTTAGAGATTTGGGTGGGGTTTTGTTTTGTTTTCTTTTCTATTATTTATTTATCTTTTGAAATTCTGTAAAATATTTTTTTGAAATTCTATATGATATTCATATTTTCCAGCCTTTTGTCCTTGTTTATTCCGTTGATTTTTGAGTTGACTCCCTTGTAAATCATTCTCTTTTAATTTATGAACCGATATTTGTTTTCTTAAAAGTAATTATATTTTCACTTCATATGTTGCCACTGTAATCTTTGATTTTGGGAGACTGTGATTGTTAAGCCTGGTGTTGACATTGCAGCTTGTGCGGAGCAACAGCCGTCGGTTCATGCCATCACAATCTGATGAAGAGGCTCATCAATTATCCTATCTGCAAAAGCACATGGCTAACATTCTCCAGCTTTTGGCAGAGCCTGCAGAGGGGGAAGGCGAGGAGTCTTTGGTATGCCTTTTACTATTTAGTCCCTTGAGTTTGGTGGAGGTTATACTTTCTTTTTCTTTACATGATAGAGCTGAACTATTTGAATCGTAAGTAGAGGTTACTTCAGAGATTTCTAATATTGTTAAAACAAAATCAACGCCCTCTGTCTCTGATGTTCTTATTTAGCCGTGGCCTTTTTTGTTTATGCATATGTAGTCATAGAAATTAGTCCTTTAATCCATTGTAAATGAATGGTTAAGATGGTAGCATGTTCTCTCCATACTTAGTTTTAAGCTTGGACATAGTCTTAAACAATATTAGACAATATCAGGATGTGCGTTTCCTGTAATAGGAAACATTAGCATCTCCATATATATATTGATAATGGAAACGTGAAATGCAATCTAGTTTAACTACTGGCAGCCCCATCTTTCTTTTTCACTTTACTCTCTCTCTCTCTTTCTCTCTCTTCAAAGTTTAAACTTTCTTTTTTACTTTACTATCTCTCTCTCTCTCTCTCTCTCTTTCTTTTAAAGTTTAAATTCTTTGGGCAGTAGGCATTTCCCTTGGTAGAGTTGGTAATGGAGATACAAGCATATCTAGACTTTAATCTGACGATAATCATGTACTCGTTGGCCTTCCAAATCCTAGCTAAGTTTTTGAATTCTGAGAATATTCTAAAGAAAAGATTTACAATGCTGACTTACTGAGTAAGATTTAGTAGGAAATTTAATGAATTTTACCTGTGATTTAAGATCTTTCCTAAATAATATCCTTGTTTAGATCTTTTCAACTAAATGTTTGGCATTTAGCATGTCAAGTGTTCTAAATGCCTCATATTTGAATTTGGATCCCTAAATCATTCAAAAACTATTCCTCTCTCTCTCTCTCTCTATATATATATATTAAATGTGGATACTTTTCCTTACACCTAATTACTATTTAATGTTCTTTTTGTCTCTTTATAACCTATGAATGTAGTCACATTTTCTTGTTAGTCAATTTTCTTTTACACACTCTGTCGGATTTGAACCTACGACCTTGTGGGTTTTTATCCCAACAGAAAAGACGCAACAAAGGAGATTTTTTTTTTTGACCCAAACAGTTCTAGCGTGTGTATACTGTCGTACATCGTAAAACAAAAGATTATAAATGTCAGAATTGAATTGATCTGTAAAAAAAGGGGATCTTGCACTACTGTTGCTCTGAGCAGTAATTGGTGGCAATGGCAGGATTTGAACGTGTAAAATTTTGTAACCAAATAAAATGCATTACCAAGCTATTCTACATCCCTTTCAATTGGTCTACAGTACCATCATTTCTTAATATTATTGTGAAAACAGAGTACAATCATCATGTAATACTATGTTAAATGCAAGGTGGATATACAATGGTAGGTTGACATTATTATGTTCTAATGTCTAGGATTCATATTTAGCTCTAAAATTTTAAAAAATCCATTTAATCCTTTCTTAAACATCTTACCCCCCCCCCCCCCCAACATCAAAAGATTAAACGAAGCTTTTTTTTTTATAGGAATTGCTTATCCAAAACGTGGCGTGTCTTTACTTTGTTGCTTCAATTGCTTTTGTTCTTGTGATATTGCCTCCTACGTGTATTCTGTGTTCAAGGGGGTTATATGATTTATGTTTTAAACTGGTTTTTTTGCCATTATTCTTTTTTCTTTCACTTTGCTGCAGTTATATATGAACTATCTTTTCTTATTAAGATAAATATGAATTGCACAAGGCTCAATGGTGCATGCGTTTCAGCCTGCATCCCGTATAGGTGTAGAATGCCTGACTTGAATTTTCTTCTTTTTAAGGAACGGAGGGCATTTCTTATTAAGTTGGTCGTTAGGTTTTTCATCAGTAGTGGACTCATTTGTGGCAATATTTCCATGACAATCTGTGGATGATATTGGTTTGTGAACTAAGATACTTGAATCATGATTTGACTATGACAAATTTCTCCGCCTGATACACATTCACAGAGATAACGTTTGTTAGCATAAATTTATTTAAACCCTAGTAAATATATGGAGATTTGATTATTTATCTAAACATAGTTTCATTTTTGTGCTTCTTTGTACCAAAGTAGCTTCATATCAATTTGCTAGTTCACCGTGCTGTTTTAGGTCTTGAGCATGGAAGGATTTGAGCACCTTGCATTTCTGATTCAATTTGGTGAGAAGGGGTCTGAAGGAATTCCTTTAAGCCAAGCGGCTCCATTTTTCGCTAATTCAGATCCCGACATGCCTGCTGTTCCTGTTCCTGCTGCACAAGTTCACAATTGGCTTCTTCAGAATATAGCTTCTGCCTTGGAACATCTTACTGAAAGAGTTTCTCCAAGAGAAAATGGGCCAGCCAATAACTCTGATCAGGATGTGGCGATGGCTGATGCCTGCACAAGTTCAATCAAGTCCTCAACAAGTGCAAAGGGTCCAAGTTTTATTGAAGGGATCTCCAAAGCTGCATATGTAAAACAAGCTTCTGAGATTAAAGGTTCTTCTGTAAAGGTTAGATTTGAAATGTAAATTTGCTATGTCTGACTGAAATCTTGGTGATTACAAGTCTATTGCCTTTTAAATTTATGTTCATTTTCACTGACTATTCTGGAATTACTTTTTCTTTTTATTTATTGCTAGCTTGTTGCATTTACATTCATTTTTGCGATAAGAAACAGAAAAGAAAGGTGTACAGTGATTAGGGTTGTTGGAAGGTGGAATCTGGGCCAAATTTACAACATTTGAACCAATTATTGTTTGTTGATTGAAGTTTAGAGAAACATTTCTTAAATTATTAGATGTTGGTGTTATCATTAAGTAGGTGGATTACTATGTTTGGGTATTGAGATTTGGGCTAGCATACTCACTAAGTTATGTTATCAATTTACATTATTATGATGCTTCTTTTAGTCTCTTTCGGACTTAATACGGATGACCTTCCCAAGTTGGCAAGTGCTTAACTTCTTTCAATTTATCAAGTGTCAAAAAGAATAACAGCCATTGTCATTTCTGTTATGGAGTCATTTCTGTTATGGAGTCTAGTCAACATGTTTTCTTACATGCATTCCGCATTGTCTTAATGTATTAATTTTTTATATAGTTTCATTTTCAATACTTTTGACGTTATGTATATCATTGCAGGTCATCAATTGCCATGATTCTGCCATTTACATTTTAGCGCCTTTAAGATATGCCACAATATATGGATGCTCAGATGCCACTATTATTCTTGGAGCTGTTGGCAAGGTGGTAATCAGATATTCGTTTTGTCCATTCAAATATTTAGTGTTGTGATGACTTCCTCATTTATGTTGGCTGATTAGCAGATTTCATCCATTTAATCCATGATGTTTAACTGACAGATTGACAATAATACACCAGTGATTATTTCACATCAATATGGTTAGGATACTGGTTCTCTGTATGTCTTTCTCATTCCCGCATACAGTGTCCATCACTCATAATAACTGGTCATCTAGAGAAGTAGCTAATGACGAAAGTGTGTGGTAGAATGTTCTGCACTCATCTGTTCATGCATAATTATATTCTTTGTCAAGGTTTTTCAGTCCCTTGCCCAAGATATTCTAAAGTCATTCCTGCAAATGCTGCTAGAAAGAGTATCCCATGCACACCATTCAATAAACAATTTTTCTATCAAAGGACGTGAGGGCAGCTTCCAGATGATCTCTATGTAGACGTCACAGATGCATGTATAAAATTTGGAAACATTTTGCCGTTTCATGTTGCTGCAAATTGATAACAGGACATCTGAAATTTTTCTAATCTTTTGTGTGCTTCTTTTAGGTTGTACTATTTTCAAAAGATTGAATATACTGGGATGCAGTCTTTCTTAAACTGCTTGATAAAGGGTCTTGAGTTCTCATACATATTCATTTCTTTATTCCTGGTCCATGTTTTAATAGGAATATTCCCATTGACCTAAATATTTATGTATACTGTCACTCTGGGAAATGTCATTTGTTTTTCATTTGCAGTTGTCTTTCATATTTGAGCAATCTTACTGTCTTCTTTCTTCTCTGTTATGTCAAGTAATCAACCAGATAATTGTAGTATGTGTCTGTAGCTAACATCTGAGTTTGATTTTATGCCTTATGTTGCCTTTTATAACTTGGATGAAAGGTAATACCAGTAAAGTATGATGTATGATTTTGATTCCTTCTTCAGGCTGTAAGGGTTGAACACTGTGAGCGAGTTCATGTGATTACAGCAGCAAGACGAGTCTGCATTGCCAATTGTCGCGAGTGTGTCTTCTTTCTGGGAGTAAACCAGAGACCACTCATTGTGGGTGATAACCATAAGCTACAGGTGAGTTGGTGAGTTTTGATGTTGTGTTCAACAAAGTTGGCAGCTAGTTCTTTGTGCTTATGAATTTGCTTCTTTATTGAAATGGACTAATGATTTGGAAATGACTAAATGATATTATGTTGTAGAAATTAGTTTAGCTTATTGGTGGAGTTGCTGAGTTCTAGAGTAAGTTGTTTTGGTGCTAACTATTTGCTAATATGCCATCATGTGCTTGGCATGAAGAACAGGCAAGACAGCTGTACCGCCTGGGCTATACCTGCCTTTAATGGAAGTTTTTGGACACCATCTTGTGACAAGCTAACTATTTTCTTGTTATACTTCTGTACAGCTTTTGTTAATTATGTAGTTTCTCCTCTGAAGAGAGGTAGGATTTCACATTGGCTCGAGAATTCTGTGAGCAATAGTCAATATGGTAGTCATTAATTTTAAGTTTGGCAGCAGGCAGTTTCATAAAGGAATTTTAGAATTTTCAGTGGTCACTTCATTCTATTCTAATTGACACTTTTGTGGGAATCATTTAGAACCATTCTCTTTGTACCAATTGTTTATATACCTTCTGACTCTAATTTCAATTATGCTGAAAAAGTTAGAAATTGAGAAACAACTCTGGCTAAATGGTTAAGCACAGCCTGACATATTATTGATTCACTTGAAATATTAGGAATCTACTGAAAATATCATTTAAGTGATCTCTGGAGTTCATCTTAGTTCCAGTGGTAGTTTGGACCCTAAAATCTAGTGGAGCACTTTACTGATGATTTTCATAGATTCTGATTTTCATCCTGATGCAATGAGAAGACTTACATTTCTTTTCATTCTTTGGATGCTTGTCAGGTGGCACCCTACAATACATTTTACTCTCAGTTGGAGGAACACATGGCGGATGCTGGTATTGAGGCAACTATCAACAGATGGGATGAACCCTTGGCGCTCGGAGCAGTTGATCCGCATGATTCATTATCTCATCCGGCAGGTGTCTCTGATGCTCAAGCTGAGTCAGCTACTCATGTAGATCCTGACCAACTCATAGATTTTTTGGTATGCTAACTTGGGTTTGTTATATTTTGTTTCTTCTGTTTATTTGTTTTCAAATCCCATATCACCTATGATCATATCCATTTACTTCTTGACACAGATCCCAAACTGGTTTGGAGGTGAATGTGCTGGGTCAACAAAAGCCAACCCTTTTCCATTACCAGATGCTTATGTAGCAGCTCAGCAGAGAAAAGTATGTACACCAACCCATCTGATTATAACCAGATCATTTGATGTCTTTTAATTCCTGAGTTTGTATGTTTTTTGTATTAGAAGTGACACTCTAAAAATGGGCTTTGGGTTCTTTTAGTGATATTCATGTTTGCTATCATAAAAAAAAATGTTCTTCATGTTTGGTTTTCTGAAATTATTTTCTCTTTTCCACAGCAAAAGAGCTTGGTGGAGATAAAGAAGCTTATCAAGGAGGCACCCCTAGATGACAACCGGAAACGGGAAGTGTCAAGTGCACTCCATGTATACTTCAGAGACTGGCTATATGGTAATCTTCATATTTAGCTTTCTGAATTTTCACATCTTTAGTAGTTCTTTGCAGTATGCTCAATTCACTTCTCATTTGATTGGCTGATGCTTGTACTCTGTGGCCTTGATACCAAAAAAATAATGGGAAAAAGCTGTGAAAGGCAGACTCCCATCTTAAAATATTTTGGAAAGTTGATTTAAAGGATTAATTTGTCTGCATATCCCTTACCAGCAGCCTATACTTTGCTGCGGTATAATATTTTTCAGTTGATTTTGTTTGCCTGATTTGAGTGTAGTTACTGAAACTAAGGGTTTGATACTTCTATAGCAGAGAATATATGCACCTCGATTGATCCTTTTCCATTCATCTATGTGGATTTATCTCTAGAGTAGATAGGTGAACTGCATGCCTACTTCCTGCACAAAAGGAGTCTTTATTACATTCCTATTGACGTTTCAAATAGGCATTTTTGCACACCTGCCCTATTCCTGCCCCTTTTTATTTTATGTTAACGTAGTACAAAATAAAAATTCTATTCTTAAAGTGCTTTACTACCTTTTATATTGTTGACATGATTTTTTAATTGTATTATGGATCGTTTAGATGGTGTGATTTCTATTGTAATAACAGCTACAGGAAATATCCGTCAGCTTTACTGCCTACAAAATGACTAAATCTGTATGATGATGCCGTGGCACAATTAAGGATGTAAGAGAAAGTAGCTTTCCTTCAGGTTCTCTTTCAGTTTCAACTCCTGCCAAGTTCCTCTAGCGATCCCTGTCGGCACTACACGCTGCTGAGAGTCAACCCTATGTACTTCGGAGTGGTAATTATTAATGCATCGACAATGGTGCACAGAATGCAATTAGAAACACATTGACTAATCTCAGTGTAATATTTTTTTTTTTTTGGCCCTTCAATGAAAAATCTTACTGTAATATTTTGTTTACTTAGGTTTGTAGTCATATGAAGTTCTCTTTCTTGCCATCATTTTGGTCTGGCCTTGTGAAATTCAATTACTTGATTTCATTAATTTTTAAGTTATGCCCATTTGTTTCTTTCCTCCTACAAGCAAAGATTTGAGTTGTCGGATAGGTTTTGATTGTTTATTTAATTAAGGCCCAGCTAAATTGACTATCATTCTGTTGTAAATTAATGTAGATTTTACCCATAATTTTTACCAACTCAATCCCCTATAGACAAGCTAAGGATCAGAAAACTAAGAGGTGGACTAATCGCTGTTATTGGCTACATGGATGAGTTGCAACGTTTCATACACAAAAGGAACAAAAACGGAAGGAAAAAAGAAACTAAGAATTAAGGAATTTACATATGCCTAATATCAATGTCTACGTAATAGCAGGAGTTAAGGTCAGGTGCTAACAAAGGGAAACAGAAGAAGCACTTCGATAGCTCTCAGAATATAGTATTTGATGAAGTAAAATCACTGATTCTGTGGCTCCACAGTGGCAGTGCGTTCGGTTCGCCGCCTCTTTTGCTGTAGTCTGAAGCAATATGCTGTAAGTCCGATTGCTACAGGCAAGATTGCTATAGTTAGAATGACAAAAAGCTTCACCCCATCTGGTGCAATGTTTATTACTGCAGTGTCGTAGGTGAAATTCATTGCCAAGAAACACAATTGAAGCTCAAGCTGCAGGGGAAACTTGGTTGTTAGGATGTTGATCATTTGAAGAGACAATTTAAAGCCCAGAGAGTTGAAAAACATATAAAGGTGAAATGCAATTGTGTTTGTAGAACCCCAAATAGACTCCCCTGCAATGTGTGTTTTGCTGCTGGGTGTGCTATTGTCTTGCCATGCGCCCCCTGGAGGGTTGACACCAAACTGGAAGGTTGTTGTTGCCACCAAAGCAGCTACAAGCAATAGTGAACCGCGGGTTTCACCAGGAGAATCCCTTCCCTTTTTAAATTTGAAATACTCTGTTACATCATTTTTTGTTTGCAGTGGATTTGTCTCTGCTGATGATGCTGCAGGATTATCGGCTGATGTTTGATTGTCATCTCTTATTCCTGTAGCTCCAGCTCTCCGAAGGATCTCCTCAATTTCCCTATCTCCAGCTTCACTCGGGAAAATCAGCAGAAGGTCAAATGCAGTGAGGCCACTATGATTTATGGCATTTACTTCCAACCCCTGTGAAGCATTTGCTTGATGGCCAAGTAAGAGTTCTATTACCTGCAGGTGAATCCAATTTTTCATTTGTTCTTTATGGTCAGAAGATAAATCCTATGATACGTGACATGGATTTTATTTCCTAGCAGTTATATTTGTTTCTACTGGAGCAGTTATATCAATCTATTTCAAAATTTTCACGACATGAAGTGTGTCTAACTTGGAATTCAACTCGTCCTAGGATACGAAACACTGAGCCTAGTCAATAGATGGAGCTTCCAGCTGCCAAAGTTGCTAAAACTAAAATAAGATTGGAGCATGCAATGAGGATTTTTTTTTTTAGTGACCAGTTTTTTAATTCACCAGTTTCCGTAGACAGCATTATTTTGACCTTCGATAGTGGTTAGTTGACATGATGCCACTGAAACACAGGATTGAACTGAGTTTAGCACTTGCAGGGGGATAAATTTAAAATAGAGGAAAGTTTAAGCTCTTAGGAGACATATTTTTCCCTTTACTTTTTAGACCAATTTGAATCCACGCTAATCAATTCTCTAAACAACTGCACAAAAACCGTAACAATCTTATGACAGATTTTGATTTTATTGGCAGGTCAGATATGACTGGTTGATCTGCATACTGACTTACAGTTGAAATTTCTAATTGAAGCAAATTAGGAACCTTATTGCTGGTTCTCTAGATTCAAGAGATATCCAGGCTAACGAAGCTTAATAAGACATGATCTTTCTGTGGCCTCGCGGTTTAAAGTCAAGCACTCCCTTATAATGATCTGAAAACAATAGAAACAAGAACAAACTTGGTTGAAAATTGTTGAATACTGGATTAAATATAAGACTGGACTTGCCTGGCGTTGTTTCTTCACGGTGGCTAGGTGCAGCACTGTATTTCCTTGCTCATCCCTCATATTGAAAATATCTTCCTTCTTCATCTCTCTAATCCAATCCACAAGAATTGCAATTGCTCCATACTGGCTGTTCTTAATAGCAAGGTGCAAAGCAGTATCATGCTGAATGGTCACGTCTTCGACACATTCTGGACAAGCTGAGAGCATTTCGGTTACAACATGAGACCTCCCTTTGATAGCTGCACAGTGCAGGGGAGTCTTTGCCTCTGGTCCTTGTAGTTGACAAAGTTCTCGGTCAACTTTCAGTAACTCCCTTACAACCTCTGTGTGCCCCACTGATGACGCCATGTGCATAGGGCTAAAACCATCTTGGTTCACTTCCTGAACCATATCTGGTCTCAGGTTTATGATCTCCTTTACAAAATCAACGTGCCCATATGCTGAAGCAACATGTAGAGGATTTCCTGCTGAAGTTAGTGCCGAGGTATGGAGTATCAAGGGATTTTCTCCCAGAAGTTGATGCAAGCTTTGGACATTTCCTGCTTGAGCTGCCTCAAATAGCTTTCTATCCATTGAGGAGGAATATGCCCTATGCCTCAGTTTTGTCCTTAGTATGTAAGGCACACAGGACTTCACATACAGGGAAAATATAAAAAGTACGAAAAGGAGATATAATTCAGGGAGGTAAGGTTTCTTAAGCCTTTCCAAGAAAAATTGTCTTATGAAACCTTTATATTGTTTCAGAATGCCTTAGTGGTACTTGTTTATTTTCTAATTTTTAAAAAAAATTTTGAATAAACATTCTGTTTGTGCAAGAATCAAAGTTTAGAATTAGTCAAGCTATGTTAAACAATCGTCTAATGAGTGACGAGCCAAATATTTCATAGAATAAGGTTGGCAAGATTCATCATAAAAATAAGTAAATAAACCAATTACATCATCTGGCAGTTGGTGGCTTGTTAAAGTCTTTACTGTTATCGTTATTATTATTATTTTTTTGAGTTCTGACATCAGGAATTGTAGAATTTAATTGCAGAGATTGTTAACAAATCAGATCATGATGTGTGGCAACGGTATTATCATTGAATTGAGAGGCTTCTCAGGTTTTTCTGCTAAATATAGGTATAACCGGGCAGGTACAGTAAATTTCAAAACCAAAAGAAAATAAAAAGTGCTTCCTACCTAATCAAAATCAGGTGACACTGCATGGGTATTGAGGTGTTCTAAATAAAGAATTAAGTAAAAACTATTATAAATTATCTGCAAGATGTACAAAAAAAAAGTGTCCCCATAATATCAGGAGTGAAGGCCAGGTGTTGAAAAATGAAAAAGAGAGAGAGCAACACTCAAAAAATTGTTGCTTCACTTCTTTTGCTCTTTTAACAGGGTCCATGTATTCAAGAATGGAGTACATAAAGAATATTCAAGTCTGTATTCTGCCTTTTGCTTTCAATCATTCTAGGGATCCATCGCATGTTCTATAAGCCTTTTTTCTGCATTTTCTTGCCGATTAAGTTGTATGTGTGGAAAATGTAGGCATGATTCTTTTAGTTAGAATGATAAAAAGCCGCACGCCATCTGCCATAGTGTTTATTACTCCAAGATGTTCCAAGGATCATATGATGGTGTTTGCAGCTAAAAAAGCAGGGAAAATATCATGAACTTCCCTGTAAAGGCTTGGCCTTCAAAGATTCAGATGTTAACCGCCTGACCTCTCTTATTCTCATATTTATGTATAAAACCTTAATCGGCAACAAGTAACTATATTATCTTGATTTAACTTTAAGTGGTAGCCTCCGTATTCAACCCTTCCAACTAAAGTCGCCTGGGGGAGTAGCCATGTTGAATCAACTTGATTTTACACTCAAATTTACCAAATCGATCTCCTATAAACAAGTCTCAGTGATCAGAAAACTCAATTGCTGTTATTTGCACATAGATGAGTTTCATAAAGTAAAAAAAAAACAAAAATAAACTGATAATTAAGTAGGAATTCGTCTACATTATCTGCTACATATGCATATTAAAATGTCTCCATAATAGTAGAGCTACGGCTAGGAGCTAACAGAGGAAAACAGAACCAACACTGAAATCTTGTTGCTACACTTCTATAATATTTGATGAAAAAGTATAATAAGCACACCTAGAATATCCAAATCTTCATTTTGTCTCTACTGCTTTCAATGGCTCTATGGCCCCGTAGAGTGTTCTGTAAGCCTCTTGCTGAACTGTCTTAAGCAATAAGCTGCAAGTGCAATAACTGCAGGCAAGATTGCTGTTGTTAGATTGACAAAAAGCCTCACGCCATCAGGTGCAATGGCTATTACTGCAGTGTCATAGGTGGTATACATTGCAAGGAAACACAAAATAAGCTCAGGCTTCAAGGGAAACTTGCGTGTTAGAATATGGATCATATGAAAAGACAATTTAAAGCCCAAAGAGTTGAAAAACATAAAGATGCGATATCCAACTTTGTTCGTAGAACCCCAAATAGACTGCCCTGCATTGTGTGCTTTGCTGCTGGTGGTGCTATTGTTTTTGTCAGGTATATAATTGTATACACCTCCTGGAGGATTGACACCAAACTGGAAGGTTGTGGTAGCCACCAAAGCAGCTACAACCAATAGTGAACTGCATGCTTCGCCAGGAGAATCTCTTCCCTTATTAAACTTGAAGTACTCTATCTCTGCTGTCGATTTGTCTCTGCTGATGCAGGACTGTTAACAGACGTTTGATTGTACGGTTGAGGGAAAGGAATGGGAGGGAGGGTGACATCTATCATTCTCATAGCTCCAGTACTTTGAAGAATCTCCAAAATTTCTCTATCTCCAGCTTCACTTGGGAAAATCAGCAGCAGGTCAAGTGCAGTGCATGTGCTCTTGTTTATGGCATTTACTTCCAAACCCCTTGGAACATATGCCGCATGGCCAAGCAATAGTTTCTTAAGCCTTTCTAAGAAAAATTTTCTTATGGACGTGAAACCTTTATAGTGTACTTGTTTCAGAATTCCTTCGTAGTACTTGTTTGTTTTCTTATTTTTTTCAAAAATTTTTTAATAAACATTCCGTTTGTGCAAGAATCAAAGATTAGAATAAGTCAACCTTCATTATCATAACCATATATACTTAAACAGATATTACATAGAATAAGGATGACAAGATGAAACTGTTCGAATTCTTCGTCATAAAAATAAGCTAATAAACTTGCTGCCACATCTGATAGTTGATGGCTAGCTATTCTATCTTTTACTGTTCTTTTTTTTCCCCCCTGGAGTCCGAGTGTCTGACATCAGGAATTGTAGATAAAAATTGCAGAGATTGCTTTCCTTGAGAATAAAGATTTTTAGTCATCCCATATAAAAATTTAGAATGAGTTAGTCATCCCATATAAAAATTTAGAATGATATATCGCAACAGTACTATTGATCAGCAGATCTCTGCACACACACCGCATGCCATGTAACTCCCTTGATGATATCTTCTTGCGAGTAAAAACAACACGATTTATAAAGCAGAACAACAATAAAAATGAATAAAACTGTATAAACGATACAACGCAGATCAACAATATAAATGAATAAAACTATACAATTTATAAATGAGAAGAGGATCGAATTACACGGTAACGAATCATTACAGTGTTAATAAAACAAAAATTCATTTGATAATCCAATTACGACCAGATGTCTTCTAAGTCCAGCACCAAGTTGCAATCATCTTGATCAGACAGAAGCAGCTGATGAATTGATTCAAACTCATAATCAATGCTGCTTTTGTAATCACATTGATGGTCAGATGAAATGGCCAAGATTTCTTCACATTGACACTCTCTCTGCCGCTGGTTTTCCTGTAGGCCCTCGTTTTGAACAGTCTGATCAAGCACAGCAACAAATGCTTCAAATTGTTGTTCAGCAACACAAGATGAATGATCCCTTCCGTCAGTTTCATCAATGCTTTCTATATCTCCTAGGGGTTCTTCAGCATCGTCACGAAGTAACTCTCCCAGAAAAGAATACTCTTCGCCAATTAACTCAGGCAGCGCATCACTGTCTTCTTGTTGCACCAATGTCTGAGGCACCGCCATGGGCACATCAGCAACACTCTCCGAATGACAATGATAATTCCCACCAGTTTCTCTACTCTGAAGAACGTTGTTTCCGGAGTCACATTGCTGGTTACATAACATCTGATCAAAATGACTCATCATCATCTCCATAGATGGCTCGTAATGACATTCTAAATTCTGAACTGGTACGTGCTGACATTGATGTTGTTGCATTTGATCGGTTACACCAGAATGTTCAGCAACTCTGGTTGCAAAGCCCATTCCACCAGATAAGCTCTGCTCGCTCATCATGCCAGTACTGCCGCAAGTTATTTCTTGATAATGCACATAGCTCTGTTGCTGATTCTGTGGGTGGGTCAAAACCCTCTCCATCTCAATATCTGTCACCTGTTCAGATTGATTGCTGTTGTCATCAAAATCCTTCAACTTTCTCTTCTTTACAGAGCCGTGCTTCTTATCTTGGCCAGTTGGTTGATTCTTTCGGAGCCTACAAAGCACATAATTGGTAGCTTGATTCTTGGGCAGATGTAGAGTGTACTCATGCATGATCCAAGCCCCATGATCCTCACAACCTTTCTTTTCATAACGAAACCGCTTCTTGGAGCCGATTTTGATTTTGGATTGGCCGCTTACTATATCTTTACCGGCATCCTCCCCTTGCCAAGCACCACTGGAAGAACCGATTTTGCGGTCAATTCTGGAACCCTTGGAAGACTTTTTCTTCAAGTGGGTGAAGAAATAGAGGTCCTCATCAGCATTCAAAAAGGGTCCTCCATATGAATCCCAAATCTCAGAGGGTTTATTCTCATAAAGATTGCAGTCCCTGATAAAATACTCAGCGAGAGGAATGTGTATTCCTGAAACCTTCTTCTTAAGATAATGTTGAATGAGTTCTTCGTCTGATGGCCTGAACTGGAAGCCATGGGGAAGAAAGGGTCTGTGTTCTTGCATTTTGTTTGAGAAGAAAAGGGTTAATTCAACGGTGGGTCGATCGATTGAGAAGTGAATTACTGAAAACAAAGACAGAGAATCCGAGACACAAAGGGAAAACGAAAGCAGATGGTGTGTATGTCGGTGAGTGGTGTTGCGTTATATTTATAGTCCGTGTAATATGAGGAGTAGTGAGGTGAAGCCGGTAGCTTAAATTGCAAGCTACTACTAGGTTTCCTAAACGGGGCAAATTCGAGAAAGGCGGGAGAATATTGCGTTCAAGATTTCCTAAATGGCAAAATGACTAAAATACCCATTAATTTGATTTTAACTTTCTTTTCTAACAGAATTACTACCGTCCAAGTAAAATGGCCGGTTGCATCATTTTTCATTTTTATTTTGAAATCAAAATTTCAATCGATAATTAAACTAAATATTAATTTAGATATAATTAATATTAACATAATTTTACTAAAAATTTGTAATACTAAAATATAAATTTAATAATCTTGTTCATTATAGCAGCGTACATGGTTTTGTATTAAATTTTAATTTAACTTAATATAATATATTATAATTTAAATTATAAACTTTGTAAATAATTTCATAAACTGTTTAGTAAATCACCCTGGCGAGACAATCACTTGTAAAATAAATTATCATAAATGTTTGATAGGTGTGGTAAAAAAAAAAAAAATTCTTAGGGGTTTACCAAAAAAGTTGAACTTCGGAGAAAGGCTGGGAGGAATTATTAAAAAGAAGAAGAAGAAGAAGAAGAAGAAGAAAAGGGTGAAGGGTAAATTTGGCAGGCCGGGAAGTAATAGAATGACATGGAGCACCGCCATGGCGCCAAATCTGGAGGTCAAAGGCTGTTGACTTTTTTCAATATTCCAAAAAAAATAATAAAAATAAAAATTGTTGTTAGCTGACCGTTGGAGCATTGATGAGGAAAACAAACGTTATTGCGCTAAAATCCTGAGTTCTAACGGCTTGATATCTCACAGCCGCGCCAAAATCTTGATTCTCTAAAAGAGAAGGAAACGTGAAAAATCAAAAAAGGAAGCCTACATTGTCATACACCCATGTCTTGAACAAGTTTCTAACAAGATTAAGCGCTTTTAAAATGATGGTGCCAAGTTCTGGTTATTTTATGACTTCTGTTTTCATTAGTTTCCTAATAATTTCATGATCTTTCTGTTGTTACTAAAATGGATCCGTCCCTAATTAACTTGATTCCAAATTAATGCTGCAGTTTCTCACTAATTATTTCAATTTTTGCTATCAATGTCGCTCGTAGCTTTCTAACTGTAATGACTGAATTTGAGAAGGTCATTTGCATTATTATTATATTTTATAAGGTTAATAGTCAAATAACCCCTTAATTGGAGTGACTATTTTTGCAACGCTCCTCGGTGATATGAAAATATCAATTTACCCCAAAATGTCAGGAGATTTAACAGTTGACTGACGTTGACTTAATCAAGTACGAGATGACCTTTGTTAGTAACAAATTATTTTTGCCTAATCGTGTTTTGTGCCTTTACGACAAGCTATTGATGTGATGTCTCTACAAATAAACTGGGAAATAAAATAGTAATTATAGTAAAAATATTAAAAAGTAAAAGCGTTAGGATTTTAATATTCAAAATGTGTATTTGCTTGTTTGGTCGAAAAATACTGAAGTAATTTCTTATTTGGGGTTTGGATTCAAAAAATTACAAGGCATGCCACAAAATAAAATAAAAAATTCTGATTTGCACTGTGATTTCAACAACTCAATTTAAAAATTCAAAAATGATCTTTCGCAACAAATCTAATTCAAATTTTAAACTCACTGTTAATTTCATTTATAAAATACAAGTCCCAACAAGCTTCATGCTTAGCAAAATCATAAATTCACAACAAAACATCAAACAAATAGCAGAAGTTATGTCATCTTCAAGAAGTAGCCAGTTTGATTTCAAAGATGAAGGAGAAGATGAGAAATTGGAGATTAATAGGAAGGCGATCAAGTTCAAAAGCAAAGCATGTAGAGATTGTGATATATATATATATATATATATATATATATATATATATATATATATCTCGGGGTATGCTGTAAATATTAAGAAACTGTACTACAAATGTGACAATAAATGCTGCAATTCTTCAGATGGTGGGAACTGAGTACGTACGAGTATAAAGTAATTATAAGAGGACTAGAAAAGTTGAGTAAGGGTTTAGAAGGAGATGATGATTTGGAAATTGAAGGCTAGAAGATGCTGGAGATGGTTAATAAGCTTGCCACAAGATCAAATTCAATCATTAGATTGTTGCCTATTTTCTTGTTCATGCTGGCACTTTGTGTGATGTATATATTTCAAGTTGCTCATAACTAAACTATTTATTTATTGATAAGTTCAAATCTGTCGCATGGAGCCTTAAACAAACAGTATAAAAGAGATTTTTATAAAATCAAATTAGAATTTTTGGAGCTCATTTGGTACTCCAAATAATTTTATAAATTTGGTCTTTCTGTTGAAATCACGGTTTTCTAGTGCAACAATGTTTATTTCAAAAATCCATATAAAATCAATTAGAAGGTCAAATCTTATGAAATAAAATTTATTAAATAATCCTACATGTCTAATTTACAGAAAGATAATGTTCTTCTAAGAAATCATTGTCAAAGGCCAAGATTTAATACAAAATATTGATGCTGTCCAAAAATAGTTTTATAACACATTTCTTACAATAAAACATAAGCATTAAGAACTCATCAATGAAGAAGCTTCCAATTTAACCAAGATCTCTAACCCTATTGCAAAAGCAGAGGAAGTTACTATGATAGAGATATCGTATTTTAGAATTTAGGGTTAAGGGAGGGGAAATTAGAAAAAGAGATACTTTATATGGAATCCTTGGAAAACCCATTAAATTAAGTGTAACATATGCTATTGTAAAAAAAAAAAAAAAAAGGCGGTTGAGAAAAAAATAATAAAAGGAATTAAATTTTAAAAAAAAAAGAAGCAATGCACACATGAGAGAGAGGCTGAGAGAGAGAAAGACGTTTGCACCAACCCGGAACCTGACCCGAACCCCCAAACCCAACCCGATCATATCTCCAATTTCCGAACCCCACCGGCTAAGGAAGGTGTCAATCGAAAGCCCTTAAGCCGCTGGTCATCTTTTCATCGTCCTTACCACTGAAAAGCAGCCGGAAAGCTGTCATTCGAAGCAGTGAAGAACTGCGGAATTGCCACCTCGATTCGCCGAGATTTAACCAGTTTCTGGCTGCACCACCACCTGAGATTTGTTCCATGCGTCACCATCTTCAATTTCCGACCATCCACAGCCACCGGGAGAGCTGATTTACCGTCGACTGGGCACTTGGAGGCTCATGGCTGTCGAGCTAGATTCTGGCACCGTCGCAGCGCGTGGGAGCTCATCGCCGGTACCGTTACACTCAGCTCGTCTGAAGTATCTAACCCGAGCTTCCTGATCACCACCGCTTGAATTTCGGTCACTGTTGACCGGTAAGGGCATTTATGTAATTTCACATTTTACGGTAATTTTGTAATTTCGAACCTTGTGGATATTGTTATAATTCTTGGAATTGAGGATAGATTGGTAATTATGATTCCGAGGGTAATTCAATAATTCATGATTTTGGAGTTTATGGACGTGATGGTATTTTAGTAATTTTCTTAACACGGAAGTTGTATATTCATTTCGAGCTTTATTGCATAAATTTAGTTATATTTCATATTTACAGAAAGTAATTATGTCGTTTTCTTGATTTAGAAGGACTCGCGAGCGAGAGCCAGTCCGTGAGCGTGGACGACAATCGAGCCTGAGCATCGTCACTGTGAGTGGAATATATAAAACTTATTTTCATAGTTTATTATGATAATAAAGCAAGTTTGTAAATAAGTATTTTAAATAATCAGATTAAATGATTTTCTCGAAATGGATTTTATTCCGATTGGATTTTATTGTATCAATTTCGTTCTCTTTCATATTAGATTTTATTCACATATTAATATGTTATTAAAAGGTGTGTGGTTAATGATTTTCCTTATCGACTTTGAATAAAACATGATAGTATTTTTAAGACAAGAAATATTTATGTAAATGTGTTAATAGAAAGAAAAGTATGATTTAAAGATTGTTTATTAAAATAATTGGACAGTACCCTTCCCCTTCCCCAGTTACAGTGATACAGATGAGATGAGAGGACTTTGGGGCCCGTCTGAAAACACGTAGAGGCTTTGGGCAGTGTGTTTGGGTGCTTTTTCCATTTATGGGCATATGCATGCAGTATGATGATTACAAAGATACAGATATTTAGATACAGATGAGACACAGACCTTTGCAGCTCGTCTGAGTACACACAGAGGCTTTGGGCTGCGTGCTTGGGCACCTTTGTCCTTTGGGGACTAGATTATGCATGCACAGATATGATGAGATATGAGATGCACTTCCCCGTCTATCCGTGTAGTTTCGGGACATGATGGTACCTAGATAGTACGTCATTGCACGTCCGTAGAGGCCCGAGTATGACGAGATTATTCCCCTGGGTACTTGTTTAGTGATAGTTTCCATATTCAGTATTTACTATTATAAGTGTTATGATTTCCCTGATTTTATACAGTATTATGTATTATTATTGTATGAAAGCATGATTTAAATTAAATAAGTTTACCTAATTCTTATGACATTTTTTATGGCATTATTTAGAGAAAGATTAAATTATTTTTACAGTAAGTTTATTTTCAAAAGAAAACTAATCCACTTACTGAGCTCACTGAGTTTTATACTCACTCCGTTTTATCATATTTTTCTTCTCCTCAGAGGAGACTGCATGTACACTAAATCAACCCAGCGACTGTAGATATTTTGAGTTTTTGGCCATGTTATACTAGAAGATATAGATGATTTTTGTTAGGGCATTTTGTTCATCTCATTATTTTGAGATTGGATAATGTTGTTGTATTATTCTTTTGGGACTAAAAATAAACCTATGTATGTTAATATCAGCTATAATATAATTCTTTGGTACTTAAAAGATATCTTGGATAAAATTCAGTATATGGCTAAGAATGTTGAGCATTGGAGCTAGTTGTTTATTGGATTATTTAGAAGTGTTTGTTTTACACATTTGCAGGTCGGGAGTGTTATACCTTTAGAGGAGATTCCGCCGAATTTTTGATAGAATCTTTATTAATTAAATTGTTATTAGTTTAGTTTTGATTAGTCTAGATAAATTCATCCTGAAATTCAGGACGGGTCGTTTCATTAAGAAAACCTAAAATCATTCCCAAAAATCTCCTAATAAACCATTCAAAAGAAATAATGCTTCTTATTTCCCTACGAAGAATTACATAATGTGAAAACTCACTTGATTTTAAGTACAAAAACATGCTTACAACATATCATACTCTAGACCCATCAATTCTTAAAAACAATTTCATAAATTGCAATAGCCCTAGTTGTTGAATTTTCAGAATTAATTTACTTCATAGTAAATTTTGAAATTAAACATATAATAAATTAACGTGTTTATCAATGTGTAATAAGAGTTTCATAAATTTTAAATGGCCCTTTACTAATTATAAAAATCATCTAAATTCAGTACTGTTCATAAAACTCATCAATTTACAACCTCAATCATCTTTAATCCATTCTTAATCAACAAAAACCACCATCCACAACACCAAAAATTAGTAAAACTTGTAAAACATGAACCAAGAGTGTAAAAATAATTACAACATCAATCTTGAGCCCCCATTAAGACACTCCAAGATGATGCTCATGCACACCGAAGAGGACATGATCGATTGCCTCCTCTTTATTTTTTTCCCCCTTTTTTTATGCCCTTGTTCTGCTCTCCATCTCTTTTTTCTTTCTCAAACGCTTTGTTTTGTTTCCTTTCATTGCCTTGAATGTTGAGAACCCAAAAGAATGATGGGCTTGGAACTTGTGAATAACTAACAAATATAGTTGACCTAACTTTCCTTTTTGGGCGCGCCCCGCCGCCCCGCCGCCCCGCCCCCCCACCCTTTTTTTTTTTACTAGAGAGATAATCACGGCTTGGCAAGACAAGACCAAATCAAATTCCAATTCTATTATCTCTCTTTAACGCTTCTCTGAAAGGCAAGGATGCAATATCATATCAAGTCAAATATACTCACTTATCTACTTACTAATTCCATTCATAATCTCTAATTTTAATAAGGAAAATATCTCTAAAAGCCGAACTAAATTTGAGGCATTATGTACGTAGTTTCATCAATTAGTCTATTTATAGAATCCAATCGAAATCAATAGGATTGAAAACTCATCAATAGGAAAATGGAATTGAACGTTCTCAATACTTTTATATAATTGGCATTCTAAACTAACCAAAACAAGACAAATCAATATGAATATATCTAAACTCCAATTGTAGACGCGCAAAGAATCATATCTAGCAAGCATTTCATATAAAGGTAACACAGAGAAATTGAAGATCATGGAGGTCTTGAACTTCTTGTTAACTTTTGTCATAATATTAGAAGTGAAGGCCAGGTAAAAGAGAAAGACAAACTCTCAAATTTTGTTGCTTCACTTCTATAGCTCTCCGTTAGTTATGTATAGAAGAAAATAAACGTAAATAGAACATTCAGATCTTCATTTTGTTTCTGTTTTCAGTGACATTACGGATCCATTCTGCATTCTAAAAGCTTCTTTTTGCATTTTCTCACTCATTTAGCTATAAGTGGGATACGTGCTTGCATAATTGCTTCAGCTACAGTTATAGAATGATAACATCCATTTACCAACAGGTGTAGTGGCTATTGCTGCGGTGTATGCCGAGAAACACAATTGAAGCTCAAGCTGTAGGGCGAACTTGGTAGTTAGAATGTTGACATGTAGATGGACAATTGCAACCTCAAAGAGTTGAAAAATATTAAAAAGCAAATGAAACTACGTTCATGGAACACCAAGTGGCCTCCCCACGTTGTATGCTTTACTGCTGCTTGTGATATTGTTAGCATCAGGCGTATGATTGTCTTGCCATACACCACCAGGAGGTTGACACCAAGTTGAAAGCTTGAATTGCTACCAAAGCGGCTACAACAAATGATGCACGGCATGTTTCACCTAGAGAATCTCTTCCCTTTTTAAACTTGAAGTGCCCAACAATATCAAATTTTCACTATTAAATTGAGTGTTAACTGAAGTTTGATCGTAAGGTTCAGGTGAAGGCCTGCGAGAGAAAGAGTAACATCTCTCTTTCTTTTAGCTCCGGCTCTTCGGAGGGTCTCCTTAACTTTTCTATCTCTAGGACATATCTGGAACAGATCAATCGTAGTTAAATCGTTATGTAAATATTTATGAAAAAATAATGTTGTTTATATGGATTGGCATTTTATGGTTTTAAAGTTATTTATTGTCATAATTTATGATATTGAGCTACATTTTGGTTACAAGCTTATTTAAATTGTTTTCTTTAGCTTGTTTTTAAAATGACTTTAAAATATTTGTCTTTCCATAAATTGTTTTCCTTGAAAATATTTGTAAAGCTTTACCAATTAAATATCTTATAAGCGTTTTTATTAATATATTATTGAATGATTGATATTGAAAGATTAAAAAATGTATTTAAGATTTCAACTTGTTTTTCACAGTTGCCATTACTGATATGACTGGACAACTAGTTGTATTGCACGCACCTATTGACGTTTATGTGGGTACTTTACCCTGATTGAATAATTGGGCAGGTCACCAGGTTCACAGGTGATAAATTGATTGGTCAGTCAACAGGAGTATAGGCAACACTATGTGATATGAGCAATTGTTTTAAATGAAATGATTATTGAACAAATGGTTATATGTTGAAATGATTTTTGGCTAGCAAGAATGAATGAAAAGTTCTATTGATAATTGATTTTTTAGACAATTATATATTGAAAATGGTTATTATGTTATGATTCAACTCACTATAAATTTTATCTATGCAATAGATTGTAAAATGATTACTATTTTCCAATTTTATGGTTCTTTATCATGATTATTATATAATTGTTTGTCTATGTTGTATAGTAGATAGATATAGGATAACATTATGCATGAGTTTACTTACAGAGTTGATGGCTCACCTTTCGTCTCCAATTGTAAAGAACATAGATCTATTTAAACAAGTGTAAGCAAAATAAAACAATAGATAAATTCATTTTTCCTAATTAATTAATCATAAAATCACTATTCACTAATCATTGTTCATGCAATACTGTTCATATGAGTTACTGTTCATCGTACTGTTTATCAATACTATTCACTGCATTGTTCTCGTTACTGTTTATTCATCATAAGTATGCTAGTGGCTGTATATTGCAGAAAAAAAAGCATACAAAGGATTTTTATGTGGTTCAGATCGTTATCTTACTTCCACAGACCCACACTCAGATAATAAGCAATTCATTAAGTAATGAAAAGATTACAACCTACCGCCACCTCATTGTATTTAACTTAGTTGACTTTGCTTAGTGAGAATCCCTTATCTTCAATTGTGTTTGCTACTTTTCTTAAGATCCACTCAGTACAACAAACGATCTTTTCATCCGGAAGAGACCAAAGTAAATATAAAGAATGTCTAATAAAATACTTGATGAAGAAGACTAAAACATCATAGAGATATGAAACATCATATGTGGCCAAATATGTTTATTCTCATTCTCTACGTTGGTTGTTTCTTTGATATAAAATACGATATGTCTTCTTCATCTCTTCAATATGTAGAATACTTCCCTTTATATAGGTATAGTTTTTCACCCAAACCATAGTAAAGGAAAATTAAGATATGCTTTCTTAAGAGTCTAATGTTCCATACGTACTTGATATTAAGATATACTTTTTTAAGGGTTCAATGTTCCATAAATACTTGATATACTTATCAATGTAGTAGCCATCTTTATTTGGAACTCTTTAATGTAGAATCCTACTTACATGTCAATTTGCTTCTTTTATGCCTCCAAAAATATTCTCTAATATTCCACATAATCTAATCTTAATTAATTCTCAAGGTTAGATAAATCACTAATGAAAAGAAACAAATCTTTAATAAAAGGAATAAATAAATTACAATATTATTGACACAATGATGCCAATAATAAAAACGACACTAACATTTTGCCTATTGAGTTTATGTATGGTTGTTTTTGTTGGTGGCTTCCATATATGTTGTTATGTCGGGCTCCTTGGATGAGTGAGTTTCGGTGTAGATGATAAGTGAAAATTTTTTGAAATTTCGTCTTGGGTCAGATGTCAGGCAAAGATTATGGTTTTTGTTATTTACTGTTTTTAAGGCTTAAGGATGACTGAATGGAATGTTTTTAATGTCTCAGTTTCGAACAGCCTAAAAAAGTCATGATATTACATTTCAACATCGATATACTTACAACAATGAGTATCATATTGAGTACCACAAGGATTCTTTTGCAAAATATGCTGAATTTTTGTGAAATATTAAAATTCAATGTTTCTACTCTAGCTTTATTGATTTTGAACAGCTGGACTGTTTCTTCTTCTATCTTTTCTACATCTATTCTTAAAGCTCTTTAAAGTTTTAACTATATTTTTGTAAATATCTAAATGATTATCGCATTTATATAGATAAAAAAAATTCTAGATTAGGATCTTGCATTTATAATTATTTGTCTCTCCTAAGACATAGGCCAATTTTTTCTTTGATCAGATTTCTGTATATCTATCTTCACAACTAAGGTAAGTCCTATATGTGCTTTCATTTAGATATTGTAAACTTAAATTTATCATTTTGAATTAAAAGGTTCATATGATTGTTATTATCATCCATTATGGACGATTTCGAGTTCTGTTATTAGTTCTTCACATGTCTTGAATTATTTCAAGATTAGTTAATATGGATTCCATTAATGTTATCATATTTTCTTCTTTAAATGAATCGAATATTTCTCTGCTATCCTCCAAGTTTATCCTTTTCATTTCTTTATGCAAGTGTCTACTTGTAATTAATCTCGTTTTAACAATAAAGATTGTATAAATGACTTGATGTTCTTAACTAAAGTCTAAATTATCAATTGCATCTAAAAGCTTGTTAATAGATTTTTCCAACTTTTATGAATTTGAATTTCTTTTATCACTTCCTATCTTATAAAATCTTAAAAAATAAACCAGGCCTAACATGCTTCCTTTTGTTGCAAAAATATAAGACAATAGTTCAAAATTACTAACTAGTGTACTATTCCTAGGTATTCTGGAAGAGATTCACTAATTGTCTCCAACCATATATCGATTCACCGTCAGCACCGCCATCACTCCACATATCTTGCAAGATCACTCCAGCAATTGTTCCACATGGTCTAGCACAATATATAGCAGACTGGCCTAATAGGATTTGTCTAAGTGATTTTCTTGCAATTGTCTTTAGAAGAGTACTTAGTAATATCAAATCTTCTTCGTTTAGCACAAGTGTTGGCATTATGATTTTTGGTTAATTTCTAAGAATATATAAGATATATATATTCTAAGAATATATTCTAAAAATATATACAGTATATATAAAATGATAATTTCACTTAAAAGAGTTTTATTTATTTCATTACTGGAACTTTTATAAAGGAGATCTTTTGGAAGATAAAATATAGATGCAGATGAAGGATACGCTATCCTTATACATGATTCTATTTATAAACTTGAAGAGATAATGTTATCTCTCCTTACATAACCCTTGTTACATTTTCATGGTGGATTGCCGATTCTTTTGAGATAAAATGACCCCTCCTCTTATTATATTTTAGGACAACTGCACTTTCTTTTTCCTGATGGCCGCCAGCCTAATTGCTTTTCGAGATAAGGCTTATCCTTTCTGTTGGGTTCTTTCCTCCTGAATTATTGATGCTTTTAGTTAGCATCTTTTAACCTTTTTAGTGGACTCTGTCACATGACGATTATGCACTCCTCAACTATTGACATGTTCTCTTCGCTAGATCCTTCCTTAGATCTTTTGTAGCAAAAGCCACATTTTGATTCATGCTTTAGTACCTTACATATCTTATGGTGTGTTGGCAAGCTAGATTCTACAAAATTTTTGTATATTGTATTTTTCTTTTTCAATATAACCTGATTAGCTAATATGTTTTCTTTTTTGTTCGTAGAAAAAGATTATATGTTCTTTGTGGCCTCGTGGAGTCACACTTTTTCTTTGCTTATCCTCTTAAGTGATTGATAGAGGACTTTCACCTCAATGACTCGTTTACTACTAAGATCTTTAGGCTCAAATAATCCGGGCTCATAGGCATTGTAAAATTAATCTAAATCAACAGTTGAACTAACTTTTTTACTGCTAATGCCAACTTATATTATGTGTTGTGCCAGGTACCATTTATTATCACAGTATTTAGGACAAGTAGTGAGGAAGTTGACAAAAATCATTTTTTTTTTTTTGTCTTGGATATTCTTTTAAGGTCAATGACTGCCTCTTCAATTTTTTTTTCTAGAAGCTCCTCTAAATTATCACTAATGGTAAGAAATCGTAATCTTAGTTGATTTTTACATTTTTCTTTTGATCTATTTATTACCTTAGTATGGAGATCTTCCCAAGATTCTGTTTTATTCTTTTTCAATAATTCTTATAAGGGTTGTTTTTCCTTAGCTAAGTTTTCTATGAAACCTTCAACGTATTTAAGATATCCTAAAAATCTTTGATTATGTTCTTTAGATTCTATTTTATTTGAAACTAAATATATTTTTTCAAAAAAATGAGATTGCATGTCAATCCCTGTTTCATCTATTATCAACTCTAGAAACGCTATTCTAGGTTTCATTATCTATACTTTCTTTTAGAAAATAATATTCCATGTTTCTTGCATTTTTCTACAAAAGAAACAAGATGATTAATATGATCAACTTATTATTTGAAAATATTAATATACCATCCACATAAACAATGCAGAATTTATGAAAATCTTTCAAGATTTTATCCATCCTTCTTTGAAATATTTGTGGTGCATTATATTTATGTGATTCTGTAAGAATTCTTTTTTCTAAATATTTAATCATTTTGGCATCAACATAAGATTTTAGAGCTCCTGTATCTAGGATAGCAAAAGTCTCATGCAATAACTTTCCATTATTATAATCAATCTTGATCTTTAAATTTTGATTATTTATTCTAACTGTTGGTAATTTTCATGTGATGGTGGTACACAAGTTAGCTACATCTAGTAAAACTTTATATTCTACTTAGTTTTAGTTTCCTTTTAGGTATAGAGAATGATCTTCGACTCCCTATAATGACTTTTTCCTCATATGTATATTCTATAGTTTTAGTAATATTTCCTCTAATCGAAGTAGGTTGTCTACTCAAACCTAATCCTATTCTTCTGGTGAATTAATTTCTCTTAAAATCTCAGGAGATTGTATGTTTCCAACTTCATTAAAAAGTTTATTGTTTTTATAAATTCCTTATCAGCAAACATTTCACTATTAGCTGAATTTGTTAATGCATATTTTATGGCATATGTTATGCAATATGGATAAGATCCATCATGCATTATATCAAAGTATTTAAAATAATGACTTAAGGTTAAAATCCTGCTTATACTTCTAAGACTTACTGAATACTTGGGGTATATTTTAAATGTTAATTTTTTTATAACTCTGATACTATTTTGCAGAAAATAATCAGTCCAAGATTCAGAATAGGGGTGTAAATGATCAATTTTTAATATTTATGAATTTTTTATAATTGTACTTTATTAAAATGCACGGTATTGGACCTTATGCGGTGCTATCTGCGGTGAGGATGCCATTTTGTGTTACATTTACATCCTGCAGAATGACTAATACTGTATGATGATGCTGTGGCGCAATTAAAGATGCAAGAGAAAGTTGCTTTCCTTCGGATTGTCTCTGTTTCAACTCGTCAAAGTTCCTCTCTCCATCTCCGTGAATTCTACACGCTGCTGAGAGTCCAGGCTATGTGCTTCGGGTTGCACTTATTAATGCATCGACAATGCAGCACAGAATGCAATTAGAACACATTGACTACTCCCAGTGTAATATTTTTTTTTCCCTTCAGTGAAAAATCTTACTGTAATAGTATATGTACCTAGGTTTGTAGTCATATGAAGTTTTCTTTCTTGGTTCCATCTCTTTGCTCTTGTCTTGTGAAATTCAGTTACTTGGAGTTCATTAATTTTTAAGTTTCACCCATTTGTTTCTTTCCTCCTGTAAGCAAAGATTTGAATTGTCGCATAGGTTTTGATTGTATATTTACCTAGGGCCCAACAAAATTGTCCATCATTCTGTTGTAAATTAATGTCGATCTTTACCCATAATTTTTACCAACTCAGTCTTCCATAAACAAGTTAAGCATAATAGAACTAAGAGGTAGACTAAGCACTATTATTGGCTACGTAGATGAGTTGCGATATTTCGTACAGAAAACGGAAGAAAACATGAAACTAAGTGAGGACTATTCTGGATTATCCATTACATAGTTTACATATGCCTGATATATAAATGTCTCCCAAATGGCAGGAGTTAAGGCTAGGTGCTAATAAAGGGAAACAGAAAGAAGAAGCACTTCGGTAGCTCTCAGAATATAGTATTGATGAAGTAAAATGAGCATGCCTAGAATATGAATATCGCAATCTTTATTAAATCTCTTCTTTTCACTGATTCTGTGGCTCCACAGTGGCAGTACGTTCTCTAGGCCGCGTCTTTTGGTGTCATCTTAAGCATTTAAGCTGTATATCCGATAGCCACAGGCATGATTGCTACAATTAGAATGACAAAAAGCTTTTCCCCATCAGGTGCAATGCTTATTAATGCAGTGTTGTACGTGAATATCATTGCCAAGAAGCACAACTGTAGCTCAAGCTGCAGAGGAAATTTGGTTGTTAGGATGTTGATCATTTGAAGTGACAATTTAAAGCCTACAGAATTGAAAAACATATAAAGGCGAAATGCAATTGTGTTCGTAGAACCCCAAATAGACTCCACTGCAATGCATGCTTTGCTGCTGGGCGTGCTATTGTCTTGCCATGTATCCCCTGGAGGGTTGACACCAAACCGGAAGGTTGTTGTTGCCACCAAAGCAGCTACAACCAATAGTGAACTGCATGTTTCACCAGGAGAGTCTCTTCCCTTTTTAAACTTGAAATATTCCGTCACGTCATTTTTTGTTTGCAGTGGATTTGTCTCTGCTGATGATGCTGCAGGATTGTCAACTGATGTTTGATTGTCATCTCTCATTCCCGTAGCTCCAGCACTCTGAAGGATCTCCTCAATTTCCCTATCTCCAGCTTCACTTGGGAAAATCAGCAGCAGGTCTAGTGCAGTGAGACTACTATGATTTACGGCATTTACTTCGAACCCCTGTGAAGCATTTGCTTGATGGCCAAGTAAGAGTTCTATTACCTGCAAGTGAATCCAATTTTTCCATTGTTCGTTTGTAGTCAGAAGATAAATCATGAGATACTTGAAATGGGTTTTATTTCCTAGCAGTTATATTTGTGACAATATGAGATGTGTCTAGCTGGCAAATCAACTCGTTGTAGGATACAAAAAAACTGAGCACTGTTAGTAGATAGAGTTTCCTGCTAACAAAGTTGTTAAAACTGAAATAAAATTGGAGCTTGCAATGAGGAAATTTTTTTTATGACCAGTTTTTGTTCACCAGTTTCAGTAGACAGCATCTGTTTGACCTTCAACAGTGGTTAGTCTACAAAATGCCACCGAAAAAAAGAAGGATAAATTGAAACAAAGCAAAGTTAGTAAGCTCTATGGAAACATATTTTTCCTTTTACTTCATGGCCATGTTGAATCCATGCTAATCAATTTTCCAAACAATTTTACAAAAACCATAACGATCTTATGACGGATTTTGATTTTATTGGCGGGTAAATTTCAGGGTATTACTGGTTGATCTGCATGGTGGCTTACAGTTGAAATTTCTAATTGAAGCAAATTAGTAACCTTATTGCAGGTACATGATTCTCTAGATTCAAGAGATATCCAGGCTAATTAAGCTTAATAAGACTTGATCTTTCTGTGGCCTCATGGTCTAAAGTCAAACACTCCCTTATAATGATCTCAAAACAATAGAAACAAGAACAAACTTGATTGAAAATTATTGAATACTGGATTAAATATAAGATTGGACTTGCCTGGCGTTGTTTCTTCAAGGTGGCTAGGTGCAGCACTGTATTTCCTTGCTCGTCCCTCATATTGAAAATATCTTACTTCTTCATCTCTCTAATCCAATCCACAACAATCGTAATTGCTCCATACTGGCTGTTTTTAATAGCAAGATGCAAAGCAGTATCATGCTGAATGGTCACGTCTTCGACACATTCTGGACAAGCTGTGAGCATTTCGGTTACAACATGAGACCTCCCTTTGATAGCTGCACAGTGCAGGGGAGTCTTTGCCTCTGGTCCTTGTAGATGACAAAGTTTTCGGTCAACCTTCAGTAACTCCCTTACAACCTCTGTGTGCCCTATTGATGACGCCATGTGCATAGGGCTAAAACCATCTTGGTTCACTTCCTTAATCATATCTGGTATCAGGTTTATGATCTCCTTTACAAAATCAATGTGCCCATATGCTGAAGCAACATGTAGAGGATTTCCTGCTGAAGTTAGTGCAGAGGTATGGAGTATCAAGGGATTTTCTCCCAGAAGTTGGTGCAAGCTTTGGACATTCCTTCCTTGAGCTGCCTCAAATAGCTTTCTATCCATTGAGGAAGAATATGCCCTATGCCTCAGTTTTGTCCTTAGTCTGTGAGGCACACAGAACTTCA
The DNA here is from genome assembly GCA_030449075.1 of Murraya paniculata. Taxonomy (NCBI): domain Eukaryota; kingdom Viridiplantae; phylum Streptophyta; class Magnoliopsida; order Sapindales; family Rutaceae; genus Murraya; species Murraya paniculata. The sequence continues at coordinate 565,180 of JAEVFN010000036.1, read as the reverse complement.
CATATGGGGAAAATATAAAAAATACGAAAAGGAGATATAATTCACAGAGGTATAGTTTCTTAAGCCTTTCCAAGAAAAATTGTCTTATGAAACCTTTATATTGTTTCAGAATACCTTATTGGTACTTGTTTGTTTTCTAATTTTTTAAAAAAATTTTGAATAAACATTCTGTTTGTGCAAGAATCAAAGTTTAGAATATTTCTAGCTATGTTAAACAATCGTCTGATGAGTGAAGAGCCAATATTTCGTAGAATAAGGTTGGCAAGATTCATCATAAAAATAAGTAAATAAACCAATTACATCATCTGGCAGTTGATGGCTTGTTAAGTCTTTGCTGTTATTATTATTATTGGTATTATTATTTTGAGTTCTGACATCAGGAATTGTAGAATAATTAGATCATGATGTGGCAATGGTATTATCGTTGAATTGAGAGGCTTCTCAGGTTTTTCTGCTAAATATAGGTATAACTGGGCAGGTATACCTACCAAATCAGTATCAGGTGACACTGCATGGGTATTGAGGTGTTCTAAATAAAGAATTAAGTAAAAACTATTATAAATCATCTGCAAGATGTACATAAAAGGTTTCTCCATAATATCAGGAGTGAAGCCAGGTGTTGAAAAATGAAAAAGAGAAAGAGAAACACTCAAAAATTGTTGCTTCACCTCAGTTGCTCTTTTAACAGAGTCCATGTATTCAAGAATAAAGCACATAAAGAATATTCAAATCTGTATTCTGCCCTATGTTTTCAATGATTCGATGAATCCACCGCATGTTCTATAAGCCTTTTTTCGGCATTTTCTTGCCGATTAATCCGTATGTGTGGTAAATGTGTGGTAAATGTAGGATGATTGTTTTACTTAGAATGATAAAAAGCCGCATGGCATCTGCTGCAGTGGTTATTACTCCTCGATGTTTCAAGGATAATATGATGGTGTTTGCAGCTAAAAAAGCAGGGAAAATATTATGAACTTCCTTGTAAAAGCTTGGCCTTCAAAGAATCAGATGTTAAGCTCCTGACCTCTCTTATTCTCATATTTATTATAAATCTTAATCGGCAACAAGTAACTGTATTATCTTGATTTAAGTGGTAGCCTCCATATTCAACCCTTCCAACTAAAGTCGCCTGGGGGAGTAGCCATGTTGAATCAACTTGATTTTACGCTCAAATTTACCAAATCAATCTCCTATAAACAAGTCTTAGTGATCAGAAAACTCAATTGCTGTTATTTGTACATAGATGAGTTTCATAAAGAAAAGGAAAATAAAAAAATAAACTGAGAATTAAGTAGGAATTATTCTACATTATCTGCTAGATACGCATAATAAATGGCTCCATAATAGTAGAGCTAAGGCTAGGTGCTAACAGAGGAAAACAGAAGCAACACTAAAATATTGTTGCTGCACTTCTATAATATTGATGAAAAAGCATAATAAGCACACCTAGAATATCCGAATCTTCGTTTCCTCTCTTCTGTTTTCAATGGCTCTATGGCCCCGTAGAGTGTTCTGTAAGCCTCTTTCTGAACTGTCTTAAGCAATAACCTGTAAGTGCGATAACTGCAGGCAAGATTGCTGTTGTTAGATTGACAAAAAGCCTCATGCCATCAGGTGTAATGGTTATTACTGCAGTGTCATAGGTGGTATACATTGCAAGGAAACACAAAATAAGCTCAGGCTTCAGGGGAAACTTGGGTGTTAGAATATGGATCATATGAAAAGACAATTTAAAGCCCAAAGAGTTGAAAAACATAAAGATGCCATATCCAATTTTGTTCGTAGAACCCCAAATAGACTGCCCTGCATTGTGTGCTTTGCTGCTGGTGGTGCTATTGTTTTTGTCAGGTATATAATTGTCTTGCCATACACCTCCTGGAGGATTGACGCCAAACTGGAAGGTTGTGGTAGCCACCAAAGCAGCTACAACCAATAGTGAACTGCGTGCTTCACCAGGAGAATCTCTTCCCTTATTAAACTTAAAGTACTCCATCAAATCATTTCTTTGCTGTCGATTTGTCTCTGCTGATGCAGGACTGTTAACGGATGTTTGATTGTAAGGTTGAGGGAAAGGAATGTTAGGGAGGCTGACATCTATCATTCTCATAGCGCCAGCACTCCAAAGAATCTCCTCAATTTCTCTATCTCCAGCTTCACTTGGGAAAATCAGCAGCAGGTCAAGTGCAGTGCGTCCACTCTTGTTTATGGCATTTACTTCCAAACCCGTTGGAACATCTGCCGCATGGCCAAGCAATAGTTCGATTACCTGCAAGTGAATTTTTTTTTTTTTAATTCTTCTCTATAATCAGATGAAAACTATGAGATGCTCACTTGACATGGCTGTTATTTCCTAGCAGTCAGGCTTGTAGTCAACCAATTCTGGATTCTGTTTCTAAATTTCCAGCATATGAGGTGTGTCTAGTTTGCAAATAAAGTCTTTGTAGGGTACAAAATACTAGGCCTAGTCGACAGATAGCTATCCTACCTAAAAAGGTTGCAAAAATTAAACTAAGACCGGAGCATGCAATGAAGCAATTTTCCCAGATTTTATTCACCAGTTTCAATAGACAGCATCATATTGACCTTGAATAGTGGTTATTCAGCATGATGCCATAAAAATACAAGGATGGGATACTTGCAGGGGGGTAAATATTTAAACTGTGGAAAGTAAGGAAGGGTTTTAGGGACATACTTTGCCTTTTAGTTTATGACCACCCTGAATCCACACTAAACAATTATATAAAGAGCTGCACAAAATTTTTATGACAGATTTTTGGTTTTATTGGCAGGAAATCATATGGTTGACTGCTCTTACTGCATAGTTTCTTACAGTAAATTTTTCAAGTAGAAGCAAATTAGGAAACCTCTTATGTTACCTTCCTGATCCTAGACAAAAGTTCTATCTGAACTGAAATAAAGCTTGTATCAGTAAACGATCCATTTACAACTTCTTACGTTAACACATCATTCTTAATTTAACACGGCTCTGTTTGATGTCCAGGCAATGAAGCCAGAAGACTTATTTCTAAGGTCTTGAGGTCTAACGTCAAGTACACCCTTGTAATGTTTTGAAAGAACTAGAAGCAAGATAAAACCTGATTGAAAATGGGAATTATTAAGCTTTTGGTTAAATATTAGATGGGACTTGCCTTGCGTTGCTTCCTCCAGGTGGCTAGGTGCAGCACTGTATTACCTTGCTCATCCCTCATATTGAAAATATCTTCCTTCTTCATCTCTCTAATCCAATCCACAAGAATTGCAATTGCTCCATACTGGCTGTTCTTAATAGCAAGGTGCAAAGCAGTATCATGCTGAATGGTCACATCTTCAACACATTCTGGACAAGCTGAGAGCATTTCGGTTACAACATGAGACCTCCCTTTGATAGCTGCACAGTGCAGGGGAGTCTTTGCCTCTGGTCCTTGTAGTTGACAAAGTTCTCTGTCAACTTTCAGCAACTCCCTTACAACCTCTGTGTGCCCTATTGATGACGCCATGTGCATAGGGCTAAAACCATCTTGGTTCACTTCCTGAACCATATCTGGTCTCAGGTTTATGATCTCCTTTACAAAATCAACGTGCCCGTACGCCGAAGCAACATGTAGAGGATTTCCTGCCGAAGTTAGTGCAGAGGTATGGAGTATCAAGGGATTTTCTCGCAGAACTAGGTGCAAGTTTTGAACATTTCCTGTTCGAGCTGCCTCAAACAGCTTTCCATCCATCTATGCCTTATTTTTGTCCTTCGTACGTAAGGCGCACGGGACTTCACACGGAGGTATAGTTTCCTAAGCCTTTCTAAGAAAAATTTTCTTATGGACATGAAACCTTTATAGTGTACTTGTTTCAGAATTCCTTGGTGGTATTTGTTTGTTTTGTTATTTTTTTTAAAAAATTTTGAATAAACATTCCGTTTGTGCAAGAATCAAAGATTAGAATAAGTCAACCTTCATTATCATAACCATATATACGTAAACAGATATTACATAGAATAAGGATGACAAGATGAAACTGTTCGAATTCTTCGTCATAAAAATAAGTTAATAAACTTGCTGCCATCATCTGATAGTTGATGGCTAGCTATTCTATCTTTTACTGTTCTTTTTTTTTTTTTTATTTCCCCTGGAGTCCAATTGTCTGACATCAGGAATTGTACAAAAAAATTGCAGAGATTGCTTTCCTTGAGAATAAAGATTGTTAGTCATCCCATATAAAAATTTAGAATGAGTTAGTCATCCCATATAAAAATTTAGAATGATATATCGCAACTGTACTATTGATCAGCAGATCTCTGCACACACACCGCATGCCATGTAACTCCCTTGATTATATCTTCTTGTGAGTAAAAACAACACAATTTATAAAGCAGAACAACAATAAAAATGAATAAAACTGTAAAAATGATACAATGCAGATCAACAATATAAATGAATAAAACTATACAATTTATAAATGAGAAGAGGATCGAATTACACGGTAACGAATCATTACAGTGTTAATAAAACAAAAATTCATTTGATAATCCAATTACGACCAGATGTCTTCTAAGTCCAGCACCAAGTTGCAATCATCTTGATCAGAGAGAAGCAGCTGATGAATTGATTCAAACTCATAATCAGTGCTGCTTTTGTAATCACATTGATGGTCAGATGAAATGGCCAAGGTTTCTTCACATTGACACTCTCTCTGCTGCTGGTTTTCCTGTAGGCCCTCGTTTTGAACAGTCTGATCAAGCACCGCAACAAATGCTTCAAATTGTTGTTCAGCAACACAAGATGAATGATCCCTTCCATCAGTTTCATCAATGCTTTCTCTATCTCCTAGGGGTTCTTCAGCATCGTCAAGAAGTAACTCTCCCAGAAAAGAATACTCTTCGCCAATTAACTCAGGCAGCGCATCACTGTCTTCTTGTTGCACCAATGTCTCAGGCAGCGCCATGGGCACATCAGCAACACTCTCCGAATGACAATGATAATTCCCACCAGTTTCTCTACTCTGAAGAACGTTGTGTACGGAGTCACATTGCTGGTTACATAACATCTGATCAAAATGACTCATCATCATCTCCATAGATGGCTCGTAATGACATTCTAAATTCTGAACTGGTACGTGCTGACATTGATGTTGTTGCATTTGATTGGTTACGCCAGAATGTTCAGCAACACTGCTTGCAAAGCCCATTCCACCAGATAAGCTCTGCTCGCTCATCATGCCAGTACTGCCGCAAATTATTTCTTGATAATGCACATAGCTCTGTTGCTGATTCTGTGGGTGGGTCAAAACCCTCTCCATCTCAATATCTGTCACCTGTTCAGATTGATTGCTGTTGTCATCAAAATCCTTCAACTTTCTCTTCTTTACAGAGCCGTGCTTCTTATCTTGGCCAGTTGGTTGATTCTTTCGGAGCCTACAAAGCACATAATTGGTAGCTTGATTCTTGGGCAGATGTAGAGTGTACTCATGCATGATCCAAGCCCCATGATCCTCACAACCTTTCTTTTCATAACGAAACCGCTTCTTGGAGCCGATTTTGATTTTGGATTGGCCGCTTACTATATCTTTACCGGCATCCTCCCCTTGCCAAGCACCACCGGAAGAACCGATTTTGCGGTCAACTCTGGAACCCTTGGAAGACTTTTTCTTCAAGTGGGTGAAGAAATAGAGGTCCTCATCAGCATTCAAAAAGGGTCCTCCATATGAATCCCAAATCTCAGAGGGTTTATTCTCATAAAGATTGCAGTCCCTGATAAAATACTCAGCGAGAGGAATGTGTATTCCTGAAACCTTCTTCTTAAGATAATGTTGAATGAGTTCTTCGTCTGATGGCCTGAACTGGAAGCCATGGGGAAGAAAGGGTCTGTGTTCTTGCATTTTGTTTGAGAAGAAAAGGGTTAATTCAACGGTGGGTCGATCGATTGAGAAGTGAATTACTGAAAACAAAGACAGAGAATCCGAGACACAAAGGGAAAACGAAAGCAGATGGTGTGTATGTCGGTGAGTGGTGTTGTGTTATATTTATAGTCCGTGTAATATGAGGAGTAGTGAGGTGAAGCCGGTTGCTTAAATTGCAAGCTACTACTAGGTTTCCTAAATGGGGCAAATTCGAGAAAGGCGGGAGAATATTGCGTTCAAGATTTCCTAAATTGCAAAATGACTAGAATGCCCATTAATTTGATTTTAACTTTCTTTTCTAACAGAATTATTGCCGTCCAAGTAAAATGGCCGGTTGCATCATTTTTCAATTTTATTTTGAAATCAAAATTTCAATTGATAATTAAACTAAATATTAATGTAGATATAATTAATATTAATATAATTTTACTAAAAAATTGTAATAATAAAATATAAATTTAATAATCTTGTTCATTACAGCACCGTACATGGTTTCGTATTAAATTTTAATTTAATTCAGTATATTATATTATAATTTAAATTATTAACTTTATAAATAATTTCATAAACTGTTTAGTAAATTACCCTGGTGAGACAATCACTTGTGAAATAAATTATCATGAATGTCTGATAGGTGTGGGAGAAAAAAAAAATTCTTAGGGGTTTACTAGAAAAGTTGAACTTCGGAGAAAGACTAGGAGGAATTAGGAAAAAAGAAGAAGAAGAAGAGAAAAGCGTGAAGGGTAAATTTGGCAGGCTGCGAACTAAGGGAATGACAGTTAGGGTGTATGAAGGGAGCACCACCATGGCGCCAAATCTGGAGGTCAAAGGCTGTTGACTTTTTTGAATATTCCAAAAAAAATAATAATAAAAAAAATTGTTGTTAGCTGACCGTTAGAGCATTGATGAGGAAAATAAACGATATTGCGCTAAAATCCTGAGTTCTAACGGCTTGATATCTCACACCCGTGCCAAAATCTTAATTCTCTAAAAGATGAGTAATGATACAGCCACAAACTCTTGTACAAATTTATTTTGTACAAACTGATGTGGCATAATTTAATTAATTGAATTAAATATCACTTGGTCCACATGATTTGTTTTCATTATTTTATATTTTCTTTCAACCAATGAATTAATGCCACATCAGTTTGTACAAATTTAGTTTGTACAAGAGTTTGTGGCTGTATCATTACTCCTAAAAGAGAAGGAAACGTGAAAAATCAAAAAACGAAGCCTACATTGTCATACACCCGTGTCTTGAACAAGTTTCTAACAAGGTTAAGCGCTTCTAAGATGGTGCCAAAGCTTAGTTCTGGTTATTAAATGTATCCCAATATTTTATGACTTCTGTTTTCATTAATTTTCTAATAATTTATTGATCTTTCTATGTTACTAAAATGGATCCGCATCTAATTAACTTGATTCCAAATTAATGCTACAATTTCTCAATAATTATTTCAATTTTTACTATCAATGTCGCTCATATCTTTCTAACTGTAATAACTAGATTTGAAAATGAAAAATTGAGAATGAAAGGTATCTTGATCTCATAATATATTGTATCACCCGTATTTTGCCTTCTTTTTATTATTTTATAATATCTAATTTATAGAGTTTAGTGTTTCAGGGTAATGATATTTAAGAGTGTTTTAATTTTTTTAGCTAATTTACTAACTTATTAAGTACCTTTTTAAATAAGGAAAATAAATCCCTAATGAGTAAGGGTACCAAAAAGCTTGGCTTTATTAATACTCCTCTTATGTACTTTTTTTCAAAACTCTAGAGCCTAACAAAGAAAAAACTACAGTAGCAAATACAAGAATGAAAACCTACATCTTTTTAAATAGGAAGAAAGAAGATTTTGGTTGTATTTCTCTTTTCCGTTAAAGTTCTTGAGTTTTGTTGTTGTTTTGAAGGTAGGTAAAAGTAAAAATTTATAATCCTTTGAGCTTTTGGTTTTATTTCTAATTTTATGTGATTGATTAAATGATTTTGTGTGCTAAATTGATAAAATTGTGAAAGCTTGGTCACTTGTTGATTTATGTTGATATTGAGTAAAAGTAGTACAATTATGTTATCCTGAAAATTGTTAATAGTACAGATTGAAAGTTATATGACTGCTATTGTCATTCAGTCTCATGCATAAAACTTTATAGATTATTAAACTAGATATATTTTTCTATCTATATGTTTATTATTCAAAAACTCATTATATATTAATTGTAATAATTTTTCAAATTTGGGACACCAGTGCCGGAAATTTCTGATTTCTCGCAGCAGTTCTCAATTCTATAATCTATTTTGTAACTCAAACGGTTTCTGAAATTTTTGGGAATTTTTATTATTATATCTATATATGTCTAGTTTCTGTATATTTAAATTCATAACTTTTAACCTTATATAAAAATCATTAAAAATCATAGAGTTGGGCTGCCGCAATCTTGGAAACTGTTTTAAAGAATTGCAAGGGTTGATATTGAAGTGAATTTGGGTTACTCTTTCATCAGTATATGCCTTATAAATTTTAATTCTGATTCTTTGTTGTTTTCTCTAATCGTCAAAAGTTGAATCACTAGTTTTGGGCATGTATAACTAAAGTTATGAATTTTTTAATCAATAATCCTCTGTAATATCACCATTGGACAATTTTGACATTTTTGTGGAAAATCAATTTTCAAGGATGTTTTGAACTTTGATTATTTTTGTGAAATTTTTTATTGAATGCCCACATGTTTATAGTAGCTTTCGTAAATACTCGTGATTTTTCTAATACACACACATGCACGCACACAAATATAGCTCTTGTAAGCTGGTCGACTGTGGTTTAGTGAATTGATGTGCTTATATAAGAGTTAATGGTTGAAGGATTATTGGGTTTCCTATCAAAGTCAAAATTAAATAAGATATTGATGAGAATCTTGTCTTGATAATTATGGGCTAAGAGTGAGTTCATGTGATTGGGGTTATTGTTGATTGCTTTGGATCGAGATAACTAAATTCATGCAAAATGCTTATTATAAGTATATATTTAAAATATTTATGAAAAGAATAATGGATTTCGTTCGGATTAGCATTTTATTGTATTGAAGTAATTTTACCATTATAGTTTATGATAATAAGTTATATTTTGGCTAAAAGCTTATTTTAAATGTTTTCTTGAAATTGTTTACTTGTATTTTCATAAATTATTTTCCTTAAAAATATTTGTAAAGCTTTGCCAATTAAATGTCTTTCAAGAGTGTTTTATTGATTGATTATTGAATGAATGATATTAAGATACTGAAAATTATATTTAAGGTTTCAGCTCATTATCCGCAGTTATCATTGCTGATATTATTGAACAGCTAGATATATCGTGCACACTTATTAACGACTATTAGGGGGTAGAGTACCCTGATTAAATTACTGGTTGGGGCATTAGGAGTACAAGTGACATACTGAACTACCGGCTGGGTCACTAGAAAATATAGGCAACACTATGTGGAATAAGATGAGCAAAAAACTTGACCTGACCCGACCGGCCTAAAAAAATATTAAGTTCGGATCGAATCAAGTTATTAACCCAATCTGATCGAACTCATTTTAGCCATTGTGATCGAAACCCGACCCAATCTGAAAATCTAATTGAATTTGGCTAATAAAACAAAAACAAAAGACGAAGTAAAAATCAAAATCGGGTGAAACACACATGCAAAAAATCACACAACACAGCCTTCACTCTTCACACTTTACAGGCTCACGCTCTCACTCTCTTCTTCAGTTCTTCTCCAATCTTCACTCTTCAGTCGTCATCGCCTCATTCTTTTCTTCTCCAGTCTTCACTCTTTAGTCTTCACAGATCGAGTTTCTCACATGATTGGGCTTCACAAATCAAGTTTCAGTCACAAAAGCAAACCGAACCACGGATGCAATGCAGCCACTACCGATCATCATTTCTGATTTGACCTACCGATCATCATTTGCAGATGTAGCCACCGGATCTGCTGCTACTAGATCTGTTGCTATTGTCCATCACCAAGTTCCTTGCCTCCAAGCTCCACTCCAACCCGGCAACCCAAGTTTTGTGGTTTGAAATTTTGATGGTATTTCTTCGTATTACAATTATTATCGTATTCAAATTGTAAACTTTTAATGTTCAGTAGCTAATGGTAAAGAAAGCTATAATTTGAAAAAAAAAAAATTCAAATGATATTGTTTCTCCAAACCAAACAGTTTTTAATCCAAACCTGATTCGAACCGAACTCAACATAATTTTTTGATCCGATCTAATCCGATCTAGATATATTCGGATCGAATCTTTGCCCAACCCGACCAACTTGAAACCCGATTGGGTTGATCTGAACTTGATTTTGCCCACCTCTAATGTGGCATGAGCAATTGGACAAATGAAAGGTTTTATTGTCAAATAATTTCTTCAACAATTACTTATTGAAAATGACTACTATGTTATGACTTAATTTATTATGAGTTTTACCGTACATATGTATTAGAACATAAAGTCATTGCTCGTTTTTTAATTTATGGTGCTTTAAAAGGATTATTATGTACTTTAACATTGTTAGTAAACTCACTGAATTGACGGCTCACCCTTCATCTTTAACATTTTATAGATAGATTTTAAATATGTGGACTTTTTGGTTTAGAAAAGAGGATTTGTTAGCTGAAAAACTTTCGTGTTTCTTAGATGAATTAATTGTTACTACTTTGTTTATTGTATATTTATTATTTTAGAGAGTATGTTTCAATTGTGAACAATCACTAGAACGAAAAAAGTTTATTACGGCAATCAGAATTGTGTAACTTGAACTGTCAATAGACAACCAATAAGCATCTTAAGTTTCATTGTTTTGATACAACAACTCAACAAGTGAAGAGAAAGAGAAAAAATTGTTACACTAAAAAATTAAAATTATAATTTTTTATCCTTGATGCGAAAACCTCGGCCTTCAAAACAATTCTTCTTGTAGCTCCAGAGCCCTGTAAAACTATTAAGCGAATTCATTATTTTTGAAAAGAACAATAATAATCCATTATACATAGTTTAACGAAAAAATTAGTAAATGGAGCAAGATTTAAAAAACAAATCCAAGGGAATTAATCTAGGTTGTTTCAGATATGTATATCTTCTATGAACTGAAATAACCTTAATAAAATGAATATTTTTCATATCATTACTATATATCAATAGAACTAAAATTATATTTAAAAAAAAAATATTCAAGAGTGTAAACGGTAAACAACTTACTTGACTAGGCTTCTCTATGAATTAATAGTACCCAATTCCAAATTTGCACCTCTGAGGAAACCCTAGTACCAATCTTTAAAGAGAAAACTCAAAAAGCAAAATCAGCGAAGAATTGATTGTAGAATTGTTTAAAAAAGTCTTCAAAATTTCATAATAGAGAAAATAAATAGAACAATTCTCATTCATGCAGGGGTCATTCATTGTAATCAACGAAGATTTCTTACCATGGGCTTGTACGGTGGGTAGACTTCAAGAAAATTTCCCCAATGCCCAGGTTTGGATGAATCGATGAAGAATTATGAATTGAAGAGATAGCGGGCTTCAGATCAATTTGGGGCATAAAAGATAAGTGTGTGATAAACTTGAGGTAAAGTCCCATGTCGTTGATATAAATTAAATCCCATATATTAATAGCATGAGTGATTAATGTGTTAAGTGAGTTTTCAACTTGAAATATTCTGCAGTGTTTTTGCTAAAACTCACCATTTCAATCAATTCCTTCATTTAGTTTTTAAAATGTTAAAATTATCAATTAAAAATAAAATGTATCATCTTCTTTTTTTCTTTTAATAAAATATTAAATCAAAATTTTAATCAAACATTATCGAAATCATATTTCTACCACAATTTCTTGATAGAGAAAATTTATATTACGATTCTATCATAAATCCTTGATGGACAATAATTTTATCATAAAGCCATCATCAATTCATGCCAGACCAAAATTCTAACATAAAACCATCACTAATTCGTGATAGATTAAAAATTCTATTACGAATCTGTCGTACTGTTATAATGTAAACCATGTTGATCAAAATCTGTTACAAACTATCTGACATTTATTACTTGTTTTCTTATTGTGCGGAATGTAAATTAATATCCAACTATAGGTTGTTGTTACATGAACAACAGATAATTCATGGGTTTACAATTGCTTGGCTCATTTTCCAGAAAAAGAATGAAATTTTTGTGTTGATCACAACGTTATGCTTTCCTGTCAATGAGAGGATAAAAGAAAATTGAACAATTTTTTTTGCAACACCTGTGAATTAACTTTTATATTATGCTCATGAAAACTAAATTTGAATTTTTAAATGCGTGAACATTCGTTTTGGGGTCCAGCTACCTTGCACTAACCTTATTTTGTCCTATGTGAGTTCACAGTTGGATCTAACGGAGGAGTTGTTGAGTGGCGTCGATGTCCTCATTTGGTAATTAACAATTAAGTCTGTGTTTTTCACTTTTTTTTTTTCTAAAAAAGCCAAAAAAAAAAATCAAATATTTAAACATAAGTCGAAATTGTTGCAATTTTTTTTTAATATTTAGGTCCATTGACGTTTTGACCATTAAAATTATTGAGAATATGAGGTAACAATGGTTCACCAAAATATTCTAAAATACATGAAAAATGACATATGTCAATAATAAGTTTCTGTTACATAAAATTTATTTAATTTATGAGCAAAAATTTGACTATATAATAAAAATATATTAATTTACTAATAATTCAAGAAAAATATATAATCTATTACCAAAAAATGACATGTCCTTTTTAATACTTAGACAGATGCCACACGTTTATGATTAATTTATCAACCATTTATGACAATTTATTTCGCAATTGATTGTCTCGCCGTTTATAATATTTACTAAATAATTTATGAAATTATTTACAAAGTTAGGATTGTAATTATATTACATTGTAGTAAGTTATATTAAAATTTAATATAATACCATGCATCTGTGCGACATTGAACAAGATTATTAAATTTATTTTTAATATTACATATTATTGGTAATATCATGTTAATGTTAATTATATTTAATTTAATTATCGATTGAAATTTTGATTTCAAAATAAAATTGAAAAATGAGGCCACCGACCATTTTACTTGGACGGTAATTATTTGCTTAAAAAAGAAAGTTAAAATCAAGTTTATGGGTATTTAAGTCATTTTGCCATTTTATTTCGCAAACCGAACATATATATATATATATATATATATTATTTTGAAACTTCTAATTTTTTCCACTGCCCTAAACCCCATTTGGGAAACTGCATCAGTAACTTGCAATTTAAGCAACAGAGGCTTCACCTCACTGCTCATATTACACGGATTATAAATGTAACACAACGTCACTCACTAACATGCATACCATCTGCTTTTGTTCTCTCTTTGTGTCTCGGCTTCTCCGTCATTTGTTTTCTGTAATTCACTAATAAATTTTCTCAATCAATCAACCCACCATTGAATTAAACCTTTTCTTCTCAAACAAAATGCAAGAACGCAGACCCTTTCTTCCCCATGGCTTCCAGTTCAGACCATCGGATAAAGAACTCATCTAACATTATCTTAAGAAGAAGGTTTCAGGAATACTCATTCCTCTCACCGAGTATTTAATCAGGGACTGTAATCTTTATGAGAAAAAAAGCCTTTGAGATTTGGGATTCACATGGAGGACCCTTTTTGAATGCTGATATGAGGATCTTTATTTCTTCACCGGTGTAAGGAAGTCTTCTAATCCAGGGTTGACCGCAAAGTCTTTTTTTCCGATGGTGCTTGGCAAGGGGAGGATGGCGGTAAAGATATAGTAAAAGACCAATCCAAAATCAAAATTGGCTCCAAGAAGCAGTTTCGTTATGAAAAGAGAGGTTGTGAGGATCACGAGGCCTGGATCATGCATGAGTACACTCCACATTTGCCCAGAATCAAGCTACCAATTATGTGCTTTGTAGGCTTCGAAACAATCAACCAACTGGAGAAGATAATAAGTACGGTTCTGCAAAGAAAACAAAGTTGAAGGATTTTCAAGACAACAGCAATCAATTTGAACAAGTGACAGATATTAAGATGGAGAGGGTTTTGACCCACCAACAGAACCAGCAACAGAACCATGTGCATTATCAAGAAGTATGTTGCAGCAGTATCGGCAAGATGAGTGAGCAGAGCTGATTGGGTGGAATGAACTCATCAAACAGTGTTGTTGAGCCTTATGAAGTAGCTAATCAGATCCAACACAAATACCATCAATATATATCTATTCAAAATTTAGAATGTCATTATGAGCCAAATATGGAGATGATGATGAGTCATTTTGATCAGATGTTATGTAACCAGCAATGTGACTCCGGAAACAACATGCGTCAGAGTAAAGAAACTGGTGGGAATTACCATTTTCGTTGGGAAGCATTGTTGATGTGCCCATGGCGGTGCCTGAGTCATTGGTGCAACAAGAAGACAGTGATGTACCGCTTGAGTTAATTGAGGAAGACTATTCTTTTCTGGAAGAGTTACTCCATGATGATGCTGAAGAACCAATAGGAGATGGAGAACGCATTGATGAAACTGATGGAACGGATCATTCATCTTGTGTTGCTGAACAACAATTTGAAGCATTTGTTGCGGTGCTTGATCAGACTGTTCAAAACTCAAGCCTACAAGTAAACCAGCAGGGGAGAGAGTGTCAATGCGAAGAGACCTTGGCCATTTCATCTGACCATCAATGTGATTATGAAAGCAGCATTGATTATGAGTTGGAATCAATTCATCAGCTGCTTCTTTCTGACCAAAATGATTGCAACTTGGTTGTGGGCTTAGAGGATATCTAGTCGTAATTGGATTACGACATGAATTTGTGTTACTTTAACTGTAATAATTTTTCACCATGTAATTAAAAGATTCGAGTTTAACAATAACATTCTCGTGGGTAACAGTAAGAAAAAGAGATTAAATAATTGAGCTGGTAATAATTTGTATATAATTGGGAGAATATATTTATTTACATTTTAAATATATTTCTTATGACCACTTTTATACAAGGTACAGTCTGTGTTTCCTTCTACACGTTGAGTCATTTGCAAGGCTAGCTAGAATGACTGATCTATAGCAATTGCAATCAATAAGCTCAATGACAACTCATATACTTGGCAATGACCTTCAATTATATTACCACTACTTGCAACAATTTTATTTTTCCAAGGTGTCAATCAACAACTTCATAACTAATAGTTCAAACCAGGACATGATGTAATCTGTCAGATGATATTAACAAATTCTATTAGTTTATTTGCAGAATCCAGTTGAAATTAATAGGATCGAAAACTCATCACCAGGAAAATGGAATTGACCCTTCTCGACACTTTTATGTAATTCGCGTTCTAAAATGACCTAAACAATATAAATCAATACGAATACCTAATCTCCAATTGTAGATGCGCATAAATCTAGCAAAGCATTTTGAGTCGTATAAAGGTAACCCAGAAATTGAAGATAATTGAGATCTTGAACTTCTTGTCAAATTTTATCATATTATTAGTGAAGGGCAGGTGATGACAAACGAAAAAGAGAAAGAAAAACACTCAATTACTGTTGCTTCACTTCCATAGCTCTCCACCAGTAATGTATCGAAGAAAATATGTGCAAATAGAATATCTAAATCTTCATTCTGCCTTTTATTTTCAATTACTTTATAGATCCATTCTGCGTTCTATAACCTTCTTTCTGCATTTTCTTACCCATTTAGCTGTAAGTGGGATAAGTGCAGGCATAATTGCTTCAGTGACAATGATAAAAATCCGTAAGCCAACAGGAGTAGTGGCTATTACCGCAGTGTCATAGGTGAAATACATTGCCAAGAAACACAACTGAAGCTCAAAGCTGCAGGGGAAACTTGGTAGTTAGAATGTTGATCATGTAGATGGGCAATTTAAACCCCAAGGAGTTGAAAAACATAAAAAGAGCAATTGCAACTATATTCATGGAACCCCAAATAGCTTCCCCTGCATTGTGTGCTTTGCTGCTTGTGCTACTGTTTTTATCAGGCGTATAATTGTCTTGCCATACACCGCCAGGAGGGTTGACACCAAATTGGAAGCTTGTGGTTGCCACCAAAGCAGCTACAACCAATAGTGCACTGCGTGTTTCACCTGGAGAATCTCTCCCCTTTTTAAACTTGAAGTACTCTACGAAATCATTTGTTTGCTGTCTAGTTGTCTCTGCTGATGCAGGGCTATTAACTGAAGTTTGACCGTAGGACTCAGGTGAAGGACTTGGAGAGAGAGTAACATCTCTCATTCTTTTAGCTCCAGCACTTCGAAGGATCTCGTCAACTTCTCTGTCTCCAGCTTCACTTGGGAAAATCAGGAGCAGATCAAGTGCAGTTAGACCACTATGATTTATGGCATTTACCTCCAATCTCCGTGAAGAATTTGTTCCATGACCAAGTAACAGTTCTATTGCCTGCAAGTGAATTATATTCTTCAACTGCTCATTATGGTTGGTAGATAAATCATAAGATACTTGGCAGTTGATTTTTCTTTTTTTTCTTTTTTTGAAGAAGTTAAGTTTCTATTCAAGCAATTCAATCATTCTATTTCATTTTTTTCAGCCTATGACCTGTGTCTAGCTCTTTCTAGGATACAAAACACCAAGCGTTGTCAATAGATGGTGGCTTTCATTTGTAAAGTTGCTAAATCTAGCACAAGATTTGTGCATTTCAGTGAGGCAAATTTTTTAATAACAGGTTTATGTTCACTATTTTCCTTGGACATCATCCAACTGATATTCACTTATGGCTAGTCAGCATGATTCCACAGAAACAGAAGGATGGGAGCATAACTTAAAACTTGGCCGGAACTAATATCTGAATTGAAGAAAGTAAGGAAAGGCTCATCAGTGCATATTTGGCCTTTTGGTTTACACGAACACGCTGAATCCATACTAATCCATTTTCCAAACAAATGCACAAACCTTAAAGATCATATGACAGATGTTATCGGCAGGTGATGATGATCACGTTTGAACACAAATAAAAGCTTACATCAGGAGAGAATTCATTTTCTTATTACAACTTGTTTTGAATCAGATTTTGTACTCCCGCACATCAATATAAATTTAACCACATTATTACAGAAACATGGCTCTAATAATAGAAGTCCAGGCCAATGAAGCCAGAAGACACAATATTTCTACGGCTCTACAAGAACGAACCTCATTGAAAAGGGAAACTATCAAGTGTTGGATTAAATAAAAGATTGGACTTGCCTTGCGTTGTTTCTTCCGAGTGGCTAGGTGCAGCACGGTATTGCCTTGCTCATCTTTCATATTGAAGATTTCTTCCTTCTTCATCCCTCTAATCCAATTCACCAAAATTGTAATTGCTCCAAACTGGTTGTTCTTAATAGCAAGGTGCAAGGCAGTATCATGCTGAATGGTCACATCTTCTATACATTCTGGACAAGCGGAGAACATTTCACTTGGTACATCAACTTTCCCTTTGATAGCAGCAAAGTGCAGTGGTGTATTTTTCTCTGGTCCTGGCAGGTGACAAAGTTTCTGCTCAACTTTTAGCAACTCCTTTACAACCTCTGTGTGCCCTAGTGATGATGCTATGTGCATAGGGCTGAAACCATCTTGGTTGACTTCGTAAGCTAAATCTGGTCTCAGGTTTATGATCTCCTTTACAAAATCAATGTGCCCGTATGCCGAAGCAACATGTAGGGGATTTCCTGCTGAAGCGAGTGCAGAGGTATGAAGTATGAAGGGATTTTCTTCCAGAAGTTGTTGCAATTTTTCAATATCTCCAGTTTGAGCTGCCTCAAAGAGCCTTTTTGCCATTGAAACAGACAGGACTTCACATATGGGCAAAACGTGGAATATGAAAGGAGATTTTCTTAAGCCTTTAATTTGACCAAGAAAATGAAAACCTTTTCTGCTGTTTCCTTTTTCACACCTGCCCAATGGAACTGCTAGAATTATTCATAATAGAAAATGAAAGTTTTTCTTCATGTAAACAAACCAGTTACATCATCTGACCTGTTAATCTAGTCTCTTATAGTTGACTTTTTTGAGTGTGACATCAGGTTAGCATATATATATAGCACAGATTGGTTGCTTCAAGAATTAAGATTGTTAGTCAACCCATTTGAAAACTTATGGTATGGTGTGGCTACTTTTATTCGATAATTTTCTGTAATATATTGCAAGCCATGTAACCCCCTTTCGATAGAGAGTTACATTCTGTTACAGGTTTTTCTGCTAAATATTGGGTAACTGAGCAAGAAGAGTTAACTAGAAAGAAATGCTTCCAACCAAGTAAAATATTAGGCCATACAAGAATTATTATTATTATAAATTATCTGCTACATGTACATCGGAAATGTCTCGATAATACTGTGGCGAAGGCAGGTGATATAAAAGGGAAACAGATAAATTAACAGTGAAATACTGTTGCTTAACTTCCACAGCTCTCTACTAGCCTATAGTGTAGACGAAAAAGTACAATGAGCATTCCTAGAATAATGAAATTTTCATTCTTTCAATAACCCTATGGCTCCATAGTATGTTCTGCATGCCTCTTTCTGTGTTGTCGCAAGAAATAAGCTGCAAGTGCGATAACTGCAGGCGTAATTGCAGCAGTTAGAGTGACAAAAAGTGACATGTCATCAGGTGCAATGTTTATTACTGCATTGGTGTATGTGACATACATTGCGGAAAAACACAATTGAAGCTCAAGCTGCAGGGGGAAATTGGTAATCAGAATTTTAATCATTTCAATAGACAAAGAAAAACCTATGGAGTTGGAAAATATGAAAATGCCGAATCCAACTGGGTTTGTAGAACCGAAAATAGACTGCCCCGCACTGTGTGGTTTGCTGCTGGTGGTGCTATTCTTTCTGTCAGGTTTATGATATTCTTGCCATACACCACCTGGAGGGTTGGCACCCAATTGGAAGGTTGCGGTTGCCACCAAAACAGCGACAACCAACAGTGCACTACGCGTCTGACCAGGAGAATCTCTGCCCTTTTTGAACTTGAAGTACTCCACCAAATCATTTGGTTGCCGCGGATTTGCCTCATTCGATATATAACTGTCTACTGAGGTTTGATCGTAAGGTTCAGGGGAACCAATGGGAGAGAGGGCAACATCTTTCATTCCCATAGCTCCGGCACTCCGAAGGATCTCCTCAATTTCTCTATCTCCTGCCTCACTAGGGAAACTCAGCAGCACATCAAGGGCAGTGAGACCGCTATGGTTTGTGGCATTTACTTCCAACCCCCCTGAGACATTTGCTTCATGGCTAAGTAACAGTTCTACAACCTGTAAGAGTTTATTGTTCAACACTTGGTAAATTCTTAAATGCTTGACATTTATTTTATTTCCAAGCGGATTTTACATTATTGCAGAATGATATATATCTAAGATTGAAAAAGGAAAGCAAGGATTGTATAACTTGTATTGGGTCCAGGAGCTAAACCAGGAACCACTCTGGTTTCCCATTGGCTTTCTAGTTCTGAATGCCTCAAGTCCATACCAACGCAATTTTAAAAACAGAGCAAAAGCCAACTTCTGGACATGAACTAGTCAGGTTCAACTGCACTAAATAAGTAGTTTCTTGCAGTTATTATTTTTACTTGAAATGAATTAAGGGACATCTTCTCATATGAGCTGTTTCGGAATGAACATAAAAGGTCATATAAGGAGAGGATCCATGATTGTGAACTTAGAATATGTATTCCAGTGCATCATTGTCAAGAAGTTAATCACGTATTATGTAAGTATGGTTCTCAACAGATGTCTAAACCTAAGCAGTGTGGAGAAATCTTCTGACGGTTGAAGTCTAAAATCAAATGCTCCCTTAAGGTGATCAGAAAGAACTAGTAGTAAACATAGATCCTAGCATAGGTCTTATCAAAGACTGCATGAAAATTAGATTTAACTTGCCTGGCATTCTTTCTTCCAGGTTGCTAGATGCAGCACTGTATTGCCTTGCTTATCCTTCATATTCAAGATATTTTCTTTCTTCACATCTCTTATCCAATCCACCAAAACTCTCACTGCTTCAAACTGGTTGTTCTTAACAGCAAGGTGCAAAACAGTCTCTCTTTGAACAGTCACATCTTCAGCACATCCTCCGTAAGCAGAGAGCATTTCACTTACTACATCAACTCTCCCTTTGATAGCTGCACAATGAAGGGGAGTTCTTTTCTCTGGTCCCTGAAGGTGACAAAGTTTCCGGTCAAATTTTATGAGCTCCCTTACGACCTCTATTTGTCCATTGACTGAAGCCATGTGCATAGGACTAAAACCATCTTGATTCACTTCCTTGGCAAAATCTGGTTTCAGCCTTATGATCTCCTTTACAAAATCAACGTGCCCATATGCGGAAGCGACAAGTAGGGGATTTCCTGCAGAAGCAAACGCAGGGGTATGTAGTATTAAGGGATTTTCTACAAAAAGTTGGTGCAAATTTGGAACATCTCCTGTTAGAGCTGCTGCAATGAGCCTTCTATCCATTCTGGTGGAGTATGCTGAGTTTCTTCACTTAGAATGTAAGCCAGGCACGAGTTCTCCTAAGGGGTTAATGTGGATTATGAAAGGAGTTCGAAGTTCAAAAATTGATTTTAAGCCTGTATAAGACAATTTTGCGTGTGAATCAAGAACGGTCTACCGTTGTTTGATAATTCTACGGTCAATCTTGGTTCATTTTCTTTTCCTCTCACAAAATTTAAGTAACATATCCGCTTATGCAAGAAGCAAGATTTCTAACATATGCCAATACCTAATTGGTTGCCCTACTTGAACAATTACTTCTGAAGTGCAGAGACAAATAAATAATGCATAGAATAAGTAAGACTAAATGAAACTGTTTAGAATTCTTCATCATAAAAATAGGAGAGTTGATCTCTTACTAGTCTGTCTTTTAATATTGAATTCTTAACAATCTGACGTCAGGAACACTAGAAATCTATTGGACAGACTGCTTGCTTCAAAACTAAGATTACTAGTCATCCCTTTTAAATTTCAAACATGATGTGGCAGAGGTAATATACCACATGATTAAGAGATGCACATCATTTTAATTAAAGGAAGAAAAAAATAAAAGAACAAGAAGAAGAAGAAACCTGGCAAATGCTGGTATAAATCTACATCATCCACTATATGTGTATCAGAAATGAGGACAAAATCATTCGTGACCCAAATACTAGGAAAAATCATGACTAAAAGTCCATTCAATGTCCAAATCCATTTCCATGCAACAGACATTCCACTTCACCTCAATTATCCTTGACATTTGACAGAAATATTGCTGATAAGATATAAAGAATTCATGCAATATCAATCTAAAGCAATACAAAGGGCTTTTATTATTTACAGGAGGTAAGCCCCTTCAAAATCTTCTACGGCTATCATTGTTTTAGTTCATCCTATCAACTTAATTTTCATGAAAGCTACTCCAGTTGGTAATGGAAGTGATCATACGATACAATTACCTACACTGGGTGAGAATCATATCTCCCTTGATTCATATCAATTGCAAAAAATAAAAATGCAGCAAAAATGACAATTCCCCTATGTTGGATGTTACCAAGTTTAACAGAGCCGCCCCTCACAAAGTGCATTTAAAATTGATTAGACAAAGAATGACTGAGATTTATTTCTGGTGGTCAGATAAAAAGCCACCAAAAAGTACTTAAAGCCCGGGTATTGATTCAAGATTTAATTTCTCTGAAGAAGAAGATTCCGCTTCTTTGCTTTCCTCCAGTTTGGGCTTATTCATGGCATCAAGAGTTTGCAAGTATGTGTAAGATGCACTTCGACTAGTTGCAGGATTAGGATTGCTTATTCTGCTAGCAAGGAAGCGACGAATCAAGCCCCTGAGAAATGGGGCCATGGTATCCGGCTCATATTCTAAGTAGTACATAATTCCTCCCATGCACGCACAAAATAGTGCCACCTGAAACGGTTTGGAATTATAAGTTTAAAATACATAAAAAAATATAACCTATTGAACAAACTGAAAAATGTTGGTAATTCTGTGTCAAAACCATTTGCCTTTGCATGAGATGCATGCTCATGTTGAGCCAAAAAATATGAGTTAATCACATGCATGCCACACACCCTCACACACATGACAGTCAATTGCCTCCATTCAACACTCCTTTCTCTAAACCAAGTTTGTCAGCAAGAAAAATGTATAGAAAAACACATTGGCACTTCTGTGTTCACATTAAATAACCTTTTGAAATATGGATTCATCCTAAGATCAGGAATGATCAAAAAGCATTACTCAGCAACATTAGAAATGGATTAGGCAGCCTTCAGTAATCAAATATGGGAAAGATGTTTATTAAGTCAATACGAAAAGTTTTCAAAGGATGGTTATGAATGAGCATACCTCAGCATTCTTTACATCAGGCAGCAGGTGGCGGTTTACTAAAATATACCACAATGAATCTCCTGCCCGTGGAAGAACATATAAAGCAAGTTCACCACGTCTAGCCTTTTTCTCCACCAATACAGAAAGCGCAGATAATGCGCCTGCAACCCAGTATACCAGCTTGTGGTCTTTTGAAGCAATTTTTCTGTGCACACATATGACTCCCTTGCATCATCCAAAAGCATATTAACAATTCATTCACACAGCTTTTAACTGAAAAAGACAAAAAGAAAAAAGAAGTGAGAGATACAGAGAGAGAATAGCTACCTGAAAAATTCCAACAAATGCAGACAAGAATGATGTTGAGCGAACAGCGCCTTTAAAAGCAAGCCAGCAGGTACGAGCAGGAGCATCCATGAACTGAAAATGGATCATGATATTTTTTAAAAAAATGAAGGAAACAATAAGTCCCATGTTGAAATATGACTGTCAACCACTATACAAACCAAATTGTAGTACAAAAATAAAGAAAAAAACTCTTATTTAATTAGAAGGAAATTTCCTCTCTGTGATGGGAAAGGGTGCAATTGTCAATTGTAGCATTACTGGAAAACAAAAAATGTTTTAATATGTTGTTGTTCAACAATCAAAAACTAGCTTTTATAAAAAATAAATGAGGAAGAAATGCATTTCACATTTGGCTTGGTGAGAACTGTACAGAGAAAATGGAAGGCCACAAAATCGTCCAGGCCTCTGAGGAAAAGTGACGTAAATTAGAAAAGCATAAGATAAAAACCAGAGTGAAATGATTATAATCATTTCTCAGACCTGCCTTTTAACATCAGGCATCTTCCACACACCGGAAGCAGCATTTATCATATATATTCAACACATGAGTCATGGGGTTTTGGAAGAGTCACATAGGTGGCAAGAAGGGATGATTTGTTGACGGCAGTAGAGATAAAGGTTTACAGTAGCAACAAACTTCAAGGTCAATCATCACAGCAACAGAACCAGTAATAGGAAAAGGCAAAATTTCTGTTTTCAATAACTTTATCTGAGAATGCCTCAATTAACTTGCTGGGTGGATCCACCAGACAGATTCCATAAACAGATTATCATGCTAAATGTGATAGATGAACAGAATGTAGTAATTGACATGCTCATTATTACCACAAACACAGAATATGACATAAAATTCTTATATAAGATTCAATCATTCATTTCTATAAAAGCTAAAGCCCCAGTTTCTTACAGCAGGTTCAACATTCTATGCCCATAAAACAAGCATTGCATGAATCTCCAAATTGTTCACAGAAGTAGATGCATAAGACATAAGAATTGGGTGTGAACCAATTTGAGTGAAAGTTGTACCTTCTGTAGGTGCAGAACAACAAATGGTACAAATGTCAAGGAAAAGTATAGCGGAAATGTTTTTCTGAATGTAGCTGATGCTGCTTTAGCATTGTGACCCAGACATGAATCAGTGTCTGGATGAATAATCGAACAAGGAATTATGGAGGGAAACTCTTCCAACTTCACGTCGTTTAACTTCCCTCTGCTAGATAAATAAGCTGATATAGAGGCAACATCTACTGGACCACCTCGACAGCAATCTCTCACAGCCTTGTAGACAGGTTTGGCTACTGGGCCAGTCTTCTGAATGAAGTCTTGATATGATTTTGGCAAGCTCTCAGGACGCATTACAAAGGAATACATAACCTGAAATGCATTTCTCAATCGATGAAATTACCCAAAAAAATAAATAAATAATCAACATATAAGGCAAAAACCTAAATGTTGCAAGAGAAATGCAAAGTTTCAATATTTTCTTCTTTTAAAGTAAAAGTTATAATTACTTATTAATACCATAAACCAGAATACCTATCTACTACACATGAGGTGGCATTTGCAATAATATAAATTGTCTAAATGAAAATATTACTTGGATTGTTTTAGTAAACAGTAATAATAACAGGGAGCAAAAGTAAATTAAACAAAAGTTTTTCACCACTTTGCTTCACCAGTCTTAAAAACTTTCCAACCAATAATTTTGCAAGCTTATCAGCATAATTTAGCGTAAACAGACAAAAGGAAAAACAAGAAAGATGAGAAAAAGTTTCTTATTTGACAACTTGGTTTAGCATGATATTACCTGGGCACAGGCTACGGAAAAGAGCAAAGAATCTCCATGTCTCCAATGGCTACCCCACAAGTGAAACTTGTTCTTTGACTTAGCAGAATTATATGCACACTAATACAAAATAAAAAAAAAAATTAATTTCCAAAAGCTCGCACGGTGGGGTGATATAAAAATTGATCAATGTACCTGAGCTACTCTAGCCAAAAGATAAAGAGTAAGCGTGCGTCTCCTATTAGAATCATCCAAAGCTAAAATAGACAAACCAGCAATTGAACCTGCTAAATATCTGCTCCAATCATATATCCCCTTAAGCAAAACTGAAAAAAACCAATACAAAATCAAAGCAAATGGGTAGTACAACTTACGCATTGAATGGAGTCTCTTTCTTTCTGAATTTTCTTAACATACATCTAAGCAAATGATAGGATCCAGTAAACCCACCAAATAGTAAACCAATTCTACACGCTTCTTCTCTTACAATCAAATCTTTCTCAGAAACAAGTTGCTGCAATAGAAAAAACGAAAAATTCAATTTTTCACACAACTTTTGACAAAATTGAGAAAATAAAAAGTACCCAAGAAAGAAAAAATGGGGTTACTTTAAGATCGAGAAGCGAAGAATAAGACTGCCCACGCGCGAGCTTGAAGGCGCGTAGGAGAATTCCAATCCCAACTCTCACTCCATAAGAAAGAAGGAAGCTTTGGCAGAGGTTACCAATTGCGTTCGCCACACAAGACTCGTCACTGGCGTGGTGGCAGGGCGGCAGGGAGGAGCCGTCGCCGCGAGTGCGTTGGCGGCGTTGGAGCTCCTCTATGGCTTCGCGGAGCCGCTCCTCCGCCTTGCGGAGGCGGCGTTCGGCGTCGGCGTCGGCGTCGGGAGTTTTGTAGATTGATTGTGGCGCCATTTGGTGATTGGATGATGAGAGAAGAGACTTGGCATCCGCGCGGAGCAGACGATACCAAAATGTAAGTGAATGAAACGTAATAAATGGCAAGTTTTGTTTTGTATTTTTTAAAATTTTACTATTTTATTATTTCCCTGTTTTTCTTGCTTTGCTTTTTTGGATGTCCGAGGATAGAGTTCGGTTCAGTAATTTTTTTTTTTAATTTTCTTTCATAATAAAAATATACATATGAAGAAATTCTTATGAGCTTACGTGTAAATAAATAAATATTTTTTCTAAATAAAATAAATGCTTGTCTCGCAAAGTATTGATAATATTTTTTCTAAACATTTTTAATAAAATGAGAATCCATGAATATAACTATATAAGAATGAGTAACGAAGTTCGTGATGGGCGATAAATATCATTTTCGAATCCATAAATTGAAATTTATAAAATTTACTTCCATGATGACATGAATGAATTGATTGCATAAAAATATATTAAATCATCATAAATATTATTATTTTTTAACTAATTTATTTTTGTCACATGTTTTTTTATGATTATCCTATAAATTATAATAAAAATAAATTAAAATTGAAAAATTATATTAATTTTAGCATTCATTCTTCCTTTTTTTTTTTTAACCTTATGTGTAGTGTATACTTTTACTGTTTCAATCTCCAGAGATTCTTCGCTTCCACTTTAGTCATGAGTCATGTGTGACTTATACTTCTTTTTTAAATGTACACGTCTTAGCTTAGATGTTAATAAAGCATAATTGTGACAGAGGTGTGGTGTCTAAGTTATAACAATGTGATATTGTACGAGGAAAGAATAATGGTAGATATTTTAAATTTTTTATCTCAAATTTTATTTTAAATGATATGTTATTCATTAATTGATTAATAATTTTTTACAAGATGTAAGTAAATTAATTGTATTATCCTTACCAATCAATTGATGAATGTCACATAATTTGAGATAACTTTTTTAAATAAAAAATTTAAGGTATATAGCGCTACTCATCTATAAAATTAGAGAAAAAAACCGTGTTCCTTTAAATTGAGGAATAATCAATGGGTAATTGTCTCTTGTTTCGATTCATCTAGTAACATAAGAGTAGATTTCATCTGTTTATTTTAAATTCATTTGTCTGATTTCAGAATCCACTAAGGTATAACTATAATTGTTTTTCCAATAAGAAAAAAGATTTATTTATTATTTAGTTGACAAACAAATTTCGCGTGCGCGCGCGTATGTATATATATATGTGTGTGAAATATTCAATTATTTTTCATATGATTCTTGAGTCATAATTTAAATAGGTATAAGAATAAGACGTTGACATGATAACAAAGTTGGCATAATAAATGGCGGGAAAACTTCCTATTAGATTTCTAATTAAACTTATTATCTCAATTCTCAACATGGTTTTTGGTTTGTGAGGGGAGTCCCAGTGGCCGGTGGCCTGGAATTTTAGTGATACAATGCACTTTATCACACGTTTACGTCGACTAGCAACAATCAACCAACTGAAAAATAGTCAAATGTCATAAAGGAAATATATATATATATATATATTATATTATATTTCTCTGAACTTCAAATTAAAAAAAAAAATTGATTCAAAAGCGATGTAATGGGGTTAGAATGGCAACGTCTAAGAGCTGCCCCAATCGGCTGTTAGAGTTGAAAATATCTACATAAAAAGACTTGAGGACTCGTGACAAATGTGTGATGACAGATTTTATAAGGGAGTCACTAAGATACAGCTACTGTAAGTTACGCCGCAGAAAAATGAATAAACAGTAACATCACGTGGTTACTGTTCACTCACTTTTATTATTTATAAGGGAGTCACTAAGATACAGCTGCTGTAAGTTACAGCCGCAGAAAAAATGAATAAACAGTAACATCACGTGGTTACTGTTCACTCACTTTTATTGCGGCTGTAACTTACAGCAGCTGTATCTTAGAAAAATCTTATTAAAGACGACTCAATAAGGCAGACAAGTTGGCTTCTGGTAGAAAATTTAGGGGGTTTTGGTACTGTGTTATGGGCTTATGGCCAGTGTTCTTAGGCTCATTTCTACCAAGGATACCATACCAATTACCAACCAAAAACGTGTGAAACGCAAGATACTGATTTCCCCAATTTGTTCTGTACGGGTCCCACTCCATCGGAAAATGCAAATCCTGAGCTTTGCACAATCGTTACTTGACTAAATAAGCAACAACGTGTTTAGCATATTGTATTGTATTAATTATTATGTTGTATGTCTGTATTATGGTATTTTAATATTAGTGTATTATATTATATTATATTAGTATTGTATTATAATAATATTATATAATATTTAGTATAATATTGTACTGTACTATATTAATTTTTAATTAGTGTTACAATTTATTAAACTAATTTTTTTGTGATTAATTTAAATTATATATTTAGAAAACAATATTTATTAGCATTTAAAAAAAATACTAAATATAAAATTCTTAAAGTTTAGAAATTTGATAAATTTTTTTTTTTGTACAAATGTTAAAAAATATCATAATTCCTCATAAAGGTCTTAGTTTATAACCTTAAAATTTCAGAAGCATAACATTTTTTTTTCAGTGTTTTCTAAATATATATAACTTGTGAAATAAAGATCGAAGTAAAAAATTTAATTAAATAATCTCTAAATAATATAACAACATAAATAAATAGTTAAAACTTATAATATTAGTTCAAAACTCACCTTAGGATGATAGAAATGGGCGGCTAACCATAACACTAAAGTCAGCGATACAACTTAATCACGAGGAGGGCCGCGGGTTGCCGCATTTTAATGCTGCTCAATGCAATCCATTTCAATAGCCAAATAGGGTATATTTTAACTAGTTCTGCGCCCAAAAAATAATGCAATCGCAGCATCATGAAAAGGACAACTAAATTTTCTTTCCGGGGCAGCTTGGATTTTGGTCTTGCCAAGAGGCTTGCCATTGCTTGTCATACACAGTTGCTTCATCAGCAAGATTCTTCAGATTTTGAAAATCTTCCTTTTCCTGAAGAGTATGATACCGGCAACTGTAACAAATACTCCAGCCCTTGCAAATGAAATTCCCAGTTTGGCCAACCACATCTAGCCCCGTCAATGCGTCTACAATGTATCCCATGAAGAATCCCACCATCGCAGCTCGACCTAAAATGTAGTACGAGTGATTTCTCTAACACAACATCAAAATAGATTCGATCCTAAGAGTGAATTTCATCTTATAGCCTCAATGATTAAAAGACAAGATATAGGGTTTTTATGGCGGATAACGCATAAATTAGATTAATTTAGCTGAGGTTATTCATATCCTTTGTCTAGTCATTTTAGTTAGTATTACTTGTAATTGTCTAATTTCATTAGACCAAAATAAACCATTTCACTGATTACATTATTTAGTACTGACCATTGAGCAGCTCGGCCTGAGGGAGATAAGAATGCAAGAGCCATGCCCACCAAGGTATAATGGAGCTCCTAAACACCACAGGTTCTTATTTGTAGCTGAATCTGGATACATTTCAAGAAACTTTCTCCTTCTTGCTTCTACAAACAAATCACGTTTGTATTTTATAACAAACAGATTATCCATTCTTAAATTTGATATATATATATAAATGAAAGACTGTAATATTGCAACAATAATTATTAGATAGTAACATCTTAGACGAAAAGGCACTCTCACCGGCAACAATCACACCAGCCCAATCCATCTTGCCATCTTTAACAAACATGTTCAAGTCCCATGTTCCATTTTTCCAGCGGTGATCGTTGAACTTCGGGTGAGAAGATTGTGTGTCCAACTCAACATTTTCAGTAACATTTGGTTTACTTGTACGGGAAGAAGACTTGGACGATTTGTCATGTTGTTCAACTATATCCAAACTGTTTTGGCCATCAACATTTAGAGTGACAACATTTGATTCCTGTTTTGTCCCCAGTGAGCTGCCGGTTCTGGTTTGAGACTGTTGTCTTTTAGTGACATGGTTTGAGCTGCAGGCTCTTTGCAATGAAGCAGAAATGGCAATGGAAGCCATTGTTGTTTCAAGAGAGTTCTATTCTTTTGCTTTCTAGATTACTCTTGTTAATTATGAAAGATGAATGAGAAGCATAGGCATGAGGAGAGCCCGTACTTAAATAAATAAGATTATCTTCCCGCCCCTGTTTTGTCAGAAAAGTTATGGGAAGCTTTCCTTTAAGTTTTAACCATATCTGCTTTCTTGAATTCCTTTTGTAAGAATTGGCAAAGTAAAGTATGTTCATTTCATTGGTCCCATATCATCTTGCATGAAATCAAAAGAACCGAAAAAAAAAAAATCCAAGGCATTACATGATTACAATAAGTGACGATTTTTTGGAAACAGATAAACAAGTTGTTATTGCTTCGAAAATGGTTCATATCCGATAACAATATAAACTCATATTTCAGGATAATGCAAACAAATTGCGGTGCAAGTCGGTAGGACTCAGCATTGGCATCACATTATAAAAAGACTCACTTTTCAAATTGAACCCAACCAGAAAAGAAATAGTAAATGGCTAAAACATATTGTTTGTAAAAGCTCAGATTTCATATAAATTATAATCCTCCCAATGAATACATTTGAATTTGTGTGAAGTTTAAAATTGCAGGAGAGAAAAACAAATAAAACTTTGGTGGGAGGTAAGAATGGCTTGTAAGCTGCCTTCTTGTGGTTTGGCAAGATAGATATGAAAAGATTGATGGAGGAACGGCACAAGGCTGTTTAGGCCTCCCAGCCTCTCAAAATGGTGGCACGAGCAACTCGGTTCACCCCAAGCGTGAAGGCACCCATCCGCAGATTGCAGTTGTGTGTCTGACACATGCCCTTGATGTTATGAAAAGCTTTGATCATGTACCTCCGGAGCTCATTGTTTACCTTATCCTCCTCCCACATAAAACCTTGAATATTCTGCAAGAATGAATAAAATTGTAATGTCTTAGCCTTCTCCACAAAGGAATATCAAGATAAACTATATCACGAACGTTTAAAGTGGGACCAAATCATTGGCATCTTTTATGGCAAAAGACAAGTTCAAAAAGACAGAGCAGTGCTTGGCAATCAGAGATGAGGATAGTATTCAATTGCTATGGAATCAAAAAAATTTATTGTCATTAATTGTTTTACCTGAACCCACTCAAAATAGCTAACAGTCACACCTCCAGAATTTGCATATATGTCAGGGAGGATTGTTACTCCTCTCTTAGAGAGTATCTGTGATATCAAAATCTCGTTAGCTGGAGATATGACCTTCTTCATATAAAACAAGAAGAAAACAATTCACACCCTTACCTCATCTGCTTCCGGATCAGTAGGATGGTTAGCTGCTTCTATTATGAATTTGGCCTTCACATCCGCAGCATTTTCCCTTCAAAGGACAAATGCAGAAAATTAGGAAATTCTGTTGGAACAAATTATTTAAAAAGAGCAAATGCTACTTTCTTTCTCTAATTATTTTTTATTTTTGGTAATAACAAATCATGCAAACCCAAATCATGTGTAACCAGCATTATTGTTAAACCAACTAAACAGTGAAGTAGAAATAAGCTTCAACAATGCATTTTCTTGGTAGGAGCATATAAGGTGAGGTACTTAAAAAATCTGCGTATTAATAAATGAGTACTAGAAACAACACCCAGATTCAACTCTTTGCCAAAGTTAAGTTTCACTTTATACAAAGATTTATAGATAGGGAAACTGTATCAACCTGGAGACAACATATAAGTACGTAACAAGTTTCTAAGTGAAGGGGCCAAACCTCTTAAGAACTCCACCTAAAGCGCAGGGGATGAGAACATCACACTCATGCGCCAGAAGCTCACTAGGCTCCATGGAGTCTCCCCCATCAAAATCTTTCAAACTTCCGGTTTTGTCTTTATGGGTTAAGAGTTTGGGAATATCAATTCCATCTGCGTTCTTAACTGCTCCAGTTATGTCACTTACTGCAATAACTTTACCACCTCTCTCATGAATGAGCCTTGCAGCCCATGACCCCACATTTCCAAAGCCCTAGAAAGTTCATCAATAAGATTTAAAACAATGTAACCAACAAATCCTGGACAACAGACTGACAAAAGACATGAATGTTAACTCTACCTGGATTACAAATGTCAAATCCCTAATTGCCTGCCCATGTTCAGCAAGTAAAGCTTCTGTAGCATAAACGACACCACGCCCAGTTGCAGCCTCTCTACCTAGTGATCCGCCAAGATCCTAAACTCCAAAATAGAAAGATGAGATAATGCAAGAGACAGGTTTCATTTTAGTCAAATTGTTGATATTTATCTCAAATCAACAACATCACAGATTCTGAAGTGTCTACTTACAATGGGCTTTCCTGTGACGACAGCAGGAGAGTGACCATGAAATTTTGAGTACTCATCCAAAATCCATGCCATAGTCTATACATGAATAAACGAATAGCTATTTTAGCTACATGAAGAAATGATAAAAACGTAAAGAAATGAATCATTTAAGATTATATGACCTGGGCATTTGTTCCCATATCCGGGGCTGGTATGTCAGTATGGATTCCAATAAGGTCGTGTATCTTCTGAGTGAAAACGCGAGTTAGACGTTCCAGCTCACTATTACTTAATTCTTTTGGGCTGCATCCAATTCCACCCTTCGCTCCACCATATGGTATATCTGCCACAGCAGTCTTCCAGGTCATTAGTTGAGCCAGAGCATTTACTTCATCAGGATCAACCTTTCAAAACAAATTAAAATAGCAATGTCAATGTAGAGCAACTAGTCATATACAGTTTTGTTTCCAGACACATCAAAGATTGGGAACAAAAAATGTTTCAAATAAAATACTATAGCTAATGACAAATAAAATAACATAAATATTTAAAATTCAAAAGTTGAAAGCAGATTCACGAAACATCAAATGCTTAAATTCCTTAAGGATAGTGATATTAGCTACTATAATGATAGAACTTAAGGGGCTTTTGGAAGAAAATTTGGGAGGTAAAATTCTTTCTCAGACAATTTTAAGAAAGATTTTAATACATGCTTATGATTCAGCTTTATGATCACAGAACAAAACTTCTTTCAGGAGCGCTAAATTGTCCAACTAGAGTAGAATACCCAGAGTTTGGAAGAGAAGCACTACTATTCATAGCTGAATACAGAGCACTAGATTTTATCACTAAAGGTACCCTCTAATTATAAACCAGTACTGCCTCAAAGTTCATTGCCTGTGTAACACACTGCTATGTATGTTACATTAATCAAATGCAGATTTAACACTGCCTGGACTCTTCTCATAACAGTCCTTTACATAAAAGTATCACAACATAGAATGTTTAAAGCTATTCCATTTAATGAACTGATATGATCTGTAGATTCAAAACTAGGCACATTGAGCATTGTGCATTAACCAGTTATTCACCAATGGGATGTTTTCTATAAGATATAATCAACAATCAACAACCTGAAATTGTTTTGAAACTACAAAAACCAATCTTTGAAAGCCAGTATTAACGAAACAGTATTCAAACAAGCCCATCACTGCATGAATTATTATACAATTAAAAGAAAAATTCCCAACTAAAATCTAAATTTATAAAAAAGAGAGAGAGAGCCAAAGTGAAAAACCGAAAAAATTAGTAAAATATCATTATGAAAACAGAAACAAACAAAATAGAAACAGAAACAAAAGCCACCAACCAAGAAGGCAAAGCAAGCAAGCCACGCACCTCAGGATGATATCTGATGCCTCCCTTCATGGGCCCACGTGCATTATCATGCTGTACTCTAAATCCGACGTACGTAACCAGACTTCCATCATCTTTGGGAATAGTGCACTCCACCTGATCATTAATAAAACAACACATGAACATGAACCCTGAACACAACCACAACAAAGACCAAAACAAAAATTTGACCCATTAGCTGCAAAGGGCTGGTGCGTACTTTGATCTCTCTAAAAGGGATCAGAAGACTCCTCTCAAGCTTAGAGTCAAGCCCGAGAATGCGTGCAGCGTTGCGAAAGTTACGGCTCGTTGCTGCAAGAGCGTTCATGATGACGATTCTGAAACTTTTGAAACAAGTAAAAAGAATGCTAAAACCAGTGATGGGGCTTTTGAACAAGAATAGATGAATGAATGAACGAATGAATTAGCTTTTGTGAATGTGAATGTGAATGAATGAAGGCTAATGTCCGGAGAATTGGGGAGTATTATATAGGGAAGCTGTCATGTGATTTTCCTCCCGTGAGACGGAGGAGTGCACTAATTTGGAAATTAATTATTAGGTGCAATTTTTTTCATATATCTTCCCCATTTTCTGTACACTTGTCAGGTCTTAAATTACATTTTTATCCTGCCGTTATCCATTGCATTAATTATCTTAGATTCCCAAATGACTGCATTAATTATCTTACCTTCCCTGATTAGGGAAGGGTTAATTAGTCCAAATGATTTTCATGATATTTTATTTTAATTTTCAGAAAATAAAATTTCAAGTAGCCCAGTCAAATATTCAAAGAATTTTAAAAAAATTTCTCTTTATTAAGTAAAATATTTGGAATTTAAAAATTAAATATTTTATATCAAAAATTAATATATAGATTTTTTTTTCTTTTAATTACATCACAATCTGCTAAAAATCTATCAAAATCTCATAGATGAACCATATGATATGAGATTTGGGTTCTGAGTGAGCTAAATGAGTGGCGCACACTACACTAACAAATTTAAATATTAGACAGGTATCTCAACATATGCTTATTTTGTGTTTCTCTTAAATCAACTACTCAATTGTTGGATTAAGATTTTTTGAACAACACTTATATATACAACCTTGTGAATCTTACCCTATTTTAATATTTTTATTAAGTAATTCAATTTTTCTGCCACTAATCAACTTGAACACACGTTGGATTTTCTTTTTAAAAAATTGAAATCTGATATTTTACAGTGAATAATTGGTATAAGAATAAATTGGAAGAGAAAATTTGTTGATAATAAGCCAAATTACCGTTTAGACCTCTAAGCTTGATTCAAATCTGAATTTAAATATTTAATCTTTCCGATTCAAATTTGACGGTAATTACTAATTTCTGTTATGGAAGGGTATTTTGGAAAAAAAATTGTGGGGAAAAGGGCAGAATAACAGTCGCCAGCGCACGTGCATCAATTTTGGTTGGGTGCAACCAAGAGCAGGAATCATGGAGACTTTGCTGGATTAAAATTTGGATACAATCCGGACCGTCCCTTCCTATTAAACTAGTCCAGAACGTGATCCAAGCCGTTGACTTGTCATAATCTGACTCACACATGACGCACCGTTGAATGTTGATCCAAATCCATGACATTTTGGTTGCTGACAACTCATCACTTGTTTTGCTTTTAAAAGCATTTAACAGGTGACGTTAAACTAGCTTGGCGTTGGCAATGACGTGGCGCTCGGACCCAAATTCACACACGCGACTCGCCGCGTCCAAGTGTCCAGCTCATACTTGGATGATTTTGTTTTAATTGATTATTGTTAAATTTTTCCATATTATCTCATAATTTGATAATTTAATTCAAGAATTATTTAATTGGTACCTTATTTATTTATTAAGATACATATAAATTTCCATGATTTCAATTATCGTCATGGTCATATCTTAAAATTCTATTGGAGTTTCTTTCAGAAGCATCCCCCTACTCTTATAAATTATTAAAATTCTATTGGAGTTTCTTTCAGAAGCATCCCCCTACTCTTATAAATTATCAGAAAATTTCTTATGCATTATTATAGTAAATCATCTTCAAGGGAGCTTAATATTTATCCTTAGACTCCTTTTTATACAACTTTTTAAATAGAGTTTATTTAAATTAAACTTTTACTAACAAAAACTTTGATAGGTAGAGTTTTACCAAAAACATTTAAATTGTTTGGTTATTAATGAGAATTTTTATTAAAAATTATAAAATTACTTTGAAAAATAAATTTTTTTAAATTATGTTGTGAAAGGAATGACATAAAATTGTGAAATAAATCAAGGGTACTTAAAGACAATTTAACTCTTTACAAAACTCTAAAATCTTTGCTCTCAAAAGTTTACAATTTGAGCTTTTACTAATCAAAACCAAACAATACTAAAAATTTTAAAAAAAACTTATATAATAAACAAATATTTTTAACTAAAAGGTAAGTCATATTAAACATGCATTCAAAACAATTCTACGGGTATAGAAATATATCAGGTTTAATGATGCAATGGTAACACGATACATAACTAATTTAGTTAGCATATAAATTGATGTGAAAAGATTGGAAAAATATATAGTATTTTGATTCAAATAGTTTTAGCTAGAGATTAGGTAGCGCAGCAGTCAATTGCCGCGTCACGGCCATTAAGTCCTCCTAATCTTATCCTTCGAGGTTATTTAATTCAGACAGCTGAGAAAAGAAAACTTTGTGTTACCAAGATTTTGAAAGCACGGACGTCAAAGCATAAGATTCTGAAATATGAACATTCCCTTCTTCCCCATATACTGCCATCCCCAGAAGCTAACCATATAATTTCGATGGACTAAATCAATTCGATTTTGAACTTTGTCAGTGGGAGATAAATTTGACTCCAATAGTCAAGTTTACATTAAATCAATACAAGGGGATGAGAGAACACATCACATTCAATGTACGTACTTCTTGATATCCATAAAACAAAATAAAAACTAATGATGCCCAATATTGGAAGTACTGACCAGAAATTAACGATTCGCTGACCTTGAGAGAAATCAAGAATTTGGTGATGATTATGAGCCTCCCACTGACCAAAACGAAATCAGCCCCTTGATAAATAGACGATAGGCCTGCAGAATGATCTCCACTCATATGCTCTGATTCAATTACCGTTATAATCCTTGTATCATCAAAACACATTTCTGTTTATCAATGAAAACACAAGGAAATAAGTAGTGACTATAGCTAAATAAACTCACAAATTTCCAAACAGCGTATATCTAGGAACCAGATTTAAACAAAACAATTTGAGGTAAAGATTTTATGCGAGTTAAACGATATTTTGTCTCTTAGGAATAATCCAATATAGTTAGAATAATGAATACGTTTTGGTCAAACTCTCTTGTGATTTGAAAACCACATAGTTGCCAGCATAGAAATTTTGCGCAACCCAACCGGAACAAGGATTACTCTACTGGAAAAGGGTTTTACAACAGAACCAGAATCTTTTACCTTTTCACCCGTGAGTGTGTCCCATACCAAAACAATAAAACTCCCAACAGGATTCCATGTTATGAACAAAAATCAGTATGAGAAAACCAAGGGTCATTTTATTGATTGAGCCACACAAACACACAGTGAATTTCTTGACATCATGAATGGACATACAGCAAAATACTATTTTCTGAATCCTCACATAATGCCTCAATGAACTAGTTAGAAGGCTTCAGTGTATTAAGACCGGGTTACAACCACAAAACTCTAAGTAACCTCCCCAACCTGACAGCATTTTCAGGTGCCATCTTTAGAAAACACAAAGCATTTGAGAATCCCATTGATTGTCAGATAGTGATCACAGCATTACATTGTATTTATTGAAACATTGAATAAATTGGCAGTTCGAGAAATATTTCATCAGCAATGAAGAAAAACAATGCAAGATTAAATAGAGATGTCAATTTCACAAAATATCCAAAAATAATTGATCACATATATATGATTTTTAAATTATTTAAAGTTCTGACTTTATTGTTGAAGATGCAAGCACAATTTCAAAATCTATAAACATAGAATAAATGGTTATTCGGCTATTCCCTCTTCAAATCACATTAACTGATTGGAGTAAAATAGATTACCTCATTAGTTAAAGGCACAGGAATGTTATGTCAATTCAACCATCTTTCCTGCAATAATTAACAACTAAAATGTATCAAAATGTGCACCAAAATGTCAATCTTTCTAAGCAATAAGAACAGTTCAACTGACTTAAACAAAAAATGCAGGTATTTTTTACTACTCAGACAAAGAAGAAAGTGGCTTTATTCCACAAGACTGTACTGTACATACTTCCTTTTTCTTCGATCAATGCCGCTACTCCTCATATCATTTTTCACCATAGCTGATCCTGGGGGAATTCCATATTGCATAGGAGAAAGGGCTGGCCCTGGAGCACCTGTCACGGGAATAGATGGAGTCGGCACAGGTGGTGCAGGTGGCAGAGGTGGAGGAGCAGCAGGTGGTGGAGCCTCAGCAGGTTCAGGAAGAGGCCTTGGTAAAATGTGCTTTAGTCGATTGTTTCTATAGTTCTTCCAGAAAAAGAATTGCTGCCTATGTGCCAACTCCTGAAAATTTACAGGATACAAAAAGAGAATATGAACACCTTAAAAATAAACTTAAATCAGGTTTTGTCTTACTATTAGATTATCAGATCTGTATTTCTCTAAACGAAAATAAAGTGACTTCATTTTTATCTCAGCCAGCCAATCACTTTTTGATAGTGATATTATTAAGACAACAGAGAATGCAACCAAGTATATTGTTGCACTGGGGTAGTATGGAAGGTGCAACTAGCACACCTTAAGTATTTTATATTTAACTTCCCGGGGAAAAAAAAAAGTCCATAAAAGATATATATGAAGTTAAGATCAATCTCTTTCCATGAGATCACTCTCCAGAAGGTCAACACAGATGGATCATAATCCATAAAATGTTATAATATCATCATATACAGTGATAGCAGGATGAAGCAGAAAATCCTGAGGTAAATGCTACACCTGTACACAAACACATATACACACAGAAAACAAGACATAAATATCATCTAGCAAAGGAAAAGAGAATATACATCAGCTGTGATAGTTATAGTCTATAAACAAAATCCTTTGCCAAATAGTAAATCTGTTGTATGTGCTCATGGTCCTAAATGCCAAAGCAATGAAAATTAGAAGAATCTTTTTAAAAAATTTTTGTCAAGCAAAAATCTAAACACTAACTGGAGACATATTTGACTTCAATGAGGATCATAACTGCTTACAAAAGGTAATTTAACCAACAAACAAAGAACGAATTTAGAAGCACACTCAAAAGGGTCGCAGTAGACAACAGAATCTAACCTTGTTCGCAGGATGTGCCATAGCATTGCGGAAGTTTGCATTTTGGAGAAGTTCAAGAAAAAAGAGGCAATGCGGATACCTGAAATCATCGTAGAAGATAAGCACAAGGATGCAAATGCACCGCCGGTTCCAAAAGAAAATGAAGAAATTTTCTAATCAAATAAGTAGATACTATGTCTCCTTCTGTCTATAAACTAAGTCAGATCCAGAAACACATGCCTAAAAGTATTTTATACATAAAGCTTTCAAGAAATTAGCTCACATTATATACTTAATGTACTCCGGCCGTTGCCAGTACTGAAGATATTTCAAGTAACCAATGAAAGCCTCGTCCTCAAAATAGCGATTCTGAGCCAAATCTGCGATAGAAATTTAAGGTCCAAAACAAAACCTGCAACTGAATCAAAACCTGAAATCTATAGAAAGAGCAAAAATAGCTAACCAATAACACTAGCGATTATTTCTTAAAGCTACCGAACATGTTTGAGCAAGCGTATATGAACATGTTCGTGATCAATGTATGCACAGAGTACGGTTTATGGCCAGAAAGGCAAGCAAAACAAGAAGTTAAAACACATAATGTTCAATAATCGAACCCTTCATCAACCACTCTGGCCATGATTACCAACATATATTAGATGAAACAAACGAAAGCACCCAATGTTACTACCTAGCCGTTGCAAATAAAGATGAATTGCTCTCCTAAGGACACAGCAAAGTATGCAGATACACTAAATAAATAAATAATTTTTTTTAAAAAAAAGAGCGAATTACACATACAGTGAATATAAGTGGGATTAGCAAGACATTGAACGAATTCCAATTCAAGCAAAAAGCGTTGTCTCCCATCGTCTGGATCTTTATACACCTTCTTCGGCCTGAAAATCCTCTCAAAATAAACTAATTAATAAAACTTTTCTGTGGCTGAGAGAGATTAAAAAATTTTAGAAAATAAAAAGAACGGATACTTACGAGGATGGGGCATCGGATGCTTCTCCACTGTCCTTGGAAGCGGCCATCTTATTTATCACTTTACAAATTGAAAATTAGTTTTAAAAAATTATATCAATTGGGAGATTAACAGAAATAGCAGTTTGCGGGAAGCTTTTAATTGTGAGGCACAGAGAAGAAGAGCATCGACCGTCGAGCAATGGGGTTAGTGCCTCGAATTCGAGCATTCAATTGGGCAGCACATCTTGAAGGCCAGGGATTAACCCACACTCGCACTTAGGGCCCAACCTTAAGAGTTATACTATTAACACCCCCGAATTCTCTTAAAACCCCCTTTTTTTTTTGGGTTTTCAAAAAAAAAAAAAAACAAAGTATACTCCACTTAATACTAAAAAGTAAAAATACCCATGTTCAAATAGACCCTATTTTCGTTTGTCAGTTTTACAAATTTTAATTTTTAATAATGTTTTCACTCTTAAAATTCTTTATTCATTCTTTGAGCTATTCATTTTTCGATGTTGGTGGTTTTTGTATGATTAGAACTCCATTTTTATAGGTGATGTTTATATGATGAACATCGGGTCTGGAATAATTTCCTTTATTCACGTGGTCATATCAAATTTATCTTGGAAGGCTTTACCACTATCATTAGAGATAATGTTACTGATAGCGGCTAATGTACGGTCATCTTTGAAATGTAGAAGTGAGACTGAGGTTTTAGGGTTTTATTTAAAAGTTCTTGAATTGCAATAATCATTTAAAATGAAAATAATCATCATGCAAAAAGAGAGGAGAAAGAAAGAAAGAAAGAGAAAAAAAAAAACAAATATTTTTGTTGGTTCAAATATCCTCATCCTAATATGTGTTCAAAGTTCAAGAGTTTACAAATAGCCTCACATATATGCACACACACACTACTATCTGTAAATTAATTACATAAAAATTTATGTAAATTAGTTACATAAATTTCAAGGTTTAAAACTTTACAATTCATTAGAATCTAAAGGTTTAAAAATTTATGTAAATCAGTTACATAATGGTTTTATAAGATTGATGAAGGGGTGCTAATAGTCTAGCTCCTCTTAAACATCTGTTCTGATCAAATTATTTGGGTTCATTATTGCTAACTTCTACAGTCTTTTGTCATGCATGCATTTATAGTGTTGTACAGTTAAGATTAAATTGCATATGATCTCTTATCAGATAACCAC
This sequence comes from Murraya paniculata, assembly GCA_030449075.1. Taxonomy (NCBI): domain Eukaryota; kingdom Viridiplantae; phylum Streptophyta; class Magnoliopsida; order Sapindales; family Rutaceae; genus Murraya; species Murraya paniculata. The sequence goes on along the minus strand of JAEVFN010000036.1, from coordinate 524,556 downwards.
TCAGCACTAAATCCTAATGCACTTCAGTTCATTGGATTAAATTTTGATTGCGCACGGTTGAAGAGTGAAAACAAAGTAAAAGAATTTTTTTTTCCTGTTCATATAGCATTGGGAGAATTGCGAAAGCCTTAACTGAGTTCCTTAGTTTTAGTCTTTTATGGTCCGTTTGATACCATTTTAAAAGAGCCCATTTTTATTTTCATTTCCAACATACAGATACAGGGTATGTGTTCAGCAATTGTTTTAAGAGAACATATCTTCGCAACACCAAATACGCTAGGAAATAACTCAAGACTTTTATTAGTTTTGATGCTTATACCACTCGATTTTAATCATAATTTTACTTATTATGATAACTCCCGCACCGACTCCGACCGTTGGTCCTCTGATCTGAACCGGCTAGGCTCTAAACTGGGGGATCAGTCGGGTACCTCAATCCCATGACCCAAGAGACGGTTGAAGGTAGAATTTTCAGACTCACCAAGCGAATTGAGCCCGTTACCTCCATTTTAGTCATAATTATTCACTCAGAAGATAAGCTTTGACAAATTTTTGTACATGGTCTGGTTTCCTGTTACCTCAATCATAATGGTAAATCTCTGGAAATGGGAACTTCAAAAGAAAAACTAGCCCGCAAAAGCCTCTTTGCACATCAACCTGAAGCAAGCACGGCTACTTGGCTAGTAGACCGAAAGGGATGCAGCTGTAAGAAACAAAAACATTGAGGTTGTGGACTTTCTTTTTCCATGATATATGACATGGCGTCTCAGTAAATTTTCAGTCCCACCACTTTTATCTGAATAAGATCCTTGCCAGTGTTAGAATCACTGTAACTGACCTTAAAAATGTACTGAACTAGGAAAACATGAATTCCTTGGCACGTAAACTCAACAACAGTATGAAACTTAAAATAGCCAATCTAAGATCAAGAATTCACAAATACATGAAAGATATTTTTCCCGCTACAACATCTGCATTTCTCCCTTTCTTTTATCCCTTCCAAAGCAAGCAAATGCAGGACTTCCAAGTAAACGTAAAATCCATAACTGCTGCAGGCAAAGCCATCCGGAAAGGGGCCAGTTGGCTTTCACATGCCAATGATGATACAAATGCTTTTCCCTCTCCCAAATTACAGATGTAATGACATGACTGTCTAAGAATGAATTTGGACCAAGACTAACATGAGATACCACCATTAGTACGGTCTGTACCTCATGGGCCGTCTGAACCTTGGAATCCTTCTGCATATGAGGAGAATCAAATTAATGCATAAAACAATTAGCCCTGCTTTACGGCAACTAGAAAGAGAATTAAAAGTAAAGCTTGGGATTCCAATCAATCAATTGAAAAATAACAATATAATATTCTCTAGCTCATACACAATCAAACAACCCATCACAACATACACCATGTGGCATAAATACACCACACTGACGAAATTTCTCATTTTATTCACAAAACCTATGCCTCTTAATGATATTACTCAGTTACGTAACACTAATAAAATGATTTCACATGCAATATCTAGGAAAAAGTAGAACTTATCTAAAATACAAAAGCATCCTAAAGAAAAGCAAAAACCAAAATAGACTGGCAAACACATCACAGAAAAGGGTTAACGCCTGCCCTTAGGACACGTGGTAATAAGTTATAACATATGTGATCTTATCTTACCATATATTTTGATTACTAAATTGGTTTGAATTTCTTGTATGGTAGAATCATCATTTATTACTTACCATTTTTATCTCTTTACAAGTACCTCTAGGGTGCATTTGGCAGCTCATGTTACACTGTATTGTATTGCATTAAAACAATATTCTTATACGAACCCATGTTTGACTGCAGTTAGTTGCATAGCACTATATCAAAAAGGTAGCTTATAAAATGAAAGAAGCATAAAATAATTCCATGGGGGAGTAGGGTTTAGGCTGTATTGCATTAAAATATTGTTCATATTTTAAATTCAATTATTTTACTTTTATTATTCAATAATTTATAATAAATTTATATTTATATTAATTAAAATTTAATTTTAAATAATTATATAAAATATAAAAATATCAATAAACCTAAATATTTAATAAATAAATGATAATACATTATTTTGGTTTTATTACATGGAATCATTTTAAATTTTACTTTAAATATATAAAGTATTTTAAATATTTAATCATTTATTATTTACTAAAAGTAAATTTAAAAATAAAATTTAAATTAAAGAATTATATTTGAAATTAATTAAATTGAAATTTTAATATTTTATTGTATTATATATTTTATTTTATTTATATTTATAATAGTATAATATTAAATTATTTGATAATAGTATTTTATTAAACTAGTTTTATGTTATAAAATTAATATATTTCAAAAATTAATAATATAACACTAAAATATTAATAAATTTAAATAATACTAATTTAATTTTAATATTAATACAAACTAATATTACAAAATAGTATTATATATAATACAATCCATAATACACCAAACATTGTATTACATTGTAACTCTATGCAATACACCCTAATGCAATACAACTAGTACAATGTAATGCAATACAGTGTACTAAACGCACCCTGCATATGTAACCAAAAAGTACAAAAGTTTTCTAATCCTTACCCATATCCATATGGAACAAAAGGAACACCAGGAATAAAGGGCCTTCGACCTCGGAAACCAAATGAGTTAGGTCGCCTTCCTCGGTATTGTTTCATACCAGGAATGTTGGTTCGCTTAGCAGAGACCTGCAAATAAACCAGACCCAACATTATAATCACAAGCAGATTCATGCTGTAATCAATCATTAATAATCAAATCTACAGACCTTTAATTGCCGACCATGAAGCTCTGTTTCATTTAACAAAAGAGCATTCTGAACAGCATCAATTTCAACAAACTCAACATAAGCAAATCCTTTTGGTTGACCGAACTTGTCTGTCAAAATCGTCACTCTGTTAACCGTTCCACAAGATTGAAAATGCTGCTGCACTTCCTCTGGAGTGCATGCGTAGTCTACCTGAATTGCACAAATACAAAAAACTGTAAGGCAGTACCTCTCTTTGTCTACAGTGTTTGATGTTGCCCATATTGAAATAGCACAAACATAAAAGAGAGTACAAAATCTCATGTGAATTTCTAACATTGATTAGTTACTGGGCAATGGTTGACTAAATTATACTATTAGAAACATTTGTAGTTTCTATCATTCTATGTGTGTTAAATAAGAGTCAATGTTGTTAGAGCTATTATCTCATATTTCAATATTAGAATTCACTCATAATTTATAATTCACAGTTCAAGTCAATTATCGCTTCTCAATACTACTAAACTTGACAAACTTATCATATAGAAGCCACTAAAACTAAAAGTCAATCCTCTTCTTACACATAAGTTGTGTTGCCCAGAAACAGAAAGAAAAACAAATAAGGCAGGAAGGCTCACATTGCCAACATAGATTGACCGGGAGTCAACCTCCTCCTTTTCAGCTTGAGTCGCAGAAGTGCCGGAGGAATCTTCAAACATGCCCAAGAGAAGGGGGAAAAAAAATCAACAATCATATAATCCATCTAAAGCGAAAAAACATTAACTTCAAAATTTACCAAAAAAGGGAAAAAAAAAAACCCACAAGAAGGTAAGTCAACTACTTGAAATCGAGCTGTGTCACATACATTTTTCCAAAAAAAAAAAAAGTTTAAAGATCAGTCATTTATTATATACATCAATTATCAGGTAGGTCAAAGAAAACAAATCCCAAAAGCAAAACAGAACTCATCTTGGAGGCAGTGACATAATGGATCACTGATCAAGATGGCTAGGTCATAAAAGCAATTCACAACCAAACTATCAAAACATATTAATCAGTAACCCATGCTTCTTATATTGCCAATAATACTGGAACAAGAATAAATTCAAACAAAGTAAGACAGACTTAAGAAAGTAAGTAGCACAGTTGCTCTTATTAGGTCTCCAAAATCATCTAAAAATATCACTAAAACAAGTACATGTAAGACGAACCCAGATCTTAAAATCAAATTTCTTGCACAATTGAACAAACAGATTACAGAAAGAAAGAGACCTTGGACGGCGCCCATCTCCTTCTCGACTTTAGCCTGCATTTCACGGAGCGCGCCGGCTTCCTCTTCAATCTCCTTCAGCCTCTTCTTCATATCCTCCAAGTCCTTTATTTTTTTAAATTAAAAGAAATTAAAATTACAAGCAAAAGCCAATCAGAATCCCCAAGACACAGACACATAAACAGAGACAAAAACGACAAAAGAAAATACCTTGGAGTTAGCGTTCGGGTCCTCTTCGTGTTCGTGGTCCGGGTCGTGTTCGTGGTCGTCGACGTCGACGTCGATGTCTGCGTCCATCTCGTCGGGGATTTCACCGCCGTAAACGTCGTGCTCTTGCTCATCGTGTTGCTCCATGTTATAATTTACTAAATATTTTTCTTGTGTGACTTCGGGCTCTTTTTTGAAGGTTTTTAAGTTCTATTCTTAGTGCGGTTTAGGGATTTAAAAGCTCCCTCTTGTTATATTAGTGATCTATTCTCTGGATTGGGGACGATGGCTCTTTTGTAGTTGTAACAATTTTATGGGGGTACAACGATATTTTCCATACAAATCTTTTGTAGTTTTACAGTTATTTTGGGGTACAATTGATATTTACGTATGAAACATGATATATATTTTTTTTAATTTTCCCTTTTTTCCCTTGAAATAGGAGTTATGAAGCATGACGAAAGCTCGATGTGGTGAAAAACTTTCGTCCTCGTGCGTCTATCCACAATATATAAGCGATCTTTCATACGCGTTTTATGGAAATGTCGTCTATGTGCCGAGATTATAAACGACACGTCATACATTAGTGGGTAAAGATTTATTTTTTTAATTGATAATAAAAAATATTATTCTATAATTTTTATTAAAGAATAATAATTACGCTTGAATTAATATTTAATTAAATAAAAATTTTAATATTTATTTTATGATACTCAGAAAAATATATGCAAGAAAATTTTTTGTTTTATCTTGTTTGTGAATTTATTTATTAATTTTCCAGTGGTAGCTCTATCTAAAACTACATATGTGATGATTAAATAAGGTGAAATTCTGGCACAAATTTTGGTCAAACCTATAAAAGGAGGGACTGTAATTAAGTTAAGGATAAATTTCATATTTCTCTAGTGAATTGATTATTTTTAAATGAATAATAATATAGTTATAAACTCTTATATAAATTTATTTTATATAAACTGAGGTGGCATGATAAAATTGGTTAAACTAAATATCTCTTGTCCCACATGATTTATTTTTATTATTTTGTATTTTCATTCAATCAATAAATTAATGCCAAATTAATTTTTACAAGATAAATTTAGACAAAAGTTTATGGTTGTATCATTACTCTTTTTAAATTATTCCTTACTTTTTAAAACCTTTAATTATCCTTTTTTTGGAAAAAAAATAAGGAAAAAATACAGATGGATTGATGATTTTTTTTTTCTTAATAAAAATTGAGGGCAAATTGAGATATTTAAAAATAAAAATTTGATTTTAGAAAAGAGTCAATTTATAAGGGAATCATTTGAAATTAACCCTTAATTTAATTAGTCCAACCCGCAATGAATGTGCTCCTGTGAATATTGCGGGAGGAGGAAAATGGAAAATAGATATCCACGTGGAGAAAAGAAACTGAGTTTAAACTTCTAGAATTTTACACGCCTAGACTTCTCTTTGCAGTAGTTGCGCACCTACACAAATGACAGCTGAAACAAGTAATCAATAGAATTGAGAAAACATCAAACACTTGTAACAGTGTTTGTTAGCTGAGAAAATGACCGAGAGAAAATATTAAGGAAAATCTGAGAGATGAAAGAAAATTTTTATATATTAACTGAGAATTGCGAATACGATCTACACAATGTTGAGAATACAAGGATATTTATAGCAGAGCACCTTATAGTAGCAAATCGAGCACTGCGGTTTTATTTGCCAGCTCAGCATGCCGCATCATCAACACTTAATTGTAATGAGCTTGACATAAGCACAAAACCAGCCATGTATGCAGGATTTCTCCACCGGAATCACCACCCCACGGCCGCGGCAGGTAGAGATAAAAACGAGGCTAAGGAAGATGATTGAGAAGACAAACACATGAATTCCAATGTGTATGGAATTATTAGTAGCTTTCAAATAATTTTGTATGACTGAGCATCCGAATTCAAATCTTAAATAGTTTTAAAAACTAATTTAGCTCTACCCTCCCTCCTCTATTTTAAAAAAAATGACAAAATAATAATTAAAAAAATAATGTGTATGGAAAGTTTGGAATTGTCTTGTTGCGGCTAACTGTTAACGAAAGTAAACTCTATCGTGCTGCATGAATAACAGAAACTAACGGAATATCATTAAATTCCAACTGAGAGGGTGGCTTAAGAGATAAGAACCGTTGGTTTATTTCCAACAACCGCCTAAGGTTTACCAGATTAAGCAAAAGGAACCGAAGTTTGAAGTGTTTGGTTTTGTCAAATGTCGGACGGTAATAATTAGAGCGTGAGTTGTATGCTGTTTTCATTCGATCAATATTAATATTATGCCGTGTTAGTTTATTCGAAAAATTTTGACATTTTTGTGCATAATTTTACTTCACAGTTATTATTATTATTATTATTATTATTATTTTGTCTCAACAACTGTAGGGCAAAATTATATTAATCACTTCTAACTAACGTTACAAATTAACTTAATCTAAATATTTTAGAATTATAAGATGAGTATTCCATGATCTCCACGCCATATTACTTACAAGTTCTGTTAATTTGATTTGTATTAATTCCACAGATGGGGTGTGATGGATATATTTTTCTATTTTTTCTTATAATAATGCTCTATATGATATCACAATTTCCGCAACTGAAACATGTAGGGTACCCATTTAGATTTTAATTTCATCAAAGGAAGTTTCAGGAAAATAACAATATTTTGATTATGCATCTAATGTTTTCAAATTGATTAAGAGTGTCACCTCGTCAAATCTTGTGTCCGCTAATATTTAACTGTTTATTTGATCAATTTTCAACCATCTCAATCCAGCCATCAGCTCCGTGACAAAAACAAGCGAAGATAAATGCCAAACAAACATAAATTAAGATCATAATTTCATTAAAAAATAAAGGGTAATTTTCAGCTACATTATGTTCATTATAATGTTGAACGAAATATAATTAGGTAGACTCCCAAGATATCACTGAATTATATATAAAAAGTTTCCAAAGGGTATCATTATTTAACTACATTTTAATTTGTTAGCTTGTGAATTTTATTTATTTATTTTCCACTGCTATCTATATACTAAAACTATTTAATGATTAAATAAGGTGAAAGATCTTGACACAAACTTTGGTCAAACCCATAAATGGAGGAGGTCAAGAAATTCGGATTAATCAATTCAGATCAGTCTGCTAAGAATAATATGCTCTTAAGAAAATTGCTCAAGGGAAAATTGTACAAAAAAATATATATATATTCCACAGGGAGAAAAGAAATTTACACGCACTAGACTTCTCTTTGCAGTAGTTGTGCGCGGCGCTGAAACAATTAGCAATTAATAGAATTGCAAATATCAAACACTTGTAACAGTGTTTGTTAGCTGAGAAAATGATGGGAGAAAATAGAAAGGAAAATTTGAAGAGTAACGGCAGTAAGTGATTGAGTTCAATAGTTCCTCGTATAAAATTATTGACTCTAGATATATGGTAATATAGAGAAGACTAAAGAATTGTTTGTTAAACGTTTATGTAGTATTTACTTACTGAAGTATGAATAAGGAGTATAGAGTTTTTCCACTTCAGTATTTACTAATTTATTTAAAAGAAGTAATTGATTTGAGTCTCCTTCTATGGGCCCCACTCACTTTTAGAGTGTGAAGTGAGATTCTCACTTTCATGGGGGCCCACCTCTTTTTTTTTACCTCTTTTATTAATATAATTTATATCTATTAAAATAAAATAAAATAATTTATATTTATTAAAATAAAATAATATTACATTTATTTAAAAATAATAATTTTATATTTATTTAAATAATATTATATTATTTAATAATATTAAACTTATTAAATAAAATATTATTATATTTATAGAGAATTAATAATATACCATATATTATCTTTATTTGAAAATATAATATTATTATATTTATTTAATTTAATAGTATTATATTTATTTACTATTAATAATTAATAATAATAAATAATTTATTCAAAAAAATATTAATTTTGTACACATTATTAATAATAATGTTTCATTTGTGTTGCTCTTATCAATAATTTTTAATTTACATAATTACAATTAAAATTAATAAAAAAATTGTGATTCACATAACTAAAAATATTAATAATTATTATTAAGTTATATAATTAAAATTAATAATAAAATAAATAGATTATTTTATAAATATATTTTTATTAAAATAATTTTTTATCAACATGTAACTAAAAACTATAATATTTTAAATAAGGGTAAAATTATAATTTAAAACTATTCATTCTCAATCCAAGACAATGTAAACACATAAATAGAATTTTGATTTTTATTATACACTTCCATTTCAGTGTAAACAAATAACCTACTCCCACTCCACACTCTCAAGATTTCCACTCCTCAGGATTCTCAATCTAATCCGAGAAATAAATATTACCTTATAGTTTGAAATTTTTTATCAAGGACAGAGATATTTTCATCGCATTATATCATTGCTAGTGTAATAACACCCTGGTTTAATATAAATATAATTAATACCAGATTTACCCCTAGAACAACGATTTTATTCATTATTTGTATTCTCTTTGTCTACGCAAGTTATGTCTGCTAATTGCTAAATTGGAAAAAGAAGCAACGTTGGACCCCGTCACTCCAAGCTAAGCATATTACAAAACTCAATTAATTATTTGGTGGTTCTAGTTCTAATCCTTGGACGCCAAAATGCAGGGGAGTACTTTTATGAAAATACTGCAACACAAAGAAATCATGCCAAAATTTAAGCGACGATGGAGAATTTGAGAGCTGTACTAAAGAAAGAGCTCAACAAAACAAAAGACTGTCAAAAAATGGATGACTATAAATTGACCTGAAAAAAAAGAAAAGTCAATCTGAATTGGAAAATACAATTACCCATCACCATACCTTCCAAAATCTTTTTTTTTTTTTTTAAGTTTCAATTTTCAAATGTCATCATTTAGTTGATTTTATGGATTAAATAGCTGATCTTGTTGGAAGCTATTTCGGTAAAGAAAGCCGGTAGACTTGAAACTAAGTTAAGAATGATGTAATTATTTAAGGTCAAAATTGCAATTATAATTACAAAAATAATAATCGGGGTGCAATTATATAAAAAGTTGGGTGGAATTATCATCACCCTTTTATTAGTTTAAGAACTTTTCTAAAATTTAACTTTTTTTTAATTTATATCTGATTTTTAAATATTTACATCTGAATAGAAAAAGTAAATGTTTGTGATTTTTATTTGAACGAAAAAAGGCATGATTGAGAAATCCATATTATATTCTAAAAATATATCTATAGAATATATTTATTTCTTAAATTATAAAATATAATCCTTTTTTTATTTGCAAGGGCATAAATGTCAAATAATCATATTTAGAACTTTTTCATTTATTAAAATAAACAAGATACCACTTATATTCAGATATTAAAAAAAGAAAATTAAATTTGTTATTCAGATATTCGTATTCAAACCCATTGAGACTTAAAAAAAAAATTAATCTCATTCAGATTTCAGATAAAAAAAAAAACTACTTAAATGATTTCAAGCACCGACGTAATCAGAAGCGCCTCTTCATTCAAAGAGAATGAGTTATTCACATTAGATTTGATGATCATATCCGAATTAAAAGCTAAGCAGTGGTAATAGTTATTCGAAAGATTTTCTGGGGAGAAATAAAGATGTCTCTTACATTACCCATAATATGTAAAAGTATCGACATAATTTAATAGTCATTTGGCCTGAAGCTGGCAAAGTGATAACAATTATTCGAAAGATTTTCTGGGAAGAAATAGAGATATCTCATACATTACTCAGAAAGTGTGAAAGTATCGACATAATTTCATAGTCATTCAATCTGAATGCTACTTGAAAAACATAAAGCAGATGATGGTTTCAACATAAAGCAGATGATGGTATAAGAAGACCAAGGATGTAGAAAATCATAACACAATTGATTCGGTAGAAAGAGAAAATTCTGAATTTGATCTATACAATGCTGAGAGTACAAGGATATTTATAGTTTGAACTAAAACATCAGCACCTAAGTAACGAATTGAGAACTACAGCTATACCAACCTTTGCCAGCTTAGCATGGCACATCATCAATACTTAACTAACTTAAAATTGCAACTAGCTAGTGGCCGATAGTGGGGCTAATCAATGAAGCTTGAACCCATGGCCTCCAGCAGTTCGAGCAATTGACTAGTTAACATAATTAACCTAGACCTTTGCAGGAGGAGGAAGAATCCATTGAGCCCCCCGAACGTAGTCAAGCACCAGGAATGGTCTGGCCTCGGCATCACTTAGTTGCTTTGTGTATTCAACCCTCTCAGCTGGATTGGCCCCTGGTCCTGAGCACTTATATTCTCCATAGAACACAGTTCTGCATACAATTCATGACTTTTTTTCATTTAGTTACCAAGAATCAATTTTATAAACAATAATGTTAGGTCCGAGCATGAGTCCCAATTGATGTGGCAACTACATGTTAAATATTAATAACTAATTTGATATGGTATTGTCACATAAGTTGAGAAGGGACTCAAGTTGAAACTTTGATGCTAAAATCTCTAGTTGTCTCTCTTATATAAAATTAGAATGGCGGAGGAGGGCTTACTGGCGGCGTTCTGGATGAAAATTATCTGTCCATCCAGCGCCGTTGACGACATTGCCCATGCTGGTATAGGCGTACACCACCCTCGGACTATTCTTCCATGCTCTGCCCAAGTATGTCCCATTCCCGGATCCTTCTATTGTGCAATGCACAAATGCGAATCCATTGTCCTCTGATTTACTTTCCCTCGCATGTGCTGTTATCACTGTAAGCCCCGTGTCCCCCATTGCACGCAACTCTGTGCTCTGCAATAACATTCAGCACAATTTTCATGAGTTAGGATCGTCTCATAATCTGGACTTCTCTACTGAATATTTAAAATCTCGTGTCTCTTGTATTTTTGGTTAACTAAGTAAGAAAGGAGTTTTAAAGGAGTTTTGATTAATGGTTACGTTACCAAATACAACGACTTTCCACTTCCGAAAATGAAATCAACAGTGCCTTGAATGTGACAATCCTTAAAGAAATGGTTGCCCCTGTCATCACACAAGGTATCCTGGAACCCAATGATTTTGCAGTTATAAAAGGCCGCTTTGGTGCCGGAGATCCTCAAAGCCACCGCCTGAGCTCCCTCCCTTTTGCCGTCCGGCCTTGGCGAAGAATTCTAAACAAACAATAACAAAAACATTTTATAATCCATACAAAACAATTTGTCACAAAACGTCCACTTATTCAAGAAATTAATCAATAAAGCAACATATACACATACCGCTATAATAATATTTACAGCCATGAAGTAATCAGACTCCACAATAAGAGTTGCACTATCAACTGTTCCGTACTCCTTGGCAGTGCCCCCAAATGTCACATTCGGCATGGCATCGGGCGATCCGTAAAATGTAATAAAGGGTTTGGATCGATCAATCTTAATCTTCTCAACATATTCCCCAGCCCCAATTGATAAAATGACACGCTTGGTGTTCCCTTGTGGTATGCTATTAATGGCATCATTTATGGTCTTGAATTCGCCGCTTCCATCTTGACTCACCTTGATCACACGCTGGCCGGCCTGAGCTGTAGAGAGTGCTGGATCCAGAGTTGTTTTTCTCTCAGTGTAAGGCTTAACATTGGCAGCAAACCAGCTCTCTACTTGTGACTTCTCCGGTGGAATCACAGCCCCATCGCTGCCGCCGCCGCCGCCATTGGCAGGGGTTGCAAGGTAGTTGATGATGAAGATTATGATTGTCAAAACAGCTCCCACATGATGAGTCATGTTTATTTGTTTTGTCTTAATTTTTTAGAATTGTTTGATCAATGAAAGAGTGTTCTGGTGTGCAATTTATAAGAATTTGTCTTGCTGTCTAATTGTGAGGTTTCTATTAACAAAGAGAGACTCTTCGGTGTTACATGAATAGCGGAAATTAATTGAATGCTGTAGGTTATGCGAATCAAAGGCTTATTTTGAACACTACTCGATGTACGTACGAGTGTTCGGACAGCGCCCACGTTCTAGTATATTGACTTGTAACGAAAAAACTGAAGTTTTCGGACAAGACATATCACACTTCGTTAGTTAATAATGCCAAACGATCATTTTCCTGCGGCTGAGGCTGAGGCTATAGCGTCCAAATTAAGATATAAAAGTAAATTTCGGCGGCGCATTATGGATATAATGAAGGACCTTATGGAGAGGGACTGAAAATAGAAAGCTATCTACCAAATTCAAATTCATATATAATCTCTGCTGAAAGATTGAAAATTCATCAATCCTCCATTTATATACGTGTATAATGGAATTGCTGTAAAGGCAATTACATAAAATAAATAATCATAGGGTCATGAATTTTCGTATAAATAATTTTGTATAAATTGATGTAACAAGATATGATTGGTTGTAAAAATATAAAAAATAAATTATATAGACTACCGTGAAAAAAAAAACGATTGGTTGATAATATATAAAATCAATTTGTGGGTCCTGTCATCTAATATGCCACATTAATTTGTGCAATATTATGTTGTATAAAAATATTTGCGGCTGTACTATTCCTTTTAATTGTGGAGGACTATAATATAATAATTACGTAAAGATATTTTAGGCAAACTCATTCACACTTTTATACATACAGCTAAAAAGTGAAAAAAAAAAAAAAAAGTCCTGTATATATTAAGCTAAAAATATCTAAAAATGTGTAACGATTAATCACGGACAAGCAATGCGTGGTAGAGAAGGTGGCCATGGGTAAGTGACTGGTAGAAAGAGTTGAGGCTATTTTAGACTTTTTAACCAGACATTTGTCATAATTGAGAAATTAACAAATACCATGTCACATTTGTGAAATTGGTTAATTTCATGTCTCTCTCTCAAACACACACATACATAATCATTCTCGAATGTAAATGTTCTTATTTTTTTTTAATGCGGACATACTGTAAAGTCAGATTGTTTAATAACATTAAAATCTGACTCTATTAAATTAAACCGTCACGTCTCCGTATGGAAAAAAAATGAGAGCGCCCCGCACTGAAAATGACTATATATATGGAATAAGTTTAAGAGACACAATATCAAACAAAATTTTAAACACACATTTTTAACCATTAGATTATAACTCATTCGAGGGTTGAGATTAAAACTGACGTGGAATTTATTAATTCTAAAAGCTAATTAATTAATCTGGGTTCACTATGATAATAAATTATTTACCTACTCTTCTATTTTTCAATTAAGACGTTCCACTTTTCTCTCCTTGCCCTGTAATGTAAGAGAATAGAAAGACTTCTATCTCAAATTGATTTACAATTGACAAGTGCTCAAAATTCATTTTCAAATTAATTTACGATAAATCTAACTTTTTTTTTTTTTTGGTTATCTTGAACAAATCTTTCAAGAAATAAAACCGTGGTGTACATTGCCACAGAATGAATATCAATTTTCAGATGATGCTAATATTTAACCAATTTGCAGAATGAATTAACAATGCATGTTAGATTATTAAGAACAGATTTTGCTATAGATAAAAAAAAATGGATCAGCACATCCAATTTTGTGAGTTGGGATTCTAAATCATCCTTCTCTTCAATGAGACTAAAAGCGCGGTAGGAGACACGGCTTTATTCCTCCTCTTGTAATGATTCATCTCATAATCAATATTTTGAATAAACTCAATTCAAATAATCTGCAAAATGTCCTTTCCTAATATTGCAAGCTTAATGAAATTGGAAATTACATCTTCGTGAACTACAAGTCTTATGTTTCTTCCACAGAGTGAGGAAGAGGAGAAACAAAATAGGGAAATGCAATAAGAGAGAAGAGTAGTAAATAATTTATTATTGTAGTGGATTCATATTAATTAATTATCAAGCTATATATGAAGCAAAATATTAGAAACGTTAATTTGTTTCTTTTCTCAAATGTATAGACAAGCCAATAAAAAAAATAAGGATGATCATTTCCCATCAAACTAATTTACTCCGAAAAAATGCATGCATGAATGATTCATGATGAACCCATAACCTCCATCCAATAGATCATCGTGAAAAATTTCAAAAAAAAAAAAAAAAACAAGAGACCTGTAAATTATTGGTTCCAATTATGCATGCCATGAAACTTGATCTCCAACTGAAAAGCTTTTAGAAAGCAAAACTAATCAAACTATGTGGGAACCAAAATACTAGAAAAATCTAAATACTTAGGTGATGTTTGGTTTGAATAGATGTGAGAAAATGAAAGGAGAGAAAAGTGGAGGACAAGAAAGAAAAGAAAAGGAGAGAAGAGTGAAACACTTTTTTAGTGTTTGGTTTGTTTCGAATTTTTTTAAAAAGGAAATCTCTAATTTTTTTTATTTAGACAATTTTAGCCTTAAGTGTTAAACTTCCAATATTTTATCATGAATATAATTCAAAAAATTAAAAAGTAATTTTATTTAATATATTTACATAAATAACTAATAAAAAATATTTTAAATAACATAATTATATTTACAATTAAAATTTATTTTATTATTAATTTAAGTAACTATAATTAACATATTTTGTGTCTAAATAAATTCTAATATAATATAAACAATTTCTTAATCGATAAAAATTTTCATTTAAAGAACTAAAAAAGGCAAAGCCGCTATACTCTGTCGCCACTACACAATCTCATATAAGTTCATGAATGATATGGAAATGTATCAGAAATTGATGCTCTCTATAATGGATGAACTCATTTAGCCAAAAAATTTTAATATTTTTCTGGATTTGTGAAAGTTAAAAAGTTTCTAAAATTTTTTGAACCAGATTTGAATAACATACATCGATTTTTTGACCTCAACCACAACATAATGATCTTGTTCATCGGATGGCGAGTCCAACAATACTGGTGGTGATACTGCACGCGCCAGTGGCGGGTCCAATAGCAGTTAATTTATGTTTCTATATTTTCATATTAAAGAAATAAATGAATTTATTTATTTTGTTAAGTTTTTAAAATCATTACTTAAATTTAATTAATATAAAATTATTTATTATATTAAATTGATAACCTAAAATTATAAATAATAATTATTTGATGACGTAAATAAGTTAAAAAGTTGAAGGGGTAACTTTAGAAGCTTTGGTTTATAACAGAAGAGGAATTTGAATTCGTCACTCCTTAGTAAGAAATTCAAATTCTACTTAATGATTGATATTAAATTTTAATGAAAATTAAATTCTTATATATTTTCTCCAACCAAACAATGGAAATAAAAAAGGAATTCAAATTATTTTCCTCTCCTCCATGCTCTCCTCCCAACCAAACACCACGTTAGTGTACATTTGAATAATTTCTTTATCAATTATTTATAAATTATACAAAGGGATGAAAAAATTCCAACAAATTTACACCAAAAAAATGCATGGATTGCATGAACCCAAAATTAACCCGCATCAATTACGGAGCAGTTTAGCAAACCTATACATTACTAATCCAAATAGAAAAAAAAAAAATTAATCATCATCTTTGCCACGCCATTTTGTAACCATGTGGTGTTTGCTCACCAAACCATCTTTGAGTCAGCAACTTCAATCGATCATCTCTGTAATCACAAAACTTGTGCTCCCACCCTTGAGGCTCAATCGGCTGAAACCCTAATTCCGGCGTCCTGTCCTTTGAATTTGGGTTCGTTTTTTCTTTCGAATCAGCAACATAGGCCGAAACCCGTCTCCGGAACTTAGCCTTAAACTCGGACCATGCTTGGTACTTGTAGTGATTCACCACACCATCATGGAAGCTCATTTCTTTCCACTTAAACGTCTTCTTCAACCCAAAATGGTGTACCACATTCCCCAACGAATCATCAATGGCTTCTAGCAATACAATAGACTTGTGCCGCGGTTCTTTAACCCGCCTTTGACAATTATACCCTTGCGTCACTCCTCTTACTGGATGTGATTTTTGCCCCGACGGTCCAAAATCATTGCACCTAAACGAAACTTGACCGATTGATGAAGGTTGTTGTGGTAACAAAGATTTTAACATGTGCTTCGATGGCTGTGAAGCTTTGTCCCATGATGGTGAGTTATCGTATAAAATGAATTTGTCGACGCCGATTTTTGAATGATAAATCACCCATTCTTTCAAAAACTTGCCCACATTGTAGACCATCGTACATGCACAAATTTCCGACTTCTTTGGCTCTTGAGTTAATGCTATCTTGCGCCGGGGTGTGTAGTATGCCACAGAAGGGACGGTCCGGTTTTCTTTTGTTATTTGTAGACTGATTTTGATCGGCCGGCCCTGGTTCGCGCCAGGAGAAGAAAGGGCCGTTAAGTCAGGGTGAGAACACCTGAAGGCCTCTTGCATGGAGCTTGTAACGGGAGTTTTAACGGCACCGTGAACCAAGTCATCTCCGACTATGCACATGAGGTCTTGAGGAGGCCTGTTGATTCCAGAGCGGCCGTTGCTCCTTTAACGAACAAAACGACGTCGCTTTCAGTGGAAATCGATTCGTAGGCCAGATTTTTCATGTTCATAAGCTCACGTTTTTCTTCTTTTGGTAGAGTTTCCTTCTCCGGGTGCTTGGTCAAAATGGGTTGCCAAAACGGCATCCGACGACGAACCCCGTTCGGCATAATACATTTAAACGCTGTTCGCTCCGTAAACGGCAACACTCCCGAGAATCTTGCGGGAGAAGTCTGATTGTTAGAGACAGTGAAAACCTTCAAGAGAATCTGAATCTGACGGCATTAGCGGAGTCTCGGGCGGAAGAATCACTAGAACCTCCCAGTCCGGCAAGAGAACGGAGACGGACTCGTATTTATGAGCAGAATCTTCTTCAGTGGAGGACACGTGAGGGCTCAGGCTAGTGACATTAGATAGCTCCGCGAATCCTTGTTTGATCGGACGGTGAGGTTGACCTGAATGGAGTAGAAACTAGTGCCGGAGATGGCACTGGAAACATAAAAAGAAAAGGCGGCTAAAAGAAGAAGAGAGAAAAAGAGCTGGGAGAAGCGAGTCCTCGTACGACGCGACGTCGTATGATATTCATCATCACGTAATGAAAAAGAAACATAGTGAGCTCTTTGATAACCCGTTGTTTCTCGTTCCGCTGGCTGTTTCCTTTCTCAGTCTTGGTGTGAGTGTTTTGAGTGTTTATTTACCTATATATATATATATATATATATATAGGTTGAAGGTGTGTCTCAAGGGTTTAGGAGAGCGTTAATTAGCGAATACAAGATATATAGAAAGTTGAGTAGTTTTTCAGTCAGGGATCCCTAACTTTAATAAAGTCAGGGAGGGATCCGCTAAAAGATAAAAAAAATACAGACTCCAATACACTGTTTTTTTATCTTTTAGCGGATCCCTGACTTTAAGGAATCTCTGACTGAAAAACTACTGATAGAAAGTTAAAAGGACAAAAATTTTTGTGAGGTAGCTTTGATTACAAGCAACCTGAGTTTCCTAAATGGGTTTTAAGAATAGATATAAGGTTTAGAATTAAATTTCCTTTCTAGACCGTTTTATTAGCTAGGGCATGCACATCCAAGAAACTGGTAACTAAATAAGCAAATAGGAGATGCACAGACAGGCAGCCACTAGGTATACATGTCTTGGATTTCCTTGCACGTCAAGGAAATTTAATTCTACCATATATCTAACCTTAGGATGTGTCGCCATCTGGTATTAGCTTAATTGTTGTGGTTAGTAGATTTTCTATAGGAAACGTATTGCATTTGACAGACGATATTTGGATCTAATCATTATTTATATATATATATATATATATATATATATATATATATATATATATATATATATATATATATATATATATATATATTTTCTTTGACGTGATTTATAAAATTGCAATTTCCATTGCTTTGGATAAAATAAAGGATTGTGTTGTCAGCAAGGGTTCTGTTGTTCGAAGGTTTTCACTTCTCAAAGTGGAGAACAAGTTAATTTTCTGGCTTGTGCACGGAAGAAATCCACCTTTAATTTTGTGGAGGGCTGTGGTAGAGTTCTCTTGCATGTGCTTGATTAATTAATTTCAGTGTAGTAGGGTTTGATGAAATATATGAGCATGTGGTTTATATGCTTAATTAATGTTAGTAATTTACAAATGAAGATGATATCAGGGATGAAATTAAGGGGGTATTAATCGGACTAGTGTGGGCAAACCAAGGGACAATTTAAGGATGTATTTACTACAACTGATCTAAAATTAGTTTCTTATAACTCTTCAATTGTTTGACAATCAATAATTGAGCCATACTAAAAAAAATAATTAATTTTAGGTTGATATAAATTACAGATAATGTAATTTAATAACAATAGTTTTAAGATCTGTGGTACCGAACGAGATGATATTTTTCTTTTAAAGTATTGATTTAAAATTGATAATATCGATTGGGTTGTTGTTTAAACTATATTTTATTTCATTTTTTCAGGGTGTTATTGATAAAATTTTTAAATTAAGGTTTTATAAAGATGTTAATTTACATATTAATAAAGTATGTTAATTGATGTATATTTAGGATAATCAGGACACCAATCGAATATTGATAATTTTATCAATACAAAACAGTTCAACAATTTGGACATAATTTAATCCGTAAGTGTCTCGATTGAGTTATTGTAACAGGATATCGGGATTAATTAATTAATTAATTAATATATGCTTGTCGTTTCCTTCTCAAAACACCAAAATTTTTTTTTTTTTTTATTTATCCAGTTTTCCTGACATTTAAATGTGACTAATAATTGAAATCTTAAAACTCGTTGTGATCTGTATGGTTACATGCAAATTTTATTCCTTTTGAAATTATTCGAACTCGTTATTATCGAGTACAAATTTCTACCATGCGTTGTACCGAAATTGCTGTAGCAAGTTCTGGCAGATTCGTCACTGTAATAATTACCTATAGAGTTGCAAATATAATATTTAAAAAAAAAAAAAAAAAAAGAGGCAATGATATGCGAGTCCGTATGTATGAATAATAAAACAATGTTTTCGAGAGGAAGAATCTTACAAAATATTTTTTGTCATTTCGAATCTTACTGTACTGCTATGTTCTGATATGATAAGCAAGGAATTAAACATACTAAAGCATGCGTTAAACAATGCAGGCTGCATGATTTTTCAACATTAATTCGATTAATTACATTTTTTTTTATCTATAAAGCTAACACTCCTTTTCTAAACTGTCAAATATTCTCGGTTCGATAATTGAATGCATGTGTTCGAAACTTCGATACAATTAATAAATATAAATATTCCCCATGACCCGCAGACACACGCGGCCTGCATGCCGATGGAAATTACTGAATCATTCGAGAAATGACGCTTTCAAAATCAAATAATTAAGGATTTATTTACTTTAATTTTTAAGAGTTTCTGTAACTTGCAATGCACCATTAACCCCTCCCGTACCAAATTCAACTAATGCTCCCACATTATTATTACGCGGAATTTTGCTTTTCGCTCTGAAAAGGCACGTGAGCCGAACTTTGGTGCTTTTTTATTTTTCAAAAGTTAATTTCCAAGTTATGATTGGGCTAATTAAATTACTTTCTAATATGTTGCACAAGGTAATAATATTTTTTTAGAGAGTACAATATCAAATAGGAATTACTCGAGTCATTGATGTGAGGAGGTGCCTAAACGGCTTCCTTAATTACTCCAAAAAAATAAAATAAAATAAAATTATAGTTAGTTTGTAGTATTGTTATTTTTGTTTTTATTTTTTTAAAAGAAAAACAGAGAGAATCAATCTTATTATATCAATTTTTTAATTTTTTACTTGGTACAAGGTATCGTAATTTTGTAAATATAGTAGTATTATATTTTTTAAAAATAATAAATAGACACGCGTAAAACGTAACAAAGCTTTACCATATTTTCAGTGGAAAGTTGATCGATGCAAGTATGTACACCAAAGTCAAACAAGCACCTCTCTTTCGAAAATCTCCATTTTCCTATTCTTATATATATATATATATATATATATATATATATCATCATCCAACGCATCATTTTGCCAATCACCTTCATCCAAATCCCGTAAAACCACCGAGTCCAATACATAAACTCAATTTAACAGACAAAACCCAAAAAGAAATTAAAAAAAGAAAAAGGAAAAAAAAAGCTCCGTTTATTAATTACTTTCCTCCGTCTCGACGACAAGGCAATCAACCAACTCCACAATGTTAATGCTCGTGGACTGTTCCAACTGCGGCACGACGTTACAGCTCCCGCATGGGGCCCAGTCAATCCGCTGCGCCATCTGCCAAGCCATCACCCGCATCGCCGACCCTCGATCCGCCCCTGCTCCGTCTCCTCCTCCCTCCTCCTCCTCCTCCTCCCCTTATCAGCCCAGCCACGTGCCTCCTCCCGCTGTCCCCCCCTCGCCTTACAACCACGCGCCCCCCGGCCACCCTCCCCACGCGCAGGGCCGCAAAAGAGCCTTGATCGTCGGCGTTTCCTATAGGCGCACGAACCATGAGCTCAAGGGTTGTATTAACGACGCCAGGTGTATGAAGTACATGCTCACCAACCGCTTTAAGTTCCCGGAATCCTCCATCGTCATGCTCACCGGTAAATATCATTTGCTTTCTCTATTTATTTATTTATTTATTTATTTATTTATTTGCCGATTAGCTGCGATTAATAATTTTGATTTTGGTTATTGATTGTAATTCTGAATTTGTTTACAATAATAAGTTTGTTTGTGTGTGAGCAAACTGAAATTTTGAAGGTTATGCAGATAATGATGCCTTATGATTTAATTGATTCATCCAGTTCTCATGGGGCGAATTAGCGATAATAGTTTATAATTATGGTATAATGTATTTAATGACATTCCTTTTTAAAATGACTTGTGTCGAGGCATTGTTTAAATAGCAACACAGTTGATCTTTCTGGAAATTGGAATAGCAAAAGGTGAACAAAAAGAGTGGTACGGGAGCAATTAAGAAAGATGCTGATTACCAAAAGGGAACGGCAAAATACGTGCTACTGATTAAAGAAGGAAATATGGACATCTTTATTGTTTTTTGGCCTATGCTTTAATCTATCTCATTTCACATGTGGAGTTTATTAACACAACACTTTTCTTTCGGTGGTCGATAAAAGGAATTATTATTATTGTTTCGTTTGATTAGCTGTTTTAGCTATGGATACTGCAGAGTGCATTTCGTTGTTGAATGCTAAATTTTGGGCCTTCAAATTTTACGGTCTCATAAGAAACCTTGCCTTGAGGAATCTTCCTGATGCTGGTCAACTATTTATGATATGATGCTGGAATGATTGTATCCATCTGTTTTTTTATTAGTAACAGCAGGTTTTAACTGAGTTCATATACATCTGCTATTATGATTTTGGCAATTACAAAAATAAAAGATTAGCTGTAATATCTGGTTTGTTTGTGAAGATGACCTCATCTGACCCCATTTTCTTTCTGAAAACCAATTTGCAGAAGAAGAACCCGATCCGTTAAAGTGGCCTACCAAGTATAACATGAGAATGGCGTTGTATTGGCTTATGCAAGGTTGTCAACCTGGAGACTCACTGGTGTTCCATTTTTCTGGTCACGGTTCACAACAGAGGAATTACACTGGTGAGGAGGTTGATGGATATGATGAAACTCTTTGTCCATTGGATTTTGAAACCCAAGGAATGATTGTCGACGATGAGATCAACACAACTCTAGTCCGGCCTCTTCCTCGCGGGGCCAGGCTTCATGCAATTATAGATTCTTGTCATAGTGGCACTGTGTTGGACTTACCGTTTCTCTGTAGGATGGACAGGTTTGTCCCTTTTTGTTACTCAAAATTGATACAAGTTTAGAAAGACCTGATAAATGAACAAAGCACAAACAAATCAAAAATAGAGCATAGAAAAACCTAAGATTAAAAGATCTTCTACGTTTTGAGCTTTTGTTGATTTTAGCCGCATTTTATTCTATCTTTTCATGCATTCCCCTTGGCTTACACATGCTTTCTTTGAGGATGTAGGCACGGGAAATATGTATGGGAGGATCACCGCCCTCGATCAGGAATGTGGAAAGGGACAAGTGGTGGGGAGGCTATTTCATTTAGTGGCTGTGATGATAATCAAACATCTGCTGACACTTCGGTAAAGTTTTAGTGATTCATATCGACCTTTCATTTCAACTGGAATATAAAAAATACATATTTCAGTTGGGAACTGACCTTTAATTATTCAACCCAATGCTTTATGGACAGGCTCTATCAAAGATCACATCAACCGGTGCGATGACGTATTCTTTCATCCAAGCTATTGAGCGTGGACATGGATCTACATATGGGAGCATGCTAAACTCAATGAGATCTACCATCCGTAACACAGACAGTGGTAGTGAGCTTGCAGGTGCCGGTGGTCTTGTAACATCTCTGGTCACTATGCTTGTGACAGGAGGGAGTCTTAGTGGCGGGTTCAGACAGGTATTTATATTCATCATGTTTGTCACTGTTATGGATATGGCTTGTCTGTTAGTTTGTTTCACAGATTTTGTCTCCCCTCGATTACTTGGTTACTTAATTGATGGTCTGGCACATACACACGTCTTTAGTAGGTGGCTTCCATTCCCTTGCCCTTCTCTCTTTTCCTTTTGAACCTTTTAGTGGGTGCTATCTCCATACATGGTGGATGACTTTTACAGGAACTTAACAGAATCAAAGAAGAAAAAATGAAAAGAGTAATGAATAGCAGCCATATTGCACCCCAAGCATACTATTAGATGCCACGTTGACAGAATGATGCCATGAGGAAAATAAAAAAAGTGTGGGATAAGATTCTATTTTGCTTTTGATCCATAAGCCCTCTTCCCACTTTAGAACCCAAAATTCACTTTTGGAGTTAATATAAATGTGATAATCATAAAACTGTTTAAGCTGGTGCTACTCTTTCTGCAACTAGGTTCTAGGTATACGAGGTCCCCAAAGGTATTTATTATCTGTTTACTGCTAAATATGAAAACCCTGAATGAGCTTCATGGATACAATTTGTGTACGTCCACACCTACTTTTGTTTATGTCTATGTGGACACATGCTCTGTTGCCGGATCTATCATATTGCGTCATTCTATTCCGAGATTATACCGAGAATTTTGGCTTATTTGTCATAAAAAATAAGACTAGACATATCCATGTCATTTCTTGTTTGTATGGTTGATGCTCCAATCTCTGAACTTGTTCATCCTTGTGTTTGATGCAGGAACCTCAGTTGACCGCTAATGAACCATTCGATGTCTATTCAAAGCCTTTCTCCCTATAACTACTAGTAAAGCAGTATTCTTATGGGAGCTCATAATTGGTTTGAAGTATGTCCTGTTAATGTGTACAGTTATTGAGAAAACTTGATTGGATCATCTATTTGTCCAATGTTTATACTGTTGGTTGTTCTCTTTTCTTCCTTTCTCTGTTTTGAGAATAAGAGATGCTGATTAATTATATCTCTATTTTTTGACTGATCTGCGAAACAGATGTTTTAGATTTTGATTCGCTTATCTTATAATTACCCGTGCTAACAAGTTTGAGAATTCGAAGAAATATGTGCTCAAGTAGATTGATGGTTATCATGGGAAATGATAGGATCAGGATGGATGGTAAATAACTTTTTCCACAATCAAGAGATTCAATCTCAAGGGATGCGTGTAAAAAATAGAAATGTTGTAAATTGCTATATAGTTTAATCATAAAATTACGTGAAAAGTGCAGAATTTAACTTTTGTTTTTACTTTCTCTGAAATTAAATTTAAATATCAAATTTTAAAAAATAAGAAAGTACAACTCGCCACCCTAACGATAACGTGGCAAGAGTCAACCCGCCGCACCAGGAATGATTTGAGTGGCCATTAAACCGGCCAGCAGTTATAGCCGAACCAACACACAAACCCGGTTCGGTACGAAGACCTCTTACCAAGTTACAACCACCAGATAAGCCCACAGCCAGTAAGACAGACAAGACAGAGCACTCCTTGTTCTCTTCTCAGCTAGCTCCCACACACAACACAACCTCTGTATTCCAACCGCCATGGCTACCACCAACGCCACTCAGCTCACCATCTCTCTCCTCGTCCTCCGTCTCTCTGTTCCACGCCACCAACACTCCTGCAAATTGCCCTCCGTTCCAACTCCGAGCAGTAGTAGACTCGCCCTGAGAGTACCGACAACTAAGGCTCTGGGCAGTGATATGTTGGGAGACTTTGGAGCAAGAGACCCGTTTCCAGCAGAATTAGAAAGTGGGTTTGCTGAGAAAGTGTTGGGCAATGTTAGCACTGAACATAAAATACTTATTCCAAATTTGTCAGCTCTGTCGCTCGCTGAGCAGGACTGCTCTCCTGTCTCTCCTCTCCAGACTCCTATGTCTGCCGACGATGCCAAGAAGTTGCTCAAGAAGGTGATTTTCTAGTTTCCATTTATTTTTTAAACTATATTTAATTCACAAACGGATGCATGTAAAAATGTTTAAGCTTAGTTTATAAGAATGTGCATTGGTGACTTGTGAGGGGTATTTGCGATGTTAGAACTTTAAATTCCATGTCTAAAATACTGGACCTGTAGAAATGTTTACCTCAATTCAGCCATTATTTAAATTTTCTATTTGTTTTTAATTTTCAATACTCGAACTCTCGAAAAGGAAATACAAGGGAGCTTCGGAATATTTTATTTGTGTCCTACAATTTGAACTGAGATATGGAAATGGCAAATTAAAAGTGACTGTTTCCACTTTCCTGCTTGCATACAAAGCTACAAGCGTCAGATATCTGTTCAAGAATTTTGGTCTGTGAGGCTGAGGAAATAGAACATTTTGAAGGATCCCCTTTTGGCTGCATTTCTCACTTTATGAGTTTTGCACATTTTTCTCTAATTTGGGACCTAAGTTGAATGATAGATTACACATTGCTGGCTGGGTTTTAGTCTTCTCAGTACTAGATAATGTGACAAAATAACCTCAAATTAAAGCGCAATGATTAGATGATCAGAGACTTCGAGGATAAATTGGTGAATTTAACAAATTGTTTGTGCTAGCAATCTGCATTATTTCCTACTCCAATTTATGTGTACTAGATAATGTGACAAAATAACCTCAAATTAAAGCGCAATGATTAGATGATCAGAGACTTCGAGGATAAATTGGTGAATTTAACAAATTGTTTGTGCTAGCAATCTGCATTATTTCCTACTCCAATTTATGTGATTTTCACTTGGATGAAATTCCATAATGTTTTCTGTCGACATCTTTATACTGGAAAAAGGTCAAACAATTCTCACCCTTCTCTAGCTAGCACTCAAGTGTTTTTTAATCGGACATTCTGGAAAACCAAAGGGAAGATGATGGCTCCTGGTCTTGATTTGCACTTTCATCGGTATATAAAGCAAAATCTTTGATGTGCATTGGGTCACTTCAATAATTGAAAGAATTGATGTAAGGTTATCTTTTTCCTTCAGTTACCTATGAGAGTTATGTTTGTGACAGTAGGTCGTTGGCTGGAGACTTTTGGAAGAAGAAGGTGGACTTAAACTACAATGCTTGTGGAAATTAAGAGATTTTAAATGTGGGGTTGAACTCATCAATAGGATATATAAGGTTACAGAAGGTGCCGGACATTTTCCAAATCTCCACTGGGAACAGCCCAATCAAGTTAGAGCTGAACTATGGACCCCTTCCATTGGTAAGCTTTTCAGTTTCAGAATTTGCACCCATTTCAGATTTGGATTATAGTTGTAGCATTTTCTTTTCCCAATGGCTAAATACCATTGATATTGTCTGTGGGTCACCACCACAGAGCTGCTATTAAGCATGTTTCACTTTCACAGCATGTAACGTTTCTGCTATACAGTGCTTTAAAAAGTTGTCATTTAAATGCAGGAGGTTTGAGCATGAACGATTTCATTGTAGCTGCAAAATTAGATCAGATAAAAACATCAGATCTTGCTCCCAGAAAAAGGACTTGGGCATAGCCAGAGCATACTCTTTCTCTCCCCGGAGAAACACAAAATGTCTGTCCGCTCATGTCTTTTTGAGCACTCAATAACAGCAAACAGAGGGCTCATGTTGGGACAAGTTTATGAGAAAAGACCAATCTTTTTCTTTCCGTTCTTACTCTTTTAAGATCTCTTCATCCATCCATGTTGTGTTTCATGTCACAAATTAATATAAATAGTTATTGTAAGACCATTCATCCATATTTATTGTTCAGCTCGTGCTAATCAAAATTAATCTCTTTTAAGTAAACCTGGCTATCACCTTCATTATGGTTGAAGAAACAATAGTTCCATCTTGTGTACCTTTTCTGTTGTATAATTTTTTCCCTTGTCGCTTGTTAATTTAGTAAGGATCAACATGGGAACCAACCGCCTCTCTTTTTGAAAGTTTGAGACAGTCGAGCAGATATCTAATTGTGGATATTAATCCGTCCAGCTATCACTTGATCAGATTGTCAGTTGATTGAAATATGATTTGTATCAAAGAAAAAGCAAATGGTGAAATAATAGGCACAACACAAATGGAGCAAACTTGTAGAGGCAAGGGCTGAAAATGACGACATGATGGCGACATACAGTGGCATCATCCGCTAGATTATTCAACATGTCCAACAACAACGAGGGTTCTACACTTATTGTGTGCCCTAAACACGTAATACAGACAGTAGGCAGTGCCCATTACACATTTCACAAACTTAACTTCGTACATCAACACCCGACCAAAAGTTTGTTTCGTCAAGTTAATCCACATTCCACACACACTTGCCGCCGCTTCGCATTCATTGAGGATGGCTGCAGCAGCTACTCCTACTAGTTGGCTGACGGGGCAGGGTACCCATTCAAACCCTTTACATTATTTTTGCTATTCTGTTTGCAAAATTGGTTTTAATTTAATGGCAGGACTTGGTGCAGGCTTCCAATTTCAATGGAGAAACAAAGAGGTTTCTGTTCTTAATTCTTATCTTGTTTTATGTTAAGTGTGCGGATCGTTGAAAAATTTTGTGTACTTATGATGTTCGACGAAATGCAGAGAAAATGTACGGGAAAGGCTGTTTATGGCCAAATTTCTGCTAAATTTGAGCTGAAGCCTCCACCTTATCCACCGGTAAGATTTCAATGTGTTAGGTTTTGATTATCATGACTTATCCTCTGTAAGTTGATTACATTCGAGTAACGCATCAACTTATATGATTCATAGTTGCCAATTGGGTTTGTCTTTAGTTTCTCAGTTGCTTTTTTCTTGGGGTTATGTTTTATTAATAAATGAAAGCTTTAATTTAAGAGAGATTACTTTGAGGTATCTAGGAAAAAAGAAAAAGCAATTTTTTTTTTCTTTTGTTTGCTCATCAAATTTATATGCCACGGCAGCATGCTTTGGAGCCACATATGAGCAAGGACACCCTGGAGTATCACTGGGGAAAGCACCACAGAGCTTATGTAGAGAACCTGAACAAGCAAATTGTTGGAACTGAGCTAGATGGAATGTCGTTGGAAGACGTTATCGTTGTTTCATATAACAGGGGCGACATACTTCCTCCTTTCAACAATGCTGCACAGGTATGCTATGCTTCATGTTATATTATACGTCTTGATAACAACCATTCTGTAGTTTACTTCTTGTCACATTGTATAAGTCTATGATGGGAATAAATATCAATTACAAAATCAAATGGATACTTTCTTTTTCCTTTATAATTCTGCTAATATTTGGCCGATAATGCATAGTAAACTAAACAAATGTCTCTCTTTCTCTCTAGGAGTCATTTCACTTCCTCATTGTCAATTCCAAAGTTCCAGGAATTGTAATTCAGTACTTTTCATCTGTATTCAGGCATGGAACCACGAGTTCTTTTGGGAATCCATGAAACCAGGGGGTGGTGGAAAGCCATCTGGTGAACTTCTAGAGCTGATTGAAAGGGATTTTGGTTCTTTTGATAGATTTCTCGAGGAATTCAAGTCGGCTGCAGCCACACAGTTTGGTTCTGGTTGGGCTTGGCTTGCATGTAAGTGACCTTCCTACCTCTTGCTCTTTGTTATTTCTTTTTTTTTCTTTCTTTTTTTGATAAGCTTAGTTATTGTTTTGCGAAACTTGTGTTGAAATGTTTTCTTGTTGTTTTATTTATCCAGACAAAGCCAATAGACTTAATGTGGATAATGCTGTGAATCCTTTTCCATCAGAGAAGGACAAGAAGCTTGTAGTGGTGAAGAGTCCCAATGCTGTCAATCCACTCGTCTGGGATTATTCAGTGAGTAATTTTTCACTTTGCTAAAGGATTCCCAGTTAACATTTACGTCATACTGCAGAGTTAGGAAAGTTTTTTATGTCTGTTTCGTTACTTTGTTTCTCAATGCATCTGATAATATTCTTGTTGAACTTGCAGCCGCTCCTTACTATTGATGTTTGGGAGGTAATCGTTTCCCGCTGTTTTCTGCTTATTGAGAAATAAATTAAATTCGTAATTTTCTTTATGATACTAGTCTAATCTTAATTGACCGGTTACTGATTCTGCAATTGTATTTGTTTTGTCACAACAGCATGCTTATTTCCTCGATTTTGAGGTGAGGCTTAGTTAATGAAATGAGCAATAAGATTTTAATTCTACAATTAACTTATTTGAAAAGAGCATAGGTGGGATCTAACAACTGTCTCATTGGTTGCTTGTAGAATCGACGACCTGATTACATATCAGTTTTTATGGACAAGCTTGTGTCATGGGAAGTAGTGAGTAAAAGACTTGAAATTGCAAAGGCTCAAGCTACAGAGAGAGAAATGGAAGAAGAAAGAAGGAAAAAGGAAGAGGAAGAAGAAAATTCCGAAGACGAAGCCGTTGAGGTGTATGTAGATGGTGATGAGTCGGAATCCGAGTGAAACAAAACTGTTTGTCAGTAACATCTATAAGCTGGACATATTTTTCCGATTCCTTAAAACTTGGTGCTCACATTGCCATAATATAGAGGTTAGTTAGTTTAAGCGGCAGCTTTACTGTGTAGTGCCATCAATTTTTAGAATTTTCTGGTCGTTCAAGTCTTCAAAACACCACTATCACTGTAAAAGATGAAAATTAGCAATATATTATGAAGCGATTATTAGCGGTTAACAGGACTTTGACATGATTATTATAACTCTTAATATGTTGGCATATCAACAAATTTGTGTCCAAACTTAATTTTATTATTTTTTAATTACATTACAATCTATTAACTACAGAACCTCTTATTAAACTTTTTGATGGCATTATTCTGGTATTTGGGCCCGGAATTAAGACACCAAATCTAATTTCAAATATTAAAAAAAAAAAAATCCAAAGGACATGACTCAACTCTTTATCAAAATAATTGTAGTGCAACCATATTTAAGTGTCCTTTATTTTTCTTAAAAAAAAAAAAAAAACAAATTCATGTATTGGGCTGTTTTCCTATGAACAACAAACAATTCATGGATTTTTAATTGGTTGGCTCATTTCTCAGAAAAAGAAAGAAATACTTTTGGCAACATGATGATTTCTTGTTAACCAGAGGAGATCTCGAAGAAAATTGACCAAATTTTTGTGCAACGCTTATAAATTAACTTCTGTTTATGCTCATGAAAGCTAAATCTAAATTTCCAAAAGCGTGAATATTTGTTAAAATACATGTACTATATAATATTGAATTTGTTTTATTATTAAGAACAAAGTATTTGAATATATTCAATAATTATTTTATATGGTGTCAAGAGAAATCACATTTTATTAAGCAATTTTATATTAAATTATCATTCATTTAGTAAATTGCATTAAGGACATTTTAGTAATATAAATCAAATTAACCGACATTTTAGTAAAAGAAAGAGTGTTCAAAGTATTTATTTAAGATTTTGTTTTGCTAGTTCGCTGCCATTTGTGTCTCTTCTTTCACCATTGTTTTCAATCTTTTATGACGTAAATCAGATTTCCACATCACATTTTAATTCTAGTCACAAATTGATCCTAAAGCTTTTGATATCTTTATAAGAAGTTCAGCTATTAAAAATAAATAATATCGACAATTTTATTTATGAGATTTGCCTTAATTAACTGATTACTAATTGTACTAGTATTGACTTCCAAGACTTGTTTAACCAAGTGTCAAATCTTAAAAAACATAGGGGATTAAAAAATTGATTTAGATTTTGACTGCAATCTTATCTTTAAAAAAAAATTAAGAAAAATTGTACATAGAAATGGAGCTGGGACAATAAACAATTATGTAAATAAATGTTAAAGTTCGAGAACAAACTTTTATTGCAACCTTTTTTCGTGCAACCTCATACAAGGTCATAATTAATAATCATTTTAAAGTGATATATTATATATTAACCTAATTGTTTAACTTTAAATGAGAGACAAATTTTCATCCTCATTTTCATTGTATATATTCAGTGGCGCAAAACACCTAGTATAAAAGTTTAAATAAAATGAAAATTATAGACTGATAAGAGATGCTCAATTAGTCCCTATAATTTGAGTTAGGTGCTCCATTCAATTCTCATACTTTTAAAAATATTCCAAGACATCATTGTTTTTAATTGTGCTATACTTCTAACCTTCTCTTTTTTTGGATTTCACAATAATAAAAATTAAAGTAAATTTATTGTTATTATTATACTATTAGGGTTAATTTGGTAAGTTAGTTTTCTTTACTTTTCATTAATGTCCTTAAGATTGTTGCAAGGCTATTATTTTAAAGACAAAAATAAAATGTTAGTGCAAGAGTGTCACATAATTAACAATAGAGGTGTCTTATATTATTTTGAAAAATATAAAGACTAAATAAATATTTAATTCAAAATATAAATACTAAACTAGCATTTATTCTATTGGATATTAAGATGTCAAGTAGTTTTATTTTCGTTAAAGGGCAAAAGATTATAGTGGAGTTAATTAATACAATATTATAGTCTCAGTTATATATAGTCCTACTTATATATTATATATTTGATTTATATATTATATATCTATTGTAAATATCAGAACTGCTGTATAGAGTTAATTTGTATATTTTTCGAAGTTAATTTATAAATTTTTCTCCCTTACGAAATGCGTTGTGAAGATTATTTATCTAAACAAGTATTTTATAAAATTTAATATAATATTATAATTTTAGTAATATATCAGATTATAAATATTAGAACTGTTGTAATAACAGTTGTACTGTAATTAACATTAAAAAAAAAATGTGCATCCTCGCATCCACGGCTGACGGCCCTGAATAATTATTAAAAAAAAGTAATAATAATTAAAAAAAAAGAGGGGGGTGGGGGATAGGCTTGGCAAAACCCCGGGTCCGGTCTGGGTTGGAACCTGCTCGGGGCCGGTCTGGATAAGTAAAACAGATGCCCGGACCCGGGGTTTTGCCCGAAATTTTTACATGTGGGCCAGGTTAAACCCGGCATCTCCCGGACACGGGTTTTTAAGTCGGGCTTCCCTACCCGCGAATTCAATCTGAAATAAAAAAGTATGCCATGGCTGACAATACAACCTCCTTCTCAGCTTCTCTTATCGAGTCCACAACCTGCAAATATGATAGGAGAGGGATAAGTTTCAACATTTCATGCCGACCTAAATTATGTTACTTAAAAATAAAAAAAAAATAAAAAAAGAAGTAAGTCATCATTTCATAAACTCCAATCCCCTTCCTGCAACTTTCTCGAAGGGCTCTCTTGTGTCAGCTTTCCACAACTTGTCACCTTCACTTTCTATCTTAACAAAACAAACAAAACAAATGAAATATACTTATAAGGAGAAACTTGTTATACCAACTTTAGAAGCAGCTGAAAGATTCTTCTTACCTCAATTCTATGGCATAGCGGCTACTTGTTATACCAACTTCGGAGACTTGCAGTGCGTTCAACTTCTTCTTACCTCAATTCTATGGCGTGGTGGCTGCTTGTTATACCAACTTTGGAGTGCGGCAGCAGCTGCGCATGTGTGGCATGCTTGCTTCGATGTGCATTAGGTATTAGGAATTCAGGGTGTATTTTGGGTTTGGATTTATACTTTTGTATTTATATTTTCTTTTTTTTTTTTTTTTCTTATTAAAAATCCAGACACGAATTCGGGTTCTGGGTTTTTGTTGTCCGGTCCGGACCCTTGCCCAGATATATCCCGGTATTCATTTTTAAAACCCAGGACCGGTTTATTAGTGCATACGGTCCGGGTAAATTGGCCGGGTCCGGTCCGGATCCGGTCCGGATCCGGGCCGGACGGGTATTATTGCCACCTCTGGGGGGGAGGGGATTCACACACGTTTATTGACGCTCATTAAAATGTACCCCACTTGTCGTGTGCGGTACACGCATTACCGATTGCACTAACTTCGTACCACAACGCACACAGAGTTGTTCAGGCTTTGTTTTCATCTGCTATAACCGAAGTCGAAATAGATAAGGCATGGCATCGGCGTTGGCGGCGACGGCGGCGGCAGCATCTAGTCCTACAATTTGGTTGACTGGCCAAGGTAGCTACTATAAAGCTAGCCGTTTCAGACCCCTTTACTTTGTTTTTGCTAATCTATTAGTAATAATGTTGATTTTAATGGATGTTTAATTACAGGACTTGGTCGAAGGAGTACGCGATTGCCTCTTCATTGGAGAAACACAAAGGTTTTTGTTATCTTATCCAGTTTAATTAATTTTAGTGCTGTCAAATATAGCACTTTGTATGTGTTGTTGCAATTACCCAGTAATTAAATGATATTGAAACATAATTTTGATGTAGATTCTCGGATAGTTAAAGTGATTATCCCGAACAGACAGTTAGTAAGCTAGTGTGTGTGACTCATGAGAAACTTCGTGTGTGGCGACGAAATGTTTGGTTGTGTTATTTGCTGATGATGTGACGTTATGTACATGATCAGATGGGGCAGAGAAAGACCGGTGGCCAAATTTCTGCGAAATTTGAGCTGAAGCCTCCACCTTATCCACTGGTAAAGATTTCTCAGAATATTAGGTTTTGATTATCACAACTTAAAAAACTTACATGGACAGGCGCACCACATCATCTCTGTGTGGGCGTCCAATAATTTTACGCACCCATTAATTTTGAAATTTTATATGTGAGTTTTCTGTTGTCAAGGCTTATCAAATTTGTATGTCGCATGGCAGAATGCTCTGGAGCCGCATATGAGCAAGGACACCCTGGAGTTTCACTGGGGAAAGCACCACAGAGCTTATGTGGATAACCTCAACAAGCAAATTGTTGGAACAGAGCTCGATGATGGAAGGTCATTGGAAGATGTCGTTATTGCTTCTTACAACAAGGGTGACTTGCTTCCGGCTTTCAATAATGCTGCACAGGTATATATATGTAGAAACATCGAATCATTATATACATATATCCATTTTGCAAAAATTTTAGTACTTCTAAATTAACGAATGATGGCGGATAATAATAACTTGTTCGTATGCTACACTTGCATTTTATTATGTCATGGGTGTATACATCTAAGTAATCTGTAGATAATGCAGAGTAAACTAAACAAAGTCATTTTAATTCCAAAAGTTCCACAAGTTGTAATCTAATACTTTCAATCTGTTTTTAGGCGTGGAACCATGACTTCTTCTGGGAATCCATAAAACCGGGTGGTGGTGGAAAGCCGTCTGGTGAACTTCTACAACTGATTGAAAGGGATTTTGGTTCTTTTGAAAAATTTCTTGAGGAATTCAAGGCGGCTGCAGCCACTCAGTTTGGTTCTGGTTGGGCCTGGCTTGTATGTAAGTGACCCTCTTACCTCTGACCTTTTGCTCTTTGTTATTGTTTTGTGCAACTCGCGTTGAAATGTTCTTCTGTTGTTTAATTATTTAATTTATAGACAAAGCCAATAATAGAGCTGATGTGGCTAATACCGTGAATCCTCTTCCATCGGAGAAGGACAAGAACCTTTTAGTGGTGAAGACTCCCAATGCTGTCAATCCTCTTGTCTGGGATTACTCGGTGAGTAGTTTTTTTACTTGCTAAAGGATTCCCAATTTACATTTATGTCATTCTAAGTAGGAGAAATGATATCAACACTCCTATGATTTGATAAAATGGTCGTGCATACCCATTGTTTTCGGAAATGGTCACATATATCCATTTTTGGGATATACAGAACCCATTTTGTGTTTAGAAATGGCTACACAGATCCCCAAGGTTTGTCCAATAATGGGATTTGTGTATGTCAATAGACATTTGTATGACCATATCTGAAAACAAGTGCGTCTTCGCCACCATTTTGCCAACTCATGAGGTGTCGCGGTCCATTTTCCTACAATAGTAAAGTTTGTATGGCTATTCTGTTATTTTGATTCTCTATATTTGCGTCTGATGATGATATTGTTGTTGAACTTGCAGGCGCTCCTTACTATTGATGTTTGGGAGGTAATCATGTGCCATTGTCTTCTACTTATTGAGAAATAAATTAAATTAAGTAGATAAATTTCTTTATGAGACTAGTCCAGTATTTAATTGACTGGTTACTAATTAATTATACTAATTGGATTCATTTTGTCTCAACAGCATGCTTATTACCTCGATTTTCAGGTAAAGTCTTACATAAGTTATGGCGGTGACAGATTTATTTTTGTAACGATCATAAGTGGGGCTATATCTAACGCCTGTCGCATCATTGTTTGCTTGTAGAATCGACGACCTGATTACATATCAGTTTATATGGACAAGCTTGTGTCATGGGAATCAGTAAGTAAAAGACTGGAAATTGCCAAAGCTCCGGCTGCCTAGATTGAAATGGAAGAATGATGGAGGAAAAAGGCAGATGAAGAGGAAAAGAAATAATAAAAACTGTTTGGTAGTGAGACTATGTTGTGCCGATGAGATATTTTGCTGAATGATGAAAACAGTTAGGCGTTTGGTGTACACTATTCTGTAATTGGAAATCCTTTTTATTATTAAAGTGGTGTTTCTTCTAATAACAATCAACCACTTAAAAGTATGTATGAGTTACTTTTAAAAAATAATTTTTGGATAATTAATAATACTTTCAGGCCATCTTGGACTATATAATATATATAATTTTACACTAAATTAATTAAAAATAATTAGAAACTTGTTTAATGTTTGGAATTTTTTTTATCATTAGTTACTTATTTCACATTGAGATATAGTATTTATAATTATAATAATAAATATTAAATTTAATTTAATCGAAATTTGTGGAATATTTGCTTTTAATAATCAATCAATAATTTTATTTTTTGATTATTAGTTATTTATGTTTTTTTAATTATAATACTTTATATTTCTATAAACATTACATATCAGTATAATATTAATATTGATAAGTTAATAAATATACTTGAGTTATATCTTTATCCCAACTGGGGAGTTGTGGGATAAATTTCTTAAGCGTATGAGATTAATTTGTGGGCCAAGATAAGTTTAAATGGGTGGAGTTATTTACATTCTAGAAATTATTTTGAACATTCTATTATTCATATTAATTTACTTAAACTATTAAATTAATGTTGGTGACAAAATATAGACTAAATGTATTGAGGACATGACATATGAGAAATGTGACTCATGATTGTGATAAAACGATGGAAAAGAAGCTGAAGAAAGAGGATGAAATGGGAAGATCTTAAAAAATTAATATTAGCTATCTATATTATTTGAGGATAACTAAAAACGTCTTCTATATTATACCTGCGCTGCCACATGTCAGTATAGGACCACAAAATAGCGACAGCTCCACTAACGGTAATAAGACATATCATTACAACACAGTCCCCACTTGGAATGTCTTTAAAATATCTCCTTATAAGCAGCTACAGTCAGAATTAAGGAATGGAGATTACAGACAAAACCACCTGCAACATCTCCAATGAAATTAGGTGCGTCTCAACGCAATTGATTCATTCAAAATGGATCAATTAGAGTTAAGGACATGCTGCCAGCACAGACTGTCCGCAAATAGACAGCTGTCCAACTTAAGTAAGCGTAAAAGGATCCGCAAGAGGATCAAACTACCCTTAAAACCCTACCTGAGAAGGGAAATCATCAATAATAACGCCCCATGTATCCAAAAGGAAACAAAAATGCCTTTTAAGGCGCTCCACCTAAAAAGCTCAAATTAATCTCACAAAGAGAGTAAGTTCACTCATTCACAAAGACACTTAACTTTTCTTCAATTTTTAAAAACCAACCATCTCCTCCAACCTCCCACTAACTTGACCATCGAAGTGTCATCGCTGTCTCTAATGATTGTTTCTTGTGATTTCAGGCTTGCCTCAGCCGTCATCGTCTCCAAGAAACTATCTCCAGACAATCCAATCTCTATTTTCACAAAAAAAATCACTTTCTGCAAAAAAAGTTCTCACGGTGTTTGAACTGAACTAAAATTAGACCAAAAAAATTCATTTACTCAAAACATTAATAAAATTATTCAGCACACACAATGAAATTTTTTGAGAAATTGAGCGTAACAAAATTTTTAAAATAATTTTACTTACTAGTTTTTGTTAATTAAAGAATGTATTCAATATCATTTAATTTTCTGCAGCCCCAAGTTCTTTAAGATAAAAAGGTATGGACTGTCATTGCCCCCAATAATAACTGAAAAACAAATCGCATCTCACACTAGAGGGAGGAAGAAGAAGACCCTGAATGGGTTAGTGGGTTTCAAAATCAAAGACAAAAAATGTGAGCACCTTTGAAATGCTTTCATTTTATTATATTTTCTGAAAGATCTAAGGGTCACAAATATTTTGTTCTAAAAAATTTTTAGAATATTGATTTGCTGTATGTTATTTTTAAAATGTTAGAGATAAAAGTTTTAAAGTTTATGGCAAGAGAATTATATGTTAAACAATGACTGTTTTACATGAATGTTCAAGGCAATTGAGTTACATTAGTTCATAAATAAATTATCCTTAATAATAACCCACATGATGAGAAATTTTGTAATAAATTATTTTATTAAAACAAGAGCATTTAGAATAATTTTTAGCGTAAAAATGATTACGGGTGCTGATAAAGGGCATTATTTGCATGATATTAATTCGGTGAGGCAGTTGTAGTTGCCTTGTGCTTTGGCTCACGGCTGGCTTTTGAGATTGATTTATTTTCATTAATTGTTATGAGCAATGTCCGAAGTAGAAATTTTAAATTCAACACGTCTCAAGAATTTGATGGTAAATTTTGAGTTGTTCTGATTTGTTTGCAAGGATAGAAGATTTTTTATTCACGTTCTTGATAATATGACTTATAATAGTTTCCGTTAAAACAAAAAGGGTAACACATGACTGATCAATTGTGTAAGCATATAAAAAAAAAACAAAACTTAATCCAGGCTATGCATAATTTTACTCTTATTTTTACATCAATTTTACACCTTTAGATTCGACTCTTTTTAATGGTTGAGATTTGTTAGGATTAACGACGTGGCTTTTATTACTAATTTAACCATTTTTTCCCACTCAATGTTTCAATTTTCATTAAATTAAATTACGACAAAACTATTAACTCCGTTAAATAATTACCAATGTTATATGGATATTATAGGAATTTTAGTATATTGAGCCAAAAGTACTATAATATTTTAGATTTATAAAATAATCAATTTATAAAAACATTATCTCTTTTTATATAATTAATTTTATTTTTTAAAAAAAATTTAGAAGATTAAATTGTATTATAATTTCTGTTACAAATTTTATTTTTTTTAACGGTTTGATGATAAAAAGATAAAAATTGAAACGATAGATGAGAAAATATATTCAAAGTGAACTACAGTGGAAAAGAAAATATATTCAAAGAAAAATTAAGTAGTAAAATGATAATATCTCTTTTGTTGTGGTATTCTCTCTCGTATTTTACATTTAAAATTTCATTCACTCTTAAAACTTCGTAAATGATCATGAAGCGAATTGATTTACACTTTAAAAGGGAAAAAGAGATTCGAGTGAGTTTAATGCCCACCAAGATTTAATTTTTGGATCATTACAACCTTTAAACATGTTATATAACAACCTACTATATACAACTGTAAGACGAAATAGAAAACGTGTTGTTTTTTCCTATTTATGTACAAATAATCAATGAAAAAGTGCACAAAAGCCAGGCTTCCATTTATTTCAATTTCATCATCTTATGAGAGACGTCTTCAGAGACACAAGACCAGCAAGATGTGAGACAGAATCCTCATCACCAGATGGTCCAAAAGCCTCCCAAAAGCGAATAGTCTCATCAGCACCAGCTGTTGCCACAGTTAGGCCATCGGGACTCTGCAAAGCGTTGATATAGAGAAGTCAGTTAGATTCAGTTATTTTAAGAATAGAGCCCGCCGGATTCTGAGCTCAAAAGTTCTTGCAACTCAAACCTGGGAAAGATCGAGGATTCTGGAGTTTGAAGACTGTAACTCTCCCACTTTGGTCATGTTGGGGTATTTCCACAAGCATAGTTTGTTTCCATCTTCGCTTGCACTGAAGCCATGGCCACTCAGTATCTCTTTGTGATGCCTGTTCCACTCCAGTCCACAAATCTGCACGAAACAGCAAATTACCATAAGGAAAGTGAAATTCCAAACTGGACAGGCATACAAGGGCAATTTAATTTCCATCTGACAAATAATATTTGTTTTTGGTCTACGAAAAACTTATAGCATCGAGGAGTGAACTATTCTACTTGCCTGTGCTTTTGTATCTACGCTGTGGATGCATGCTTCCTTTTTGTACATTCCATATCTTAATACACCCATCTTCCTTACCCCCTCCAGTGGCAAGTACATTAACCTGATGAGGGCTCCAGGCAAGGGCTTTTACTCCACCGCAATGGTCAGTGAATTGGTGCAAAGATTTGGACGATCTCATTTTAGAACGTTCCCATACATGTACAACATTGTCGTCACCACCACTTGCCAGTAGATTGCCTTCATTAGACCATTTCAGTCCACACACTTCTCCGGAGTGTGCTTTTATGCGAGAAGTCACATTGTTTGATACTCTGACTGCAAATGCATGGAACAGATAAAAAAAGTCAGTATGGGAATGATTAGTAATTAGAAAAACTAAAAAGGGAATGTAGTTTAGATTTCCATGCAAGAGATGATTAAATTGAAGTACCATCGTGATTAATGATGGATTTGTCTTCGCTGCCTGATGTTAAAATGTGACCGTTCCAATGGTTCCATGATGAAGTTGCTACTCTTCCATGATGACCCTCCAGGTTTCTAACCTGTATGTGCAGAATGAAATTATGCTTACAATCAACTTATTCAGAATCCAGCATAGCTGATTAAATAGGATAAGAGAAAGAAGAAGAGAGGAAACTAGAGCATTACAAGTTTTGAAGTCTCGGCATCCCAGAGTTGAAGTTTGGATTCCATATATCCCACGGCCAAAGTTTTGGCATCATGAGACCATGATACACTCGTAGGGTAATCATCCTCCCCGGGAACTTGCAACAACTTTTGTACCTTCCCATTCTCCCATTTCCAGAGAAAGAGTGCCGGACCCAAAGCAACAGCAAGAACATTATTTCTCCCCCAATCTATGACTTTTGAATAATAGTCATCCATTAGATTTGGTGCATCCAGAATCCGAGCTTCTCGCTGCACATACCATGAAGTTAATATTGGTAAGTGCAGAACAAATAACGCCAAATGCATGAACTACGTATAATCTTTGCGAGTTAGATAACTTTCTTCTTTTTCTGTCTATATGAAATCATGACCCTAAGTTTGATTTAAAATCAAAGCATACTTATTCCAAATCTGCAATTCATGTCCAGCGGACAACCTTGAGTTTGCATATCATTTTTCAAAAAAAAAAAATTCAAAAACTATATTAACATACTAAACTTCACAAGTCATTCTAAAGTATTCATCAATAAGAAAGTACACAGTGCTATAATGTTTATCAGATCCAAAACTCAAAAGCAGGCCACATGTAGCTATATGAATACAAGCATGTTCACAAACAACCACTGCTACTTCTGTACACAAACAATCACTGCTACTTCTGTAAACTGGTCTTTCACTAATAGCTAATATGATTAGAAGAGGTGAGTACCTTGGGCAAGCGCCGAGGTGGGAATGTTTTGATACTACTATTTCTCAAGGCCTCGGCATCCTCCTTTCTTAGCTCATCTATGAGACGATTCGACTTTCTACTTGATTTTGGGGTTCCCCTAAACACCAACATCCTAAATGGTCTCCCTTCCGAATCCAGAGTCAAATTCTCTTCAATTTTCTTTCTATACTCATCCTATTACAAAGAGAAAACAGAACCCATTAACCTAATTGTAGCATTTTAGACAATTCAACATACAGATCATGCCTCATTTCAAGAAAATCCTAGAATCCGAAACCCAAAGAACCAAATTTCAAGATATTCTTAACGACCCAACAAGGAAAACATAACACGATCAAAGTGACACAAGAACCAATACCTAATTTAAGAAAAACCCATAATCATAGGTCATAAATTTGAAATTTAAAAAAAAAAAACAGCAACAAAAACCCTAAAACAACATAAAACAATAAGTAAATTTTTTAAAATAAATCACCGAGAAAGAAAAAACTTACAC
Organism: Murraya paniculata; assembly: GCA_030449075.1. Classification (NCBI taxonomy): domain Eukaryota; kingdom Viridiplantae; phylum Streptophyta; class Magnoliopsida; order Sapindales; family Rutaceae; genus Murraya; species Murraya paniculata. The sequence continues at coordinate 483,687 of JAEVFN010000036.1, read as the reverse complement.
TGAAATTGGGATTGTGGTAATGTTTGGTTGTGTGGGTCAATAAACCGTGAGCTTGATCGAGATTCATCAAACTTCGGTTGGGTATAAACCGATCACCCTTTTAACATGAACCCAAAAAAAAAAGTGGAAAAAACACAAAATTTAATAAATTCAAGCAGCCAGAGGATAATGAAGATAGAAACGAAAATAAATAAAAGGGTAATTTTTGGTACCGGAGAATTGAACTGGGAGGAGTTGCTTAGTGGCCTAGTGGGAGAGTACCAGTCGGTTTCAACGAGTCTACTCAGTCTTGTTGAAGAAGCCATTGACAGATTTCACAATGTTGACTGTGTGAAACGGAGACATTCAAAAAACTCGAGCCTTTGTGTTTTTGTAGGTTGCGTTTTTCAAATTTGATAATCCTGTTCAGCGAAGGATTTGCTATCTACCGCCAAAACACCCCGCGACCGTTGTTATTTATAAGAGCCACCGTATTGTCGGGTCGGGTTATGGATTATGTTCGGATTTCGTGTATTTATGTCTAGTTTTCTAATTTTAACCCCTAAAAAAATTGTAGTTTAAAGTTTTAATTGACGTACTTTCGTAGAAAATAATTTTTTTTATGGCTGCTTTTAAAAAAAATTATTTAATTAGAAAACATCTTAATTTCTTTGTCGGAAAAAATCAAATATTTTTAATTTTCTTTTTGAAAATATGCTTGCTTTTTATTCAAAAAATATTTTAGGGCTTAAAATAAAAAAATTAATGTTTTAAGAAAGGGGATTTTTTTTCCCCATAAGTTACATACAGTACTTTCTATATAACTATATAACAATTGGGAAATAAATAAATCGGTTTTTCATTTTTTTTAAAAAAATGTTTTAAAGTTAATATTGTGCTGGTTACATTTAAATGTTTTCTTCTTAATTCTAAAATTTTTGCTAGCTGATTCTTGAACTAATAATTACTTAAAGTGGGATTAAGAATTTGAACGTTGCTCACATGGGTGAAGAGAGGGTTTGTCCATTGCATTATTCGACTATTATTTCATACATTGTAGCCATCAAGAAAGCACATTTTATTAAGAAAGAAAAACACACTAAAAATTTTCTAGCCAATTCTAACATCAGTTATGTAAATGGAGGCCAATTTGTGGCTGTACAAGATCTTCTAATCTCTCCTTGCATGCCGGTGAGAACTTCAATGGCTCCCATTTTCACCATGGCAGCACCAAACTGTATGGGAAAATCTAAGGCATTGGCTATGCTGGTCACGGTGGCTCTTGTCAATGGGTGTAAGGCCATCTCTTGATCAATTTTGAGCACTCCTCTGTTTAACATTAACTGTCTGTAGTAAGAGTTGTCCAGGAATGGAATCTTAAATCGATTTTGATCAAGATCAACTGTGTTGTTTGCCGTTGTTGTTGTTGTTGCGTTTGGAGGGCACCGAGCTCTCAGCGTATTCACGAGGAATGAATCCATTGTGGGATCGGGTCTGCCAGTGTTTCTGAAATTGTAGAGACGATCCTTGAAGATTGAGCAGTGTGCTACTCCTACGGAGTGACCTCCTAAAGCAATCATGAAATGCAACGGAAATTATGAACACAAGAACTTTCAAGTGCTTTCATTGAAAGTGTTTTCAGTTAAATACCCATCAGAAGAACCATGTCGGTAAGATTGAGGCCTTTCTTAGCAAACACGGCCATAGTCTGTGGAATCGAAGCTGAAGGACCTGGGATAGAAATGGACACATTCTGAGCTAGAGATACTAAACCATCTCTTCTTCCTGTTTGCACCTCATATCTCCCTCCGCCGCCCTGCAGTTCAATTGTCGATTACCGAAATAATGTTGAGTTTGATTGAATACATAGCAGATACGGCAGGCCCAGAGAGAAAGTTTAAGTACCAAGAGAACAGCATCTCTAGCAGCAATGGCAATGAGATCAGCACAGGAAACGACACCAGGACAAAATCTATCAACAGCAGCCTTTGCTTCGTCGATGATATCATAACCCCTTATGGTCAGATTTGGAATTGCTGTTTTCTCACTGTTGGCGCCGTCTATCAGAATTGATGCGTCGCAACCCTTTCTCATCATTATCCCCACAGATTTGCATTTAGTTTGATATTGTGCTCTTATCAATGCTTAAATATCAAGATAATTGTACAGGTTTATTAAAATCCTAGCCAGCAACCCAGCTCCAAATGTATGTAAACTATTTAATGAATTTCGATTCAGCATGTCTAATTCGTTGTATAATAAAAGTATGCACAAGAAACATTTGCAATTAAAGAACAAAAAAGAAATAAAAGAATGAAACATGTGCACACAAAGAATGTTTACCAACCAATGCAGCATCTATTTTTCTTGCTTCATGGAAGTTTTAAGGACTAGATAAAGTTGATTAATTATGCTTATTTGTTAATGCATGGAATGCAAACAAAGTAGTTCTAAACCTAAGCAAGATTATATGCCTGGGAAAATAGAAGCTTACATTGACAAAACAATCATGAAACTGCAAGCGTATGAGGGCAGCCACGACTGTGGGATCTCTGATGAAACTTGCTGTGACAACACCGGCTACTATCATCTCGACATCAGCAATCCCACATTTTCCTCTGTAAAATCCTACCTGTAATGCACCATGGCTCAATCCTGCCAAGTTTGCTAATAAACAGAGCCTGAGAATCAACGCAGCCACAGTCTCCTTCACCTTCTTCATCTTCCAAATACGATCTACTCTCTCAGTCATCTTTTTCCAAGGGATGAAAGAAGAAATCAATATCCAATTCTGAGGAAATCAATATCCAATTCTGACCTTTTGTATTAAACAGATTAAAAGAGAAGATGCAGTTTGTGAGCAACCAATTCTCCAATTCTCTTATATTGTAATGGTGCATTAGAGAATATGGGGTCAAGTGTCTTTCTCATTTCCTTGTTTATGTTATACTCTATTATACATGCACGTCTTAGGGGATGATGCTCTTGCGGTCTTCGATTTTTAATAAACCAAAGCCTTTACCTTTACAAGCCATACCGCCACGGATTTTAAAATTCCACAAAAAATTATACAACTATTCACAAAAAGTTTGGCTCCCCATGATTCAGGGTAAAAAACGCTTTCACTATATCACATTTGCTATAACAACTGGAGTTTGATGTAGCAACAGAGAACTTTTTACAATGCTAAGCAGCCTCTCCTTTTACAAGCCAGAAGAAAAAGATAAATAAAACAATAATAAAGATAAATAAAACAATAATGATTCCGCCAATTCCTAACTTAGAAAATTCAACCTATGAAAGTGAAAAATTCAGATAGCCGCCACTACCACTAGGCCTCTGGGGATTATTGAGTACATGCTTGAGGGAGGATGGCACAAAAAAGGAGTCAAAAAGCATCTCTACAAGAACTACTACGGGTATATACAATTCACCCTAAATTACAGCATCAGCAAAACTATACAAGTCGGAGGATGAATTCTGATTACCACCAGCAACAGATGAATCATTTATCAGACCTGCAAAACGATCTAGAGATGGTGATGCTCGATATAAGCCATCAAACGCTATGGTTGCAGGTTGCCCAGTAAAGCTTTGCCCAATTACTCTGTCATTGTAAGCTGCATCTCCGGCTCTGCGCCATCCATATGAGGAACCATTGGCATACATCATTTGGCCATACTTATCAACTGCTGTCTCTCCATGAACACCATTAAATGAACTAGTGGGGCGGGTAGTAATTCCAGGGGACATGCTAACTTCAACACCGACGGCATTCAACCTGCTCCCACCTCCTACCGCCGGGCCAAGAACATCAGGCAGAGCCCCTGTATTGTACACCTGCGATGCAGCTGAGACAGTAGGATGGCTACTGATATAACCACAGAAACCACCATCAAACAAATTTGGTGTCAAACCATCATATGACCTCTTCTCATCTGCATAATTAGCAGCCCTTGGATCATGCACTTGGAAGACATGGGAGGATGTCATCAGGGAAGGGGCATTCAGAGTTGATCCCTTGGCTGTAAACCGAAAACGTTTCATTTCTTGACCGTTCCATTTATTGGGGGACTCAATTTCACCCGCTTTTCTCTTGGGCATTATCTTATTTTCCATCATTTGTTTGTTCCAATCAGCAATATCTTTCTCCAACTTGATTATCTTATCCTTGATTTGCCATCCAGGAAGCAGCTTTGCCGGATCAATTTTTTTATCTTCCAAACACTTGATAACAGATTGCAGAGCAGCTAAATGCTTTTCATTTGCTTCTTTCTTCTGTGAAAGAGCATCACAAAACACCACCATTAATCAAAATATAGATAAAAACAAAAACATTACAGTAGCTTAAGAAATAGACTAATACCAACGAAACGGGTGCATCTCGCTTTGTCCTCTTCCATGCATCCTTCGACTCGCGTAAGAATGAAATCAAAATTTTATGAGGAGAGAACTTATCCTCAATCCCAAAGGTATACACAACATCTACAGCTTCAACATGCATTCCATGCTTCTTCATATTCTCTACTATTTCTGTTATAGAAAAGAATTACAAAGCATGGTTAGATAAATCATTCAACGAGTCTAATCCATTTCCATAGCCAGAAAACTAAAAGGAAAAAAAAAAATGATGAATGTGATGAAGTACAACAGCAGCTAAGAATAGTTTGATACAGCTAAGCCAAAAGTAGTATCCACCAGCCTTCATAAATAAGATGCCATGTATCGACAAGCACAGTCAAACACATTACAAATGCCAGCTAAAATTGATATAAGCTAACAATTTTTCTCTAATTAACAGCAAGTCAAAATACAGAAAAAACCCAATGAACTTGGCTATAATAATGACAGCAGGTTCAACTTAAATAGAAAATAAACACGCACAAATATATACAGAAAAATTCTCCTATCCGGTTTCTCGGATAAAAGAAATTTTGCGGACTTTCAATACTCACCATCAATTGCTTCAAGGGCCACGATCTAAATATTCTTATTTACTAATATGATATATCTGTCCGATCAACTTAAGAGACAAAAGCTCCAGCAGCATTCAATTCAATTAAGCAGGAGCATTAATTGCTTATGCATTAGCTTTTTTACTTTCTTTTGTTTAACACATACACTTATTTTCTATCAAGACAAAAGTTTTATAATTTTAGTTAATGAACAAAAACAAGATTCTTGACTGCAAAACCATATGTAACAGATTGAATGCAAAAAATGCAAATAACAAAGTAAATTAGAGTGATGCATAAACCATCCATGATAATCAACTGCATCCCTTTGAACTAAAAAACTGACAACCATGCCATACACACTGTCACGCAAAAGAAAGGCAACAAGATCAACAAGTCATTTTTTTTCAAACAAAAAAATAAAGATGAATGGAGTACCATGTTTTGTCTCAAAACCCAGGTTGCTAGTACTTCATGGTTCCAATTCCGATGATAAATTCCCAAAGTGGTGAGGTAAAGGCTAGACTTTTGTTTCATCAATTTGGAAACCAAAATGTGATTAGTGTGAGAGTTCTTTTGAAGACTATTTTACAATTCTTACGATATAAATCTTTTGAAGACTATTTTACAATTCTTATGATATAAATCTTTAGATCCCAGACTAGTGGTCCTAATGGAAAGGCAGACATAAAAACTCGACAATGTTAAGGTAGTGAGGCTACATACAGAACAGACATGATTGTTTATTTTCAATTATCAATAATATAGGAAAGAAGAATTGTAAAATAAAAACGAATTTTGTAGTATCTGAACTTGATTAGTCGAGCAAGAACAACAGCTGCGGCAGTTAAAAAGAAACACATCAACGCCCTGGTCTTCCTTTACATTTTTGTAAAATATAATAGAGAAGCATTTAATGCAGCTAAATTTAATTGATTGCTGCCCGAGGTCTTTTTCTAAAAAGTTGCTTAGGCAGCATTTTCCTATGAGTAAATAAGTTGGGCTAATTAAATCCTGGCCCTTGAAGCAATCTGATGGTGAGTATTGGAAATCTGTGTACTTTTGTTTATCGATAGAACTAATGATCAAAGCTTTCTGACTATATAACTAAAGACACACACTAATAAAACTGAAAGGCAGTCGCAGAATTCCTGTTCACCCATTAAGGAAACATTGGCCATCAATGAATGTTGACCAAAAACAGACAAAATCACAAGTGGAATCTAGCAAACACACACCCACACCCCAAAAAAAAAAAAAAAAAGAACAAAACTGCACCTCCAATGCAGCCAACCTAAAAGCACTCTTGCATGATTTTAAATGAATAAAATCCATTGCCCCTATTGCCTCCCCACCCATGTGAGCGGAGTTCAAAATCCAGATCTTTTGTTTCCAACACGAGATTTTTCCACCTCAACTAGATGGCACCCACAATTACTATGAAGGAAGAATTGTGAAATAGTTGGTTTCTAGGAGTGTGAATAAATAAAGCATGATAGCCAAAGTACAAGAATAAAAGTATTCATAACCAGAAGAAAAACGGCCACCATGGCTTCTGGTCTCTCTTCGTATACTTCTAAAAACTATTTGTCACCTTGAATAATATTCATGCCCTACGACGATCATTGTAGAAGAGCTTAAATTTCCCTCAATCTTCTTCCAAGTAAGCCAAAGCTATTTTTTTTGCCTTCAATTAATATTCTCCATCCTCATGAAGACTAAATATGTGATCTTCAATAATTAGAATTGACTAAAACGTGTTAACCCTTCTAACCGAAGAAAAAAACTTTAGAAGAGAGAATGATAGAGCACCCTTTATTGGTTCAACAATCTGAGTAAACATAAAAATGAAGTATCCTTGCAATCAAATTCGTCATGAAACCGATAACAGCCACTTTAATTACTACAGGCCTTCCATATTCGGCGAAGCTCATGTCTCATTCCCAACTATGATTGTATAATGCCTACGTCAGCAACAGAATTTTTCCCAAAAAAAGGACTCATTTAATTTATACACTGATTGAAAACCTGACTTGCACATTAAAATTATGCTCTCTTGCAAGAAGAATGTATGTGTTTATTCCACTACTAATCATAAACTCAATAAATAGCAACGACAATGACAAGTAACACATACATTCAATATGTAGCAATAACAATGATATAAATTCACCACAATGTAAAGGCAGCAACAACAAAAACAAGAAGCAACCTAAGTGAGATAATAAGGAGAAAAGACCTGGAATCTTCTGAACAAGAACACGAGATCCTTTAAGCAAATGCCCAATCTCCTTCGCATTACTAAACCTAATCAAATCCCTGATATCATCATTCTTAAAACCTTTAGGAATTCCGAAACAAGCAATAAACAGAAGCAAGCCTCTGGCGTCAATCTCACAAGCTTTACACACACCGCCTTCACTAATCAGCCTCTTTTTCCACGCAATCGCATTATTCTCGGCCTCCTGTTTCACCGGCTTCTCAATCTCAATCTCCTTTTCGCTCTCTCCGATCACGATAAGGAAAAGCTCCAACATATGAACCGAAGCTTGCCGCGACGTGATCATAGGAGAATTCTTCGTGTACGCTCGGATTCCTTGGAGGAAGAACCTCCCGACGCAATCTAACACCAGCTTGGCCGGCTTCGGCGCCGATTTGAGGGCCGAAATCGCTTCGTCGCGACGGACGCTCTGGATCTCCGATAAGTTCGAGACCACGTATTTCCTCAATCCGCGGCTGCACATCGTCTCGCAGAGAGAGTGGAGCTCCGACCGCCGCTGCGAGGACTTTTTACTGTCGTTCTCTACGGTTTCTGTTGGAGCTTTCGACGCCGTAACTTTTTCCGTTACAGTCAGAGGAGTCTGGTTGTGGTGCGGTGTCGTTTCGGGAACAACTGACGGCGCCGTTAATTCTAATGATTCCGCGTTTCCATCGTCGAATTTGGCGTCCATGGTGTCCATAGCTTCCCCAATAAAATCGACGTGCTTCTGCAATTCTTCAAGTCTTTTATTGAATTCGAAAATTTTAGAGGCGAGGCCGTTGAGTTCGTTGGCCGATTTCATCCACTCAGACTCATTCAGCTGAGCCATGGATATACTGTCTCTGTAATTTTGAGATTTTCCAGGCGAACAAGAACACGAGTGTCCGCGCAGCGCTTTGGTTCTTTTCAGAGGGAATTTATTTATTTATTGTTTTGACGGTATTTCCGTATTGTCATTTATTTACACTTTAAACTTTTGCTGGATACACGTGTAATAATATTTAGTTCATCAGAAAATCTTTCGCGCAGCAAAACTAATGTGTATCGCGCACCATATTACATGTGACTTGACCAAAGATATTTTGACACATACTAAAATGTCAATCATTCTCAAAATAAAAGAATATTTCAATTGTAATTTCTACATATTATTTATTTATTATTTGTACTATGACTGTGTTCTGGTGCTGCATTCTATAACCCGAGTACTGTTAAATGGTCAAATTTTATTGTTGAACTTCGTGTTTACATGATTTTATTAATTTTTATAAATTTTTTATTAAGACCCATTTAATGATGTCCCGACTGTGGATATAGTACTCAATTATTTGTTATTACTCATTTAATAATTCCATGCTTCCTTCGTACCCAAAAACCGAAAATCGGGTGGGTCCTATGAATAAAGATTTAATTGTTGAAAAATTAAAAGGAGAGGAATATATACTCGGATGCATTTGCCTGAAGCAATGGTTCAAAGAGTTCAAAGAATAATTTATAAGCTTTGCTTGTATATACAGCTTGGAATTAATCAATCATCTACACTACGAACAGATTTAACCACACTATCAACTTAAGCAGTGTTGTCAGTCATACACAGAATAACTACAAGATGGATGTTGAATCGGACAATTTAACACTCTTATCAGATCGGTTCCTAACATACGGTTTCCCGGAGGCATCCAAGTCAATAATGGCTGTGTCACCGGGCTTGTAATCTCCGGCGAGAACTGCTTCGCTCAACAGATCTTCGATTATTGAAGTAACTGCTCTCCGTAGAGGCCGGGCGCCATAAGCCTGGTCATAACCTTGCTGACATATGAAATCTTTGATTGAGTCGGACACCTCCAGTCCAATTCCCAGAGATATAAGCCTCGCCTTCACCTCTTGCAGCATCAAACTCAAAATCTCAAGCATCTGAAAACAAACGGCTTTTGTCACTTCCCATTTTGAAGGGGTAGGTTCATTCAAATATATCAGGTGTTTCCAATTCAGGTTGTTAATTGAAACTTGGATACTCAGTAGCCTTAAAATAATCATTTAAATGCAGATAACAAAATCTAACGGCCGAGGGTAACAACTTATGCACTCATGATTGTGCCCAAAATAAATGGAAGTTGACAAACCTGAGCCTTTTCAAGGGACCGAAACACGACCACTTCATCTATCCTATTAAGTAACTCTGGACGAAAATATGCCTTGAGCTCCTCAACTACCAGTGTCTTCATTCCAGCATATGAACTTGACTCATTATCTTCAAGCAAAAACCCAATAGAGCCATGTCTACCCTTTGCAATTGTCGTAGAACCCACATTTGAAGTCATGACTATCAATGCATTCTTGAAAGATACTCTCCTACCCTGTTAACCCAATACAGGGTTAGAGACTTAACAGTTGATAATAATCAAGGAACAAAATAATTCACAAGGAAAAAATTTGTTTTAAGATATAATTCTACAGTTTCTGATACAAGTGGGAACACCATCCACTAACCCGAGAATCAGTTAGGTGGCCATCTTCAAACACTTGGAGGAGGATGTTAAATATATCGGGATGTGCTTTCTCTATTTCATCTAGCAACAACAATGTAAATGGTCGTCTTCTAATAGCTTCCGTAAGAAGACCTCCCTCTTCATACCCAACATAACCCGGGGGTGATCCTATCAATTTGCTCACTGTATGCCGCTCCATATATTCACTCATGTCTAATCTTAGCATGGATGACTCCTGCAATATAAAATCAAGAGAAAAGAGGCAGAATATTACCAATTCAGTGGAATAAAGAATACTAAGCGAACCAGAGGTCTATACACGGATGCAAATGACTATCAATTTACATTGCACCTAGGAAATGACATTAAACATAATCATGACATCACCTTTGAAGGCCCAATATTTCAATTTCTCATTTGTAGAGTAAAAGTTACCTGTTATTTATCTCAAAGTTATTTTTGTCATACTTAATGTTGTACAAGATTTTTCAAATTATCTCAAACAACTAAACTGCCCCATGCAGTTTATACCTTACTATCATCTAACTACATATAAATATATATGGAGAAGATGTTTCTTTCTATTTCCCAAATATTTCCATGACCCTCACCAAGCATGGACTTTCCTAATGAATGTTGCTTTGATTGGGAACAAAAAGATAAGACAGGCCACTCTAGTTTAACAAAACAAATTCAATATATTTGATGTCAAAGGGCTACTTTCTTTACTGAATTGAATGGGGAGGGAAAAAATGGGTAATGAATCCTTACCGACCCAAAATAGCATGCTGCCAAAGATTTTGCCAACTCAGTTTTTCCAACGCCCGTTGGGCCACAAAAGAGCATTGCAGCTGTTGGCCTGTTAGGATGCTTCAGGCCAATCCGGGATCTCTTAACAGCTCGAGAAATGGCGGCAACAGCCTCATCTTGACCAATAACTCGCTTTTTAAGCTGCTCTTCAAGACCCACTAGAAGCATTCTTTCATCGGCAGTGATCTGCTGAACTGGGATCCCAGACCAAAGTGAAGCGACTGCAGCAATATCATCTGGTCCCACAATTGCAGGTCTGAAAATAACCACAGAAGGAAATAGAGTAAGAAATGAAACCAAATCCTGAGGATTGGAAGTCCAGTAATCATATTCTTCCTACACAGTTTTAGGATAAAATTCATACTCATCATCATCTGAAGCAGAAGGCAACGAGGATTCTACAACAATTTCACTAGCATCACCCACTCTGGCAACAATGTCATCATATTTCAGCCTACTTCCCTGGACCTGCTTACAGTAAAAAATGAAACTGGGGTTATCAGTAGATCAGAAATTCAAATATAACTAAGAGACAATGTCATTACCACTTCATGCATTGCCTGAACAGTCCTAATTTCTTGCCAATAGTCATCTGGTGGTTTCGAAAGTATACAAGTTTGCTGTTCTTTTTTCCTCTTGAATAACTCAATATGAGCTCTACTTCCAGCCTCATCAATGAGATCGATGGCTTTATCAGGAAGATACCTATCAGAAATATATCTTGCTGACAGGTGAACAGCAGCATTTATGGCTTCTAGCATGAATTTGCAGTTGTGATGGGCCTCATATTTCTCACGCAGACCCAAGAGTATCCTAACCGCATCCTCCTAAAATTATTGTCATGTAATGTCAATAAGAATAAGGCAAAACATAAAGAAATAAAAGTAAATGGAGAGACTTCACAAATATAAATAAATATACATATTGACAACAACCTGGCTTGGTTCACTAATCAATACAGGCTGGAATCTCCGGGCTAATGCTTTGTCCTTCTCAAATTGGGTCCTGTATTCATCTTGAGTTGTGGATGCAATACACTGCAAGCAATGGGATGTTAATGCACCAAGTAGAAAAGATTTGGGAAATGAATAAAAAGAATAGGTAAATGAGAACAGTTGAGTTACTAAGAAATGCACATACCACTCCGATAAAATAGATTCAAGTAGACCTCGCAATAGAATTCAAAAATCTTATCGAAAATAATAAGTCCTATTAAACGGTCTCACTTTCAAAACTCACAACAACTTTAAAGTGCAGAAAAAGAATGTCCAGTCAGCAACTGCAACTTTTTATGACAAAATCCAAGGGCTTTTGCATTCCAATCCCCAAGAAGTCAAGAAATTTGATTTCTGAAGTTTGAATCAGTATTTTCTTTTATCTTGTATCTAGAAGCATTAGCTAAAAGATTTGCTTGATGGAGATCATTCCTGCAGACTCAAATCAAGAAGAACTTGACCCAAGGACTCCAGATTGCAAGCGTAAACTCTTTGTTTCTCAGTCAGCTCCGACTATCCAATCCTAGATAATCATATCTTTAATTGCACTCAACTATACTCTTTGGTCCTACTCTTTTTTTTCTCTCATATTCCCAATAATGGATAAATTTTAGGGCCAATACAGGTATATATGAAATTTGTAATTCACATGCATACATGCACATAGCTTAGATATTAGAGTGTCACTTATAAATAGAGGAGAAAAACACAATTAAAGATAAAACAATCACCTGAAGTTCACCCCTCCCAAGTGATGGCTTCAATAGATTGGAAATGTCAAGACCAGTACCCTTGCTTCCTCGCCCGACCGTGCCCGAACCAACAAGTGTGTGAACTTCATCAATGAAAAGAATGACATCACCTGCAATACAAGTATATCAAGAGTGAACAGAAAAAAGGAGCTTGTTCCTGATGATAACAGATGGCTCAAATTTATTTAAAAATATGCAATCACCTGATTTCTGTATCTCACTTATTAAGGTAGTAACACGAGCCTCCAATTCACCCCTTTCCTTTGCACCAGCGATTAATAATCCTATATCCAATGACATTATACGTTTTGACTGTGGACAGAATAATGAAACTCATCAAATTTGTAAGATATACAGTATCCTTACAAAGGCATATAAACATTTTGATCATGACAAGAGTCCAATACAATCACTTGTTAAGATCCTCACCAAGAGAAAAACGGGAACTTCTGCCTGCACAATACGAATTGCTAGTCCTTCGGCAATTGCAGTTTTACCAACCCCACTTTCACCAAGAAGAATAGGGTTATTTTTGGTTCTGCGGCAAAGAATTTGAATGATTCTCTGAATTTCAGTCTCTCGGCCAATAACAGGATCAATTAGTTCTTCACTGGCACGAGCTGTGAGGTCCACACAGAACTGTTCCAATGCACTCCCTAATAAAGAAATCCAATCACATAACATCCCTTGCCTTTCTCATAATTAAGAAACTAGAGAAAGAATCAGCAAGATCAGCATTTATACCTCTTGTTCTCCCAGGTGATTTTAGAGCAGCCGCCTTCCCAGAAATGGAATTTTCATGCACCCCTTTGGCCAAAGATGGCTCTCTTCCTTCTTTGGCAAGCTCCCCTTGAAGCCTTGAAACTGCAACAGCTGCCAAGTGATTTACATCCACCCCTAACCTAAAACCAAAACAACACAGGCCCAATCAATAATAAATTACCCCAAGAAGTGTTTGGAACCCTGAATTCTATGAAGTAGTAACAATGCAACATCTCATCCACCGGCTAACATTAGGAGAAAATTTAGGAATACAAACAACCCAAAATTCAATTAACAGTCTTCTTCAGATATCCCTACCCAAAAGTCAACCCCCTTTTGCACGAATTAATAGCATTATTAGAGTCCACAAATTTCAACATAAAAGTTCTTGCAATCCTTAATCAAATTTCAACATAAAGCTCTTGCAATTCTTAATCTGCATGCATGAATGTTTCAAAAAAGTACCTCTTGAGAACCCGACCTGCACTGCCATCATCAACAGTAAACAAACCGAGAGCAATGTGTTCTGGGGCAATAAAATTATACCCCTTGCTTCTCGAATACTCCACAGCAGCCTCAAAAACGCGTTTCGTGCTAATAGAAAACGGCATTTTCGCTGCTGACGAAAACGGCTTTCCTTGAGCAGCGGCAGCATCATCATCAGTGTCTTGATTATTAGTACTATGCCAAATGGAGACCACAGCCTCTCTGGCCTTATCAATGGTGATCCCCGATTCAAGAAACCCATTTGGATGCCGATCTTCAGCTATCAGACCCAGCAACAAATGCTGAGTAAAAACCATGTCTTTCCCCAACGATTTTGCTTCTCTTTGAGAAAAAATCACGGCTTTGACTGCTCGCTCAGTGAATCGCTCGAAGACGGAAGAAATTGGAATGATCTTTCTTCTTTTTCTCGCGCATATGGGATGGCAATTATTGCTATTACTATTATAATTGGAGTGAAAAAACTGAACTTTGTGTGAGATCATTGAAATATTGAAAAATGAAGACATGGGATTTACATATTGCAGCGGCGGAAGACGATTACGTGGCGGAGGTGATTGGTTGGTGAATAGGCACCGGGAATTAATTGAGAGGGGTGAACAAGTTGACACTTCCATATTTTTTTACAAGACTCAAAATGAAAAGGGAAAACTAAATGATTTTGGTTTCAACTTTCCAGCTTTATTGTTAGAAGAGAAAGGAAAAAAGGAAACGAAACTTTTCTTTTGCTTGTGGAAATGAAAGAGAAAGAGAGAAGAAGGAATTGAAGGAAAGGCATGGAGTGCAAGAAGAGTAAAAGCTGAAGCTGAAAGATGACAATTGACCAATTAAGCCACGTTGTAATTAATAATTTTGGCTGCGCAAGAGTCTACAGTCAAATTTAACCTCACATGGAAATTAAGCCAAACTTGGAGGCTTAGTTAGCCCCGCACGGAAGTGCAACTGTGCAAGGCAACCGAAGGTTAGATAAGCGTTAGGTTGCAAAGTCTACTCTACACCCTCAGGGCATTGTAGCTTTAGCCCCGAAATAAAATAAAAGTAAATTAACCTGTTTTGATGGTCGTTACAGTGAAAACACCCAGTACTTTTTATACTTTGTGCTTTGTTGTTTCATTTCACACACCGTTTCTCTATGGGTGTGCCACATTTGGGCTAAAATGATTAGGTTGAATTCATACAATGTTTGGCTTTGAGGTTCTGGATCTGTAGGGGCTTAGCTGGGATGGCTTACCAATAATCGTTGCATGAGCAAGTGCCACCTTCAAAATGATGGAACCGATTTGCATCTCTAACAATGATCTTCCTTCGATAAATATATGAGATAAACTTGAAAGCTGAGTGGCAATCATTGCAAACACGAAGATTTTTTGTTACCTGAATTACTGCTTCAGGGCTAAGCTTCGTAATTCCAAAAGCCACAGCCAGTTTCTCACTGTGGTAATACAGCATGCGTTCCCTGTCTTCGTCTTCCACATCATGTAGAGCGCACGATAGGTCCGGCACGTATCCTGCCATCTTCATGTCAACTGCCATGCTCTCTACTTTCTTGTACACTTCTCTCCAGTATGGATTTACTTGGTCGGCTGTGTGGAAGCCTTGAATGTCTTTACCACACTCGACGACACTGAAAGCAGCAGGTTTCTTCAATCCCTTATTCTTCATATCCTGTCTCAGCTTCCCAACTTCTCGCCATTTGTTTGATGCAGCGTATATATTTGACATTAGGACAAAATATCCAGTATGTTCAGGCTCAAGCTGGAAGAGATAATTGGCTGCAATTTCACCTAATTCAGTATTACCATGGATTCTACAAGCTAAAAGCAATGCCCCCCATACACTATCATTGGGCAGTAACGGCATCTGTTTGATCATGTCAAAAGCTTCGAAGAGACGCCCAGCTCGGCCAAGCATATCAACCATACAAGCATAGTGTTTCACCTCTGGTTTCACAGATAACTTTGTCATATCTGCAAAACACTTTCTACCCTCATCAGTTAGGCCTGCATGACTACAAGCTGAAAGAATGGAAGTGAAAGTGATGTGATCTGGCTTAACCCCTTCCTCCAGCATCTGTGAAAAGAATTCTAATGCTTTTCTCCCGCGGCCATGCATGCCACACCCTGCAATCAGGACATTCCACGAGCTCACATTTCGTTCACTCAGATGGATGTCATTAAACATATTCTCAGCTGTATCTAGATCTCCACACTTGGCATACATATCCATCAATGCATTCCTAAGAGTTGCATCAATTTTCATATTGCTATTTACGATATAATTGTGGAATTTCCTTCCAAGTCGACGAGAACCCAAGTAAGCACAGGCAGACAACAAAATCAATGCTGTCACTGGATTAGGTTTGCAATCAGAATTTTGCATCTCATCAAAAAGTAACAAAGCTTCACTTGCCTGGCCATTTTGAATGTACCCTGAAAGCATAGAATTCCATGAGATAAGATCTCTTTCCTCCATCATATCAAAAACCAAACGTGCTTTTTCAACATTCCCACATCTAGCATACATAGCAACAATCGAGTTCTGGATACATAAATCCTCAAGAAAAGCATTACAGATGGCATAGCCATGAACTGCTTGCACCTTCAAGACATCTCCTAACTGACCAACAGCTGAGGCAACACTCACTATAGTAACAGAATCGGACAAAAGACCCTCTTGCTGCATCTTTCGGAACAATATAAGTGCCTCTTCAGGTTTCTCAGCCTGTTCATAGGCTGTAATCATCACAGTCCATGAAACCAAATCCTTCGCAGACATTTCATCGAAAACTTTGCAGCCATCACCAGTTTGGCCACATTTTGCGTACATGTCAACAAGAGCAGCCTCCACATACAAATCCGAAAGGAACCCAGTTCTTATAATATCTCCATGAACAACTTTCCCTTCAAGAATCAGAGATTTTGACGCACATGCTTTGAGTACAAACGGGAAAGTATAGCTGTTCGATGAAATGCCACTTCTACGCATTATAGAATACAACTCCAGCGTCTCAACACAGTGACCATTTTTAGCATAGGCACGAATCATAGTGTTCCAAAGAAAAGAATTAGGCTTGTCACTATGATTGTAATTGAAAAGAGACCGAGCAGAGTTTGGTTCCCCATATTCGGTGTATTTGATAATGATCTTGGCGCCCAAATGAGGGGCCTGGTTGATGAGCCCCGAAGTTGTGAGCGAGGAGTGTATCTGTTTGAGTGAGGCCAACAAATTGCAGGACTTCAGGAGTTGATCGTAAAATGCCTCGATTGATGACCCCAGCCGTCGCATGCCCTCTGCATTATAGGACGTAATATAATAATTCTACTCAATCAGCTAAATCAGTGGCTTATGCACACAGAAGGGATGAATTTGAACATAACATGCTAGGCTCCTGCTATATATATAGCATGTTTTATTCTTTGAATTTTTTGGTCATATGGTAAAAATTTGTACACTACTACAAGATATTTTTATAATTTATGTACACAATATAAAACAATCTGGGGTTGGCAACCCCTGATAATTCTACATCAATGTAATACAAACGTCCTGGATGTAAAACAAATACATAAGACTTGGCACATCTACTCTTAAAAGTCAAACCCTCAACTCCTAGAATGTTGTTCAAGAACTCTGTGACGAGTCAACCTGGCTCCAGAGCTTGTCAGCATAAGCCTTTTCCTCTTCCTTCTCTTCTCCAACATAATCAGTTGCTTCTAGTTCCTCCTCTTCATCTGGGATCTCCATCATTTCTTCCGCTGGTTCAACAATAATTGATCTCTTTTGCTCATAAAGTTCAGTTAAAGCCTCCCTCATAGCTTGAGCTGTTGCAGGCCTATCTTTAGGCCCATATTTAGGAGCAGGTACAACAAATGGCAAAACGATATCATCCCAGTTATTGGTATTGTTTCCTGTACTACTCTGTTTCTCAGTTGGGGGATAGGCGAATACAATTCCAAGTTCATAATTACAGATGTGAAGCCTCTGACTCAACGAAGATTTAGTTTTCTCGGATCCATTTGCTGTTATGGTGGATGGAATTGAAATGGGTCTTCCCCAGGCAGCAGCACTGAAATTATGTGATCCACAATAAACCCAACCAAAAGATGTACCTGTCCTAGACTGGAAGCATCTCCATGCCACCTGTTTAAAACATTCTTTAAGTTTTCATGCATATCAAACAATGTTGGTCATATGGACAACAGTATCTCTTGACTTCAGGTCAGGAAACAACAGCTTTAGAAACAAAATAAATACATAATCCCAACAGAAGGACATCACAAACAATGTTCCATAATTACCTAAAAATTAACAGACTACAAACCATTGTTCATTCAAGAAAATTACAATCATCTGAAAAAGTGCCAAATTCTTACCTTGACATGCATTGGATGCCCTACTCTATCATGAGGATGAGGAATTGCATCATGAAGAATGTCTACATTTCTTAACCTCTGCCATGTTTTCTGTGCAAAAGATGTACAAGGCAAACAATTAGAACATACTACATATTTATCTGAAGAAATAAATGATCGCCAAAAGAATCATTGATGCTGTAAGCTGTGGACATTTGTTCAAAGTTGACAAGTATTGCTGATATAATTCTTCTGATGTGAAGTATAAGAGAAGATAATTGTTTGAGTTTATTTGGAGATTTCATATAAGTAGCACAAAATTCCCATGAAGTTAAGAGAAATTGAGATTTTCATCAAACATAAATGCAAGCAACCAAAAACCTGCACAAGTCACTGTTTTCATAATATAACATGACAATTAGCCCAAAAAGAATCCCTAATATTTTCTTTCTCCTGAATGCATGTACCTTACCTGTTTTTAACCATATACTGCGTGACTCCGACGCCTGCCGTAAAAAACAGCCAGGTTGTGCAATCATATCAGCAATCTATTTCTCTCACTTACAAATGAAACAAACTATATGCACCACGACCATATTGTGCATGTGATATTACAAACAGACTGTCAGTTCTACTTCTACTTCATCAAAAAGTTCAACAAGACATGAATACAAGAGTGTTTTAATATTTCAATACAGTTTAGAGATCTCAAAAAGTTCAACAAGACATGAATACAAAAGTGTTTTAATATTTCAATACAGTTTAGAGATCTCAAAAAGTTCAACAAGACATGAAAACAAAATTGTTTTAATATTTCAATACAGTTTCTAGATCACATAGCCTATTATGTTATAAATATAGCATTCGACTTAGGATAGAAAGTGCAACCAACCGTATCCGCATTTCTTTCCTTTCCTATAGTGAAAAACAGCACCAGTTTCATACTACCAACTTAACCAAAACCGATTTACCCCAAAATCTTTCTATTTCAATTAATCTTGGAACCCACAACCAGAATACTACTTTAAGCTGATCAAAGGTCACCATACCTCTGAGAAGCAAAGAATGTGCTTTGAGGGCAAGATTCCATCGCAAGCATTACTCACTCTTTCAATAGTTGGGAACATAATTCTAATAGATGGACTTCTCAGTTCTTGACTAGCACTCCAGCAGCCCCACTTTTTGAGACAGTAAAGAACTAATGAATCTGTAAATAAGCAAAATGATCTCAACTTTCATGCATCTATCAACTCTTTAGTGTTTATTTTACCTCAGGATCAGACTCTTCAGAGTCGTAGAATCTCATTGATTTCTTCCCTGAAGCTGCAGCAAATGCTGCTAAAAATTGTGTGTTGATTGACCCAATTGAGGATGAACCTTAAAAAAAAAAAAAAAAAAAAGATTGTCATTAATAAATGTTTATCAAGCTTTTTGTAAATAGATAAGAGAGCATAAACTACTCACCATAAGTAAAATCAGATTCCTGTAATTCAGGCCATCTGTATTGACCTAACACCTGATAAAAACAAAAGCAATAACTAGATAAGACAAGGGTTACATACAAATAAATAATATAAAATCACTTCTTTACTGCTCAAATGAAGCAAAATGCTACATTGCTTAATTACGTATGCCAACAGTTCCAGAAACCACAGTTATATTAATTCATATCACATGGTTTCATTTTCTACAACCCTTGAATTGGTTCTTTATGCTTCAGTAAGATGGTTTCAACAAAACCTCGAGAGGAAGCACGTCAAGTGTAAAAGACACCGATGAAGAAAGGTTTACGGTTTAATTATGACCGTATATATAGTCCAAGGACTATTTCACCTACTACTTTAAGGATTTGTTGCTGTCTGTGATTCCACATAACAGAATTCTTCTGCTAAGACCATACATGAGAGAGAGTGTTAAATGAATATTGGCTGATTATGGATTGATCATGTCATATATGCCTATGAGTGATCATAGAGCTATAAACTCTTGTAGAAACTTATTTCCTACAAACTGATTGGCCTAAATTTATTGGTTAGATGAAAATAAAATATAATAAAAATAAGTAATGGTTTAGAGATGGTTTAAAAATTAAAATAACTACAGTTATGAGTTATTTTTCGATCAAAGCCTAACAGGCTCTGGAAACCTCTGAAACATGCTTGCAGCCAAAATTCTCAAATCAAGAACATCATGTCTAGAATAAGACAACATTCTTACAAGAATACAACCGTGCAAGATGACAATTTCTTAGCAATAATGCAACAATGATACATATTTATCCGCAATGGAAAAGCTACTTTGATGAACTAAATCCAAATTGAAGCTGAAGAAAACCTCCAAACCAACTTTCAAGGAGGGAAGGAGAGTGCTTACAAGACTGTATCAAGCCAAATAGATTGTCTAAATATTGTGCAGCAGAACTGCAGAAAGTTACAATTTTCGAAACTAATGCCATTACCTCTTGGAGTCTCCAGAGTCCTCTACACCTCTGAATTGAGGCAATGAGAGAGCTTAATGCAAAAACATGTTCAGTTTGCATCATCTTGGATATATCTGAAAACTTGGGCCCCTGCACAAATGAATCAACAGTGTACCCTTCAGACATGCCCATTCCAAAATATGCACATGCAGTCGTTTGTCCATAAGTTACAAGCTCCATATCCTGAAAAGCAAACTGGGTCAATGACAAAAATACCATACCTGTGAAACATGTAGTATCAGTTGTACTTTTTTGTTGATTCCTTCTAAAGCAGCTGCAAGGACTTCATCATGAGAAATGAATCCAGAGAATCTAATGAGTCCAATATCCCACAGCGGAGAAACCCACTTAGCAATATCTCTGGGAAGAAAGCCAAGTTGAACACAATCTAGAGCAAGGAATGAAGCAAATATAATTATTTGTACAGATAACAGAATGAAAATGAGAACTCAGATCACGTGCAGATATTGAGAGGAAAGATGGGGATACAAAATTTGAGAAGCATACATTAAAAAAGAAGCCAATCCCTTCACAGAATTTGGGTAATTCACATTTAACAAAAAGGATGAGAAGCTCCCAAGTGAGGCAGGAGCAACGCAGAACAATTAAAAAAGGCTCAAGGACAGACCATATTTTTTAGGGGAGTTCTCTATGACCTAAGGTAGAACTAGGTTCACTATAAAGACAGGCAATTCTACAAACATGGAAGAATTCATAATACCTTTAGATATATTTGTTTTGTTACCCTTGTTCAATAGGGATGTAAAATTTTTGCTTGTTCAATAACTATGAATCCCAAATGCTAACAGGGAAGAGCCTAATAATAGTATTATAACATTGAGATACGCATGGGTGAATCTAGTCAATTTGCTAGTTGTGTGAACACAAATACAAGCCATATTGCTTTGTGCTAAGTATTGTTGTTCTATTAACATATTGAATTTAAGCCAAAGAGTAACAGTGTTTGAACCTTTAATAAGTGATATATAACTATAAAAACAAAATTTCAACCTCACTTTTAACCAAAACTGATTATTGAATTCAATTCAACCATGATACCAACACAGCTACATGATTCACAGATGCAGTGAACATGTGACATCTAAAGAATCATCAAACCTTGTGTTCAGTTGAACTTCTACTAATTTTAAGATGATCTTGATGCATCTTAGTCCTATAATTTAAATCAGATACTGCGGTTGAATAGCTGATTTGTCCAATATATTTCTTAAATAATAGCCTCATATATACTATCAAAGCAAAGACATATAATTTGTACATAGAAAGAATATACAGAAAGAAATTCAGTAAACTGAAGAATGTTAAAAAAACTTGAAAGGCACATAGGCATGTTTCAAGCAATCAAATTTTACCTCCATCAGATAACCCATCAGGATTGGGAACAAGGACGCCCACAGCATTCACATCTGCAGGCACATTTGTGTTTCGTCTCAACAAAATCTTCAACATCCCACGTGCACTAAAAGATTTCCCAAGAAAAGAAGCCAGCTTCTTAATCTGAGTACCCTTTGAATCTGCTGCAGTGCGAAAAAGGTGGCTCAAACCAACCACAGATGTTTCAACTGAACCAAGGAACTTCCCATCAAATGACCATATTGCACCATGATCAACCTGAAATTTTGAGTTAAACGAATGGTATGAGGTACCCTTATACCAAAGACACTTCAACGGACACCCAAGGTCAAATGCTTTAGAAATAGTCCTTCAATCACACAACAAATAAATTGACAGGTTTTGGTCCGTGTTAAATGTTGTCTAAGTAGAATCTTCAGCAGTTAACTTTCATTAAATCAAGAACATTAGCACATAAGTAGTAAAGGCAATAACTCACAGGTTTGGAGTATGTGGACTTCAACAAACTGGGATTTCTGTAGGAATGAATTCCAGGTACTGAGGCAACTAAATGTCCTGTTGCATTGCCAAAGTCATACTTTGTCAACTCAACAACCCAATGTGCCTGACTGGGCACATCAATCACAAGAGATGCCATAAAGCTTGCAAGCTGAGCAGCAAAGTCAGATCCTGAATCCTGATTCATTTCTTCGACAGAAGTTTGAACAAAAAGAGACAAATAATCAGGTGTACATCTGCGGGGAAAATCTTGCCACCAAACAGTATTGGTCACAGCATTCCACTGAAGCAAGTGATAAAAAAATTATTAGCACTACAGTACAAAATATATGTAATATGTTTTTCAATTGTTCAAATTAAAATGGGATGCAAGAACATCGCAACATTTATGAATATATGTGTTTGCTTCAAAGAAGCTTTCCTTGAAAACAAATCACAGCATATCTGAAAATTCCAGCACATTGGGAACAGTTCACTGGATAATGTATGTCCCTCATATGGTATACATATGCAATAGAAATCAAAGGAGCACTGTAGACAAAAAATTTAAGACAGAATCCCTAGCCCATAGAACTGTACTTTCAGCAAAGCATCACTTATGCCAGAGGTTCCCATCCAAATGCAAAGACAAAGGTAACTTCAGGAATTGGGGTGAGCATTTCTTCTATTGCTTTGCGCAGAACCATGCAGATGCAGAAATCTTATCAGTTGAAAGGAAGACCACCAAACATCCAGAAACCAAACTTCCAATAAATTTTTGCATATAGATTCAAGTTCTGCATTGTATCTTAAGCAGATGCAAACCTATTAACTGTAGGCAAACACTTCATCTATGTCAAAGTTGATATTGTTATAATAGGCATATAATATAACATAAACAGCAAGACATTGAACCAAGTAATTACCTGCTTCGCCCCTAAATTAGCAGAAGTAACAATAACACGGATACTATCTTCTCTTTGCAAAACAAACAATTTTGGATGATGACAAGCAATGCCTTGTTTCTTGCAATTTTCACCAAATGCCACAGACTCAGGGAATGGTGGAAACCTATTATGATAAATTTGTTACAAAATGTTTATTGTCAAAAAGATGCTAATTCAAAACACGACAAATATCAACAATGTAAACCATTTTCAACCTTCAGCATATTATAAAACTAATAATAATAATAAACGTTTAAGAGCTACTCACACTAGAACTAAATTCGGGAAATTTGGATATGGCACAGATGTCCTTTTATCAGCACTTGTACTCCAACATCTTTCAGAATTGTGACATGCTATTGTCACTGGCAGATGACAAGGAATCTCACAGTAGGACATAAACCTAGCAAGACAGCTTTCTCAGACTTAAAAGATGGAAAATAGGGTTAAATTTAGCATAAAAGATGTAATTACACTAGTTAAGAATATAAAATTAAAAAATCCAGACATAAATAAAGAAAAAGATTTCAACAATAGTATAGAAACACAGGGAAGAGCAAAAGAATAAGCCGCCAGGTTTTTCTCTCATTAGTCCATACATGATAGATGCAAACACATTTACAGCATATATAGATTTGGAAATCATTAAATAATTTGCTAAAGATACTAGGCAGATCACTAGCTCTATAGTCATATTCAGCAGTGGACACTGGATATCGCGAAAGCAAAAGGAGTAATGGAAAGATAAAGCGACTCTACCATAAAATATCACTCGTAAATGTCGCAATAAACATGCGTGAAATGTTTTCTACAGGATAAAGAAGTTCTGGTAGGGAAATAACATCATAATTAAGTGAAGTGAGGTCCATAGATTCAAGACGATTCAAGTAAAACTTCTTTCCAGGAGGTGAACAAGGACTGCCCAAACATTTGCTCTTATCCATACTGCCAAAGTGAGTAGCATTCTGCCCCTCCACAGAATTGAACAACTTGGATTTAACGGCAGGAGTAGCATTCTTATTAGAGAGTCTGACACTATCTTTGTGATGTACATGGTCATTATGCACACAAGGATCCACTAGGTCACCATCAGCCTCTAGATCCACTACTCTTTCATCTTCAAATGCAATTGAGCCTGACTGCCCAACGTAGATGCTTTTATCACAAGGTTTTCGTTCCTGTTGAGAAATTCTTTCAATCTTTTTCACTTTCAACTCTCCATCAATAGAAAATCTGCTAGGAAACTTAGTAGTAAAACATCCATCAGTACTCATGATTCCCACATCTGAAATAGCAATCTGCCGAATGCAGGACACAGGGTCGTCACTATTCAATATATTTCTACACTGACTCAAGAGAAAACTGGCTCTCCCAAAAATATCTCGACGTTTCAACTTTGGAGAAACAAAATCCGGGTTGCCAACATCATTTTCCCGTAAAGCAAAAACCCTTTTGTTCCTCATCCCACTTGACACAGACCCCTGGGAGTGTCCCGAAGAGGCCATTGTCCCAACTAACTGCGGTCTCTCTAATACGACCTCCTCCTTAAAAATAATCCCTAAAATCAAAAACCCAATTCGAGTGTGAAACCTACACAAACTTTCATCTCTACAAACGAACAAAACCTCATCACCAGCATTCAGCTCTGTAGCAATTCCATTTTTTAGCCTAATCCCATTCACAAAAACCCCATTTAACGAAACCCTAACCCTAGCAAAACCCTCCTCCTCCTCTTCCAATAATTTATCTCTCTTCTTTCTAAATTCATTAACAACGGAACTAAAATCACGTAACAAAATGGTTCCATCAAGTATACAAATTTTCCTTTCACTACTATCAAATAAAATCTGGCAGTGTTGCCTACTGACCAAACGGTTATCAAAAGTGAAGTCACAGTTGATGCTGGCTCGACCAATGGTGTAAGGCCGGTCCGGTTCGAGTGTGAGCGAGTCGATGGGTAAACCGGTGGCGGTTGAAACCAGAGGGAGATGAAGAATTTGGAGGCGAACAATTGCTGTTTTAGAAACAATTCTGGGCTTTTTGCGTGGTGAAGAAATTGAAGAGGGTAAATAATTCTCTCCACTTCCTTTATTGTTGCTTGTTTTATTGAAGAATGAATCTGAATCGTTCATTGCAATGTATTAAAAAATAATAATAATAAATTAAATAAAGGAATTTGATTGGTCACCGAGATGAATTCCCGGTGACATTATTGAAAGAATGATAGCGAATTTGAATGAATTTGTCCAGGTAACTGCCGAGGAAGAGGGTTTCTTTTTCGTGCCGAGTTTTGATTTTCCCTCCTAATTTCTTTTAAATGGCGCCTAAGAAGTGAATATATATATATATTAAAAGTTAAATGTTTAATAAGTTACATGTCTTTCTTTCTTTTTTTTTGTTAATAAATTTTATTAATAATAATGATGATGCTATTAATGACGACGGCAACAACAATAACAAAAATAATAAAAAAATGAATAAATTTGAAGTAATAGTAATTTTAGTAATATATAATAAAATTAATATTGTTATTAATTAATATTGTTACTAATAACAATAATAATCATAATCATAATATCGAAGGATCTCTTTGTAAATATTATAAAGTTTCTGGGTATATTTATAAATTCCACAAAAACTTAAATATAAAGTGACAGAATTTAATTGAGGATAATTTAAAAATTATGAAAATTAAATAGGAGTAAAATGGATATTTTCGAGACTGGAAATCTAACTTCTAACCTCCCTTAAGGATCAGACTCTCATTCTTTAATTTCATTTTTCTGTGAGCTCCATTCAAATAATTCTCATTCTTATAATGATTTTTAAATTTTGATTCACCAATTGCAAAAATAAACGCACCAGCACCACAAGCATGTACATTATACAACAAGTTCACTTTTCCTTAGATGAAAGTTCATCATGTACTTGCATCTTGCTATTAATGCTTGTGTGTTTATAAAAGTGAGAATGGATAGATCACTGTTGTTAATTTTAAGTATTGTATTTCACGTAGGCATAAAAATTATAAAATTATAGATAGATGATTGTATGTTTAGTGAATGAGGCAAATAAGTGCAAAATTATATGAAATTTTGTTATATTAATTAAATTAAACCATAGAAGGCTTAGTAAACCAAGATTTCGGAAAAAAAAAAAATGAATGTTCAAAGTATTTCTTTTAAAATGCAATAACCCCATTTTAAAAAGGAAATAAAAATAAAATATGAAATACATTAACATAAAATCAATCTTTTCTCTAAGCTAATTTCCTGCACATTCAAGTTAATTACAAGTATCAAAATATGCCGTGGAAATATACATTAATGTAAGCTGCATGGAAATACGCTTATTTTATTTTACATAGG
This sequence comes from Murraya paniculata, assembly GCA_030449075.1. Taxonomy (NCBI): domain Eukaryota; kingdom Viridiplantae; phylum Streptophyta; class Magnoliopsida; order Sapindales; family Rutaceae; genus Murraya; species Murraya paniculata. The sequence continues at coordinate 457,184 of JAEVFN010000036.1, read as the reverse complement.
TCTGGGTATATTTAAAAAATAAAAATAAAAACAATTAGGTGCTCTTGGGTCTTGGCCCAGCAATGTCAAAAAGGGTCACATAATCAGTCCAGTCCCACGTATTGATTTAGTGCAAAATGGACCAAGTCCAAGAGAAGCCCAAACTCCACTTGAATGTGAATTTAATTTAATTCTCTCTTTATATATTAATTTAGGCTTCATTTGATATTAATGTTGGGCGGCAGATATAGCTTAAAAGTTAAAGTATTAAAGTATTTAGTAAGTATTAGCTGTTGTGATTTGATTGATTAATCACTTATATAATAAGAAACTTATAATATCCTTATTATTTTATCATTTAAAAGTCATATTTATTACAAACTAGTAACTTTCATTTTTAATTGTAATTTTTTCAGAGCTCTTGTAATTTAAAAACAACAGCACCCCATCAATACGAAATACAATCTTATACAGCTTTTGAAAAATTTTATAAATATTTGGTTAACACACGCACGCACGCAGACACACCAAATGCATTATTAACATTCGATCCTTTTTTTTTTCTTAATTAATCTTATTCATCATCAAACATAGACTTGACATAAATTAAGAGCTTGCATATCTTGTTTATGAAATATGTAAAGCAAGTATCTGACATAAAATGAATGGGGACTAAGACGCCGCAATTGACAAGAGCATTGAACCAAATCCAAAAGCATTAATCAAATAAATTACAACAAAATCTGAAGACATATGAGCTTTTGACATTAATGGTTTGATAGTTATACGAGTATATGGAAGTTTAATTTAGTAAATTAATTGATCAAACATGAGAATTTATACTTTAAGCATATGCAAAACAGCTAATAGGCTCATGTAATGAAGAACACGTGTGTGTCTGTGTGCTGCATCTTTTTACTAACGCTTGCACATTCATAAAGGTGAAATGGATGGATCCATTTTGTCAAATTCTCTCTTTTTTTTTTTTCAACTATCCTATTCCTAGCTAACTTCTTAGAGACTTGAGACTTAAATTAAGTCAAAATAGTTGACCTATCTATGTATATATATATATATATATATATAATCCAGTTGTGAATATGCATATTCACATAAGCTTTTGCATTCAAATTAATTCAAATCCCTGCCGACTCTAAAAGTTCGCACCTACAAACACTTTTAGAAAATCTGATTTGGGGAGTTTGAAAAAAAAAAAAAAATCATATTTGCCAACAATTTACTGAATGGCTGAGCTGGCACCTTTTCTCCCTCGACGCACACGGGGCGATAGAATTTTATTTTCAGGATTTTTGGTGTATCGAACTCGTATTTAGACTTTCATTATTATTTCTTCAGATTTATACACGGATTTTTAAGGGACAGCGATCTTGTTCTAGTGTTTTTTTTTTTCTTTTTCCCCCTTCTAATCTCTTTTAGTGATAAGCGGTTACAATTGAATTTTAAATTTTATATGTTGACAATCAAATCAGTTCCTTTTTTACTTTATTTACAATTAAATTATTTTTACGTTTGGTTTAATTGTAAATAAAGTAAAATTTATTTTCAAAAATACTGTAAATTTTAAAAGTAGTCGTTTACGTTTGGTAAATTATATTGTTAAATTATTATAAGAATGCATATGATTGACTGAAATGGACATAACATTAAATAAAATTTATTAATGTATTTACAAACATACACACATATATAATATTTTTTATTGTGCATATGTAATAATTGATAATTAAAATAACTATTTTATTTTGTTATCTCAATATTATTGGTAATAATATTAATTCCTTTTATAATTTCTTGATTTTATTTCTTAATTGAAAAAGGATAGCTTTGAATTTTTATAATATATGGAAGGAAATATATAAAATTGTAACAAGTATAAAATTGATTATTAAAATCAAAATTTTAAAAAAGTACTATTTTTTAACTTTTTAAAATCTACTTAATTTTTTTTTAAAAAAAAATTATCAAACATAAAAATTTATTTTTAAATTAGTTAAAATTATTTTTGAACATCGTAGTAAAAGTTATTCCGAAAAACATTCCAAGGAAAAAAACAGGGACGCGTGAAAGCGTACCAAACTCCTAGTCCAGTGACGGGGCCGGCCCGTGTCATTGAATTTAGGGGGATACAGCCAAACACAGACAGAGAGATGTCAGTACGTGCCGCGAAAGCTTTTTTGTTATTTTGTGATATATGTATGCATCATGATGTGTCATGTGTGTGTTTGTTTGTATATGTATTTATAATTCAAAGTCAAGCTTATTTCTTTTCTAATAATTTCTACAGAAACTTTTCTATCAAATAAAAAAAAAACACAAATTCTACAGAAACTATTGCATGCTTGCACTGTTAAATTGAATTGATTTTCATTTATAGGGCTGCTGTGCCGGGGCAAGTGGGCGGGTTTATTTATTTCACAGCACTGTCGGGACTGGAGCTCACCAAACGGGCACTAATAAGATATATATTATAATAATCACACTGCAATAATTACAACTAGTAGTCGAGCAGCAGCCTATATTTTAAATGGCACAGACTTTTTCGTGTTATTATATCACTATTCAGTTACAAATACGTCGGTAAGCTACTGTTATCATTTAATTCTTCTGTATCACCGCGTACACACGATGTATTTAGGACCATTTTGAAACTGGTAATAATATAGGCGACCACCTAAGAGGGTTTCTTTTTTCAACTTGTTTGTACACACGATGTATTTAGGACCATTTTGAAACTGGTAATAATATAGGCGACCACCTAAGAGGGTTTCTTTTTTCAACTTGTTTGTACAAACAAGTTGAAAAAAAAAAAAAGATATAAAAAAAATCTAGTAATGTAACCCTATGCGCCAGCCATTTTTTTGACCATTGAGTTCACAATTATTGACCAACGCATTTGTATTAATATTTCAAGAGTGGTGGTGCGGCTACCATCTGCTTGATTTTTTTTTCACAAAGGCCGTCCTCTTTTTCTAAAATCAGAATCGGAAATTAGATTCAGAGAGAGAGAGAGAGTATATATATATATATATATATATATTATGCAATATTTGGAGCACATTTTGCAAAATGTTCAACTTTTCGTCGAATACGATACGATACATGTGTATTTTTTTTTTCCGAAATATAATAATGTCTACTGCTGATAATACTTTTGGCTCCACTAGAAGTAGATAATCTTTTTAAAATGGAAAGTAATTTAAGGGTACATTTGGTATTGTCTTTGGCGGTGCATTTGGTGTCAGCAAAATTTAGCATGTTTTTGACTTTTTTCTTTTTTCTTTTTGTTTTTTTAGGGGTGAAAATGAGTCTGCAGCGAACACTTGGAAAAAGAAAAAAAAAGTGAAAAACGTTGTTTTGATGTTTCCTAAAAATTACACTTTTTTGGGGCCCCACTTGTTATCTGTTTACTGTGCGGACGAGCAGAAATTCCAAATTGATGAACATATACGTGGCTCTACTACTACTAATGTGTTATGCGATTGACGTGATATGTCTTATGAATATGAATTTTATTAGTAATGGGCTGAATTGATTTTTAGAGCAACTCAATAAATAATTTAACAGATATTTTTTAAGAGAATCCAATGATCGTACATTAGCTCTATTCAATTTTTAGTATGCAATGATTAGCTCTTCACATACTAATAATTGACCTATTGCTTCCTTTTTAAGATCAATATAGATAATAATCAAGTTCATCCAACAATAGCCTTAATTAAAATTAGAGAATTGTTACACGATCAAACCCGAATGAATAACATTTTAAATTGAAGCGTATTAATTTCTATTTAAGGGTTATTACTCATTTTCTTCTCTCAAAAAACATAAGTATAGTCCACACACGTGTCGTGTTGTATATTGATCTTAATTAAGCCACTTGATTAGTTAATCATCAAAATCTACGTATGGGGCGTAGTTTTCTCATACTGCTCTATCGAATAGCACAGTGTAAAATTGCTAACAATCATTGGATTATTAATGACACAAAGTCCTAATTCTCTTTGAACTTCGAACCGCACATACGATTTTGTGTTGACCAATCAATCCTACTCTCAAGTCTCAAGTTCTCAAGTCTCAATCCCGATTGAAAGTTAAAAAGAAAGTCATAAACGGAGGAAACGGAGAGAGATTATATATCACGCACGTGTTAACTCAATCTCAAATGAATCTTCTTCAGACTTTCCACTAAGTATTAAAATGCGACCAATTTTTTACAGTAATTTTACAAAACAGTAATAAGACATATCTGCCCCTAATAAGACACGGTAATTCATGTTACATGCCTTGTATAAATCTTATATGAACCTATATATATATATAAACACTTTATCCATCTAGCCATTGCAAGATGATACATGAACGTTGTGACCACTACTTTCCCACAAAGATTTGAAAAGAAAAAAAAAATATCAAACAGAAAAAAAGATCTCATTTCTGTAAGTTGTTTTAGTTTGATTTTACTTGCAGAAGAAAATTGAAGACATGGGAACCGAGCAGCACCACCATCAGCATCACCATTCGGACACAGAGGTTCTTGGCAACGAGAGGATCCCGTACAGTGGTCCGTTAAGCGGCCCTCTGAACAAGAGAGTTGGCAGAAAGAGCGCCAAGTTTAATTTGGCGGCGGAATCAAGCTCAGGATCATCACCTCACGATGAGCCTTACGTTGAGATCACACTCGACGTTCGGGACGACTCGGTGGCTGTTCACAGCGTTAAAGCCGCTGGCGGGGATCATAATAATCGTCAGGAAGATCCTGAGATTACTTTACTTGCAAAAGGGCTAGAGAAAAGGGCGACTTCTTTTGGTTCCAATGTTGTTAGAACGGCTTCCGCCAGAATCAGGCAGGTATCTCAAGAGCTCAAGCGCTTGGCTTCCTTTTCGAAGAAGCCTCAGCCGCCTGCCCGGTTTGATAGGACCAAGTCTGCTGCAGCTCATGCTTTGAAGGGGCTCAAGTTCATTAGCAAGACTGATGTGGGTGCTGGTTGGGCTAATGTTGAGAAGCGGTTTGATGAAATAACCGCATCTACTAATGGGGTCTTGCCTCGAGCTTGCTTTGGCGAATGCATAGGTGTGTACGCATGCAACATGAAAAAACATCAAATGCTTGATGATTTGTTTGTTTGTTTGAATTTGTTTGTCTATTGTTAATAATTTTATTTGTATGTGTTGATGTTTATGGCAGGAATGAACAAGGACTCGAAGGATTTCGCTGTTCAGTTGTTTGATGCTCTTAGTCGGAGACGTAATATTCATGGGGATACAATCACTAAGGATCAGCTAAGAGAGTTTTGGGATCAGATCTCCAATCAGAGTTTTGATTCCAAGCTTCAGACTTTCTTCGACATGTAAGAAAAATTACAATTGTTTTTTCTCAAAGCATGTTTGTTGAAAGTCATTCATCTTTTTGTTGATTGTGTGGTGAAAAATTTATTGCAGGGTTGACAAAGATGCGGATGGCAGAATCACGGAAGATGAAGTCAGAGAGGTATGGCATCTTGAATAATTCCAAAAGATGCATTAAATTCAGTACTAATTAAGTTTGAGCATCAATCATGTAATTGTCAGGAATTTCTTTTAGTTTATTTTTATTCTACTAATAAATTGATGTGAAATTAATTTATGTATCTACAGATTATCAGCCTCAGTGCTTCAGCAAACAAGCTCTCGAATATCCAGAAGCAAGCAGAGGAATATGCAGCTCTTATTATGGAAGAACTGGATCCTGACAATCTCGGATACATCATGGTAAATAAACATTTTCTTTAAAAAAAAAAAAAAACTATGATGAGTTAGCATATAAACATCTTCAGTTTGGTGAAATTGATGATAATACAATCGATCAGATAGACAATCTGGAAATGCTTCTGTTACAAGCACCGGCGCAATCTGTTAAAGGAGGGGAGAGTCGAAACTTGAGCCAGATGTTGAGCCAGAGGCTGAAGCCTACACAATTTGACAGCCCAATAAGGAGATGCTGTGACAGCACGATGTACTTTTTACTGGACAATTGGCAAAGGGTGTGGGTGATGGTACTGTGGATTGGAGTGATGGCAGGGCTATTTACATACAAATACATTCAGTATAAAAACAGAGCTGCATTTGGAGTAATGGGACACTGCGTATGCATGGCCAAAGGTGCTGCTGAGACAATTAAATTCAACATGGCTCTGATTTTATTACCAGTCTGTCGAAACACCATTACGTGGCTCAGGAACAAGACCAAACTTGGTGTTGTCGTTCCATTTGATGACAACCTCAATTTCCACAAGGTGCTAAACCTAGACTAACCTCAAATCTTCACAAAGAATTGTATCATATTTGCTCAAAAGCATCGGAATCTGAAACTGGGTGTCCTTTTGCTTTCAGGTGATAGCATTTGGTATCTCAATTGGGGTTGGAATACATGCTATTTCACATTTAACATGCGATTTCCCTCGGCTTCTGAATGCAAGTGAAGAGAAGTATAAGCCCATGGAGCCATATTTTGGGGATCAGCCCAAAAATTACTGGCATTTTGTGAAGTCAGTGGAAGGGGTAACTGGGATTGTGATGGTTGTTTTGATGGCTATAGCCTTCACACTTGCAACCCCATGGTTCAGGAGAAACAAGCTCAATTTGCCAAAGCCATTAAAGAAGCTCACCGGGTTCAATGCCTTTTGGTATTCTCATCACCTTTTTGTCATCGTTTACACTCTGCTCATTGTGCATGGCCAATACCTTTACTTGACCAAAAAATGGTACAAGAAGACGGTGAGTCCCTTCTTATAGTTACTACCTGAACATTTGATTCATTTTGAAGCCTGACTAATTTTCTTTTTTTGCCTCATTGCGATTCTGTTTTTTTTAGACATGGATGTACTTGGCAATTCCAATTTGTCTTTATGCCATTGAGAGATTGATTAGGGCACTGAGGTCAAGCATTAAGGCAGTTTCGATACAGAAGGTAATTAAAGAAATGTGAATTATGATAAAAAATTATTTACTTGTATGTGATTAAATTTGTTATTCTATTTATGTTGCACCTGCAGGTGGCTGTTTATCCTGGAAATGTGCTGGCTCTTCACATGTCAAAGCCAGATAGATTCAGATACAAGAGTGGGCAATACATGTTTGTCAATTGTGCTGCAGTGTCTCCATTCGAATGGTATGTGCCTGTAGCCATTTCCATTTACAATTATACAAACCCCATTTGGTCTAATTTTCATTTATTTATTCTGCTGCAAATTATTTCTTTAGTTCAAGTGGCTAATACATTCAAAATATCAACACACAGGCACCCATTTTCAATAACTTCTGCTCCGGATGATGACTACCTCAGCGTTCACATTAGAACCCTTGGTGACTGGACTCGTCAACTCAGAACAGTTTTCTCTGAGGTTTGTTAGTTAGCATAGCAGATAATCAAATCGCATTATTTTCAAGTGCAAGCGTCTGCACTTAATTGAAATACTTATTGAGATACCGATTCAACAGAAATCATAGTTTAAAAAGTATGGACATCCACACCAAAAGAAAAAAATAAATAAATAAAAATCTAAATTACATAGCTATAATAGATAAATATAGATAAAATATCGGGTTGAATTTCAATTTATTTTTATTATTTTTGGTTAGGTATGCCAACCACCTCCGAACGGAATAAGTGGACTCCTCAGAGCCGATGGACAAAACAATCCTGAGTAAGTCAATCTCACATCCTCACTAGAAAAGTTAAAATTGGCAACTTAAACTTTAAATCCATCTTTTTGCCAACTTGATGTACATGCGTTTCGCAAAGCTATACCCATGCTAAATTTTTTATTCATTATCTCTATTAACACCTATAATTATTATAAAGGACCCCCTAAGTTGCTGTCGTTGTACCTTCCAACTGCAATAAAATTGAATAAACAGTAACTACTGTTAATTACAATTTATCCCATTTTATTATAACTGTAAGGTACAGCGGCAATAATTTAAGAAAATCCTTATTATAATGCCTAATTGATAAGATTGAGATATCTCTTTCTTTGGCTTTTCCTGATCATGGGATATACCATCTGTGCTGCACTAACTTTTATCATTTTTATTTAGTTATTCCTACTTTCATACGACTGTAGATGGTGCCTCTATAAAGTCTAAACAAGACAAAACAATAAGATGAGCATTTTGACGAGTACTAAAGCAAGTGTAATTATTTAATTCCACGATAAGCAATGGAAGTGGGTCATTGTAAAACGTGGGTGTCTGTCAGATGCTTCCAAACTTCAATCAGTTTGAAAGCCACCTTTAATCACGCACTAGAATAACACATCTAATTATCGAATAATCTTGCTTGGGATTTTAGTCATGAGAACGACAAGAATTATCTGAAATATGAATGTCGTTTTTGAGCAAAGATGGTAGGATGCACATCATTGATAGAGACTGACAACAAATTAAAAATAACATGCATCATGAGCATGATCTCATTCTCAACCACTGAGTTAAAAAATATCATATTAATTATTAAAGTGCATATGTTATCCCTTTCATCAACACTTGCAGATTCTTTATACTTCTTTCTGGTATTATCTTCTAGAGATGTATATACTTTTTCACAACAAATCAATGCGCGAATTATAATTCAAATAATAAAAATAGAATACAAATCTTCATGTATATCACAACTCGAGTTACATGTCTTTAAATATGTGTTATGTTAATAATTTATTTATAATGTTAATGAACAGTTTTCCGAGAGTTTTGATCGACGGTCCATATGGAGCTCCAGCACAAGACTACAAAGAGTATGAGGTCGTTTTATTAGTTGGCCTGGGAATTGGAGCAACTCCGATGATCAGCATTGTTAAAGACATAGTGAACAACATGAAAGCCATAGAGGAAGAAGAAGAAAATGATTTAGAAAGCGGTCGTGACACCGGCTGTAACACAACATCATCATCAACAACAACTACGAACCCTTCTTCTTCTGGACACAGAAGAAGAGACCAATTCAGGACAAGAAGAGCATACTTCTATTGGGTTACAAGAGAGCAAGGCTCGTTTGATTGGTTTAAGGGGGTGATGAACGAGGTGGCTGAATTGGACCATAACAACGTCATAGAGCTTCACAATTACTGCACCAGTGTTTATGAAGAAGGTGATGCTCGTTCAGCTCTCATTGCCATGCTTCAGTCCCTCAATCATGCCAAAAATGGCGTTGACGTTGTCTCTGGCACACGCGTTAAGTCACATTTCGCCAAGCCTAACTGGCGCAATGTGTACAAAGGCATTGCTCTCAATCACGCTGATTCTAGAGTTGGTAAGTCCACTCTGTTACCTAATGTTTATGTCATGCACATCTTAACTAATATATCTATGAGATGGGTACTAAGGATTGTGTTGTATGTGTGCGTTTGTTTGTACAAATGCAGGTGTATTCTACTGTGGGGCACCGGCACTGACAAAAGAGCTACGACACCTAGCTTTGGATTTCTCTCACAAGACAAGCACCAAGTTTGATTTCCATAAAGAAAACTTCTAAATCAAGTCCCCACTGATTTCCACCATTATACATCATCTCTTCCACTCCTTTCTCTCGTACAAAGTTTGTGGCATGGTCCAGTGGCCCTTATGTTGATAGAAAAATGATATCAATATTTGTTTATTTACTAGTTGATTTTGCTCCAAAATCACTAATAGAGAGTATTAGAAATGTCAAGCAAACAAAGGTTGGTGGGTAGTTGATATCAAGGCCGCACCACCTGGCCACACAACACATGACAATGGAGATAGACTGAAAATGGGGTTTAGCAAAAAGTCATGCTCAGCTATTTCCTTTTGCTAAAAGTTGTGGTCCAAGTCAATACTTTTATGAGAAATAGTAATAATGGCAGCCTGGCAGCCACCACCAACTCAGTCCTTAACAACCAAATGTAAATTTTTGTCTTATTTTCTTTTTGGTTGGAGTAATTTGTTATCTGATTTGATTAATTAAAGTTGCGATGTCAATATTGAATGGGATCATAAGCCCCTTAAAATGTAATTATGGATAGAATAATTAGTTTGGAGTACACTTTACCCAATTTCTTATTTATGTTTTTAACTTTTGATAAACAGCACAATATGTGTAATTCAAAATACAATGATAAAATCTGTTATGCTTTAATTGAATATATATATATATATATATAAATATAGTGTCGCTAATATGCAGATATCCAGAAATTGTTAATTGTGCGGATGTGAGATGGTAGCCATTAGATGAAAAAAATGGACAAGATTTGCTATGAACATAAGAACAGCTGCTGGAGAAAAAAAAAAACAAACTAAGTCAAACATTTTATACACTGAGACCCATGTATAAGATGGGGAAAAAAAAATAGAGGAATTCAATCACTCCTCTCTCTCATCTTTATACTTTTCCCAACAAAATACCTCTCAACGCCCTTGCAAATTGTCACCCAACGGCTCCCCCACCTCCTCCTCCTCCTCCTCTTCTCTTCCCTTGCTAGAGCATGTAATTTTCTTCTTCTAATCATTTAATTTTAAGATGGCGTATTTTGAATTATTTTTGTCAGAGGTTGAGTGCAGTGGTATATATAGCATTACAAATTTTCTCAGCAATGCTTCTATGAGAAAAAAGTTCCCAGAAATGTGTATGGGATTCAAAGACCGTTGAAGAATTTAAAACAAGGTAGAAGGAGGACATTGAAAAAAGCACAATTGGATGATAATGAATGGCTCCATGGAATTTATGAAATTAGATCAAAGTGGGTGCATAAACATGTAAATTATGTATTTTTTGGTGGAATTTACGTTTAAAGAAACTTACACCCTTTAGCAAGGGAAAATGAACGATAAGCCATCTGCAAGGGTAAGGTGCAGGTATAGAGATGAGAGAGGGGTGATTGAATTCATCAATGTGTAAATTGCTTGACTTTAGTTATTTTTTACAGCCGCAAGTTCCACGTTGACAGTAAATCCTGTTCATTCAATTCATCTGACGGCTAACATTTCAGATCCACAAAATTTCCGAATGTCCACATATTAGCAGGACTGATATCATCATCAAGCCCACTCTTAATCAGCAAAAATGCAAAGAGATTTAGTGATACAAAACCAGTCACAAAGACACAAACAGATGGTAACATAGAGTAAGCAACTGATAGCAAAACTTTGGAGCCATAGTGCCCTTGATACCAGAGAAACTGTAGGCACTAGGTTTTAGATCTGAAAGTAACTGACCTAAAATTTTAGAAACCATAGAACACAATGAACCTCAGCCTATGATCGATTGCCATGCAATTGTTTTAATTTCATCCTTCCCTAAAATAGAACTTTTTTATGAATATAACTTTTTGTATGGTTTCTGCAGATAGTGTTTTAGGAGGACGGGATTCTCAGAACAGGGGAAACAAGCTAATAAGAATGAAAGTGAACACATTGACCTCATGGAAGTTTTCTGTAACTCCATGCTAGCCAAGGATGGCTTTCTTTTCACTTACATTTCCTTTTAAGCCTCTGAAAATTGGGCTTCATTAGCTGACTTGAAGTTGTCACTTGGTCAGAAGCTTGGCTCAACTGGAAAGGGATTAGAGGTTTCTTCTTTGACATGCATGCATCAGAGATGCTGCTGCTTGTGGAAACAGGAGAAACTACCTTTGATTTTAACTGTGTTGGCACCTCAAGTCGTTCTAATATCCTTGAAGTTTTTTCATCCAGCCACCTATTATTATCTGGTGGCGATGGAAGGGAGTGATCCAACTTGGGTTTGGATACACAAGTGGGAGAAAATCTCTTGGGGATTTCACTGACTACTAGTTGCTCCCATTCTTCAGGAATACTAGCAGCTGTTTTGTCCTCTCCGGCCTTAAGATCAAACACTGCATTTTCCTCTTCCAAGACTACAATATCAATAGCTAAATTTGACTTTGGAGGCACTTCTGCAGAATCTGTTCGTGTTGAGTTCACTTCAGATATTTTGTCACTCAATTTAGTAGGTACTGACCTAGAAAATTATGTATAAATTATCAGGAATTTGTCATTAGATTATCATGCGGGTTGCCACATCTTTAAAGAAAACCTGGTGACAGCAACCATGATGAACACGAGTAATAAAAACTGAGCTCCCAAACCAAATTTAAGTAATCAAATTATTCTAACAGGTTAGAAATCATAAACTGTCGGAATAAAACCCCTAAGATGTTTTGCTAAAACATCCGCAATCTGGAATCCTCCGGTGGAGCTTCCTGTAGTATGCAAAGTTCTCAGATGACCACATGAATGAGTTCAGTACAAGAAATGTGGCCATCATCATATGTTTAAAAAGTAAACAGATTACTTCCTGAGAATCTATTAACATTTTTTCCCAGATGAAGCAATTAGATTAAGTACAAGCAAAATAAGACATCAGTTATGGAAGACAAAACAGAATCTATGCATTCAACATGACATTCTACATTCAGACACTTCAAAATGAATCTTTTTCCAACTTTAAACAGATTAACATGAACAACTTCACAAAGATGACCATGAAATAAACTTGTACAATTTCTGACTGAATATTAAATCTGGGGTCATTGACTCAGGGTATGTATTCTATCTTCCCATTAGTTAGATGGGCATTCTTACGGCTAAACTTGGTATCTAGATTCACTAGAAAGATTATTAGACTCATACAAGGATAAAGTTCAGGCTAGCCACTGATATTTAGAAGAAAAGGTTTCAAATTTTGCAGGATAAGAGCATAACTTCTGAAGGGATACTAATTCCTGTGCTTGAATGTTTCTTTTACAAAAAGCTCGAGACAGATAGCAGATAGAGAGTATACTTACCCAAACTGTAAGCTCTCTTTTACAAGTGAGTTTAGTTTTGGATGGAAACCTCTCTCATGAACAACAGGATTGTAATCTCTTGATTCTATCTGCAAGCAATTTAAAAAGGAAAAGACTAAATAACATGATTATGCCGGCCATCGTAAACTCATAACATCCCTCCACAGGAAAAAGATATATATAAATACATAACCATCTTTGGAGGAAACAAATAGATTCAGTAGTTTATGCTGATTAAGGCAACCGCAAAGGTATGAAAATAAAGCCTATCTATGTCAACCTTAGTCCATCCTGCGTTTGACATGAATCTATAGCTTGGTTATCAATTGAACTGGTCCTTACCTTAAATTTTTTTATCTAACTAGTACATGTCCATGATTACAACTTAAAAAAAAAAATTGTAGATTTCTATTCTCTTTTTCATTTTCAGACAAGGTCATTGGTAGCATTCTTTGAGGAATTTGTTAGGATTAAACTATCACTCCACTAACAATCCATAAAGTAACAGATACTATGCAATTAATTTAAAAACTATGTGATAAATAGGCCCTAACCACGCAAGTTATGGCCCAGTAATTGACATTTATGGCCCAATGCATGTGGAAACCAATGCTAATTGAAAAACATGGATAATCTTTTCCATTAGGATCTTTTGTCATTTACAGGAATGAGTTTTTGAAGGATGGGAAACAGTTGCGTCACATCAAAGTGGTTTACTGCTGTTAGAGAGTAGAAAAATGCTATAAAGCAAGAGAAAACAGTTTCCAACCGTGAAGACAGGATTCAACCTTCAATAAAAATGTTTGAATGGATATCTCAATCTCCTTAGGTACTGAAGAATCAATAAATCGGTTGACATCAGGGAGAGGCAAGACTTCCTCTGATCCTGCAAGTCGCTGCAAGTTATATAAATAAATAATTATTTTAGATGCAAGAAAGCACAAGAGCAGACAAAACAGATCATCAAAGAAAATTTACATAAGAAAACAAGCTACATTGTATTACAATTATAAGAACGACAAATCATGTAAGGATAATTTGAACCAAGAAATACGTGCTTTATCAGCTAACAAGAAAGAACCTCATAGTTTACCCTGAGAAGCATTGGTCCATTTTCTGAAGGTTGCAGAATATAATAGCAGTGGAAGGTAGCCTTTCTCATAGTCTCCACATTGCAGTATGAAGAACATATCAAACCCTGGTCCAGTGAATGTAGAGCACTGCAAAGACCTCTAAATACTGCCCAACTACAGCCAGATTTCAGGAAAATGAAAGAAAGAATTCGTAAAGGAATACACAGATAATCCATGATGTTGAATGATAAGTAAATTCAAGTTTGAGGACCAGGATGAATTTCTGAAATCTGAGATAACTTATTTATTAAACACTCCCACTGAAAACCAGAAAATCAAAGAATAGCCTTTCACGCACGTTGAGAATTCAACTCTGTTTGATCTATTTCATCCGAAGTAGTTTCAATCTCATGACAAGCTGATGGAGTTACAACGTAGGAAGCTCCAATTATAACACCTATGTTAAAATGCCAGAAGAAGGAGAATTAAAAGTTAAAACCATTGTTTTGCGGCGGGGTGGGGGGGGGGGGGGGGGGGGGGGGCGTGGGGAGAGGGAGAGAGAGCTGAAATAAGAATCTAGCATTGAATCTCCTGCCAAACAGAAAATATAGTCAATCCAGACCGGAACAATGAAGATTGGTTAGACCATATAACAAGTTAGACCATTTAACATCCAAATGGGAGTGGGAAAACAAACAGGATATCAGCCTTTTCCTTTACCGTAGTACTATACATAGAAAGCACATTCAGGTAACTGTTCTAATATGACATTATAAACGGAAAGGAATATGTACAAATTGACATCTGAGTCACAGTTTCATAAACAATTGTAATTTGCGTGAATTTATCAAGTGCACAACATTATCAGGATATGATTATGCGGTGTAAGATTTCCAACTCATGCATTTATCACAGATGTAGCCTACCTTTGCTTTTCCCAAAAAAGCAATATGTCAGAAAATTTAATGCATAAGGTAGAGCCTGCAGCACAGAAAACTAAAAGAAGCTCAAAGCATTTACCCATGTCTCAAAGATAGTAGCTTGCTTAACAATTACCTTCATTTAGAGATCCCAGAGGAGTCCTCTCTATAATGTTAAAGTCAATGGGTGAAGACATTCGCTGGAGCTTCACAGAGCTCTGGAACGAGGGCATAAACAGCACCGTATTTTCTCCAACCTTTATAGAGTTCTCAATCACATCAAATTTTCCCAGATCGTGGCCAGTGATGGGACATAAAGGCTCTTTGATTTTATCTTTTACTGTACTGCTTAGTGGAATGCCATGGCACCTGCACGTCTACAAAAATACAAAGGAATATTTTTACTGAACTGCAAAGCTCAGGTCCGTCTATTTATATAAATTTGGTTTTAGAACTTAAGATAAACATCTTGCTGCCCAAAATGCATGAAGTGGGTTGAAAACAAGGATCTTTTATGATTCAAAACATTGAATGCAGATGAAGATTGACTATACCTGACAAGGACTATATCCATCAATAATCTGATTGACTGATGCAGACAAGCTGCAGGTTATCTGGTTCACTGAACCAAAAAGGTTGCTTTTGAAGATAAAACGAGCTTGTAGTGGTTCTTCCATGTCATCCTTTAAATCTTGTAGCCATTTTTTTACCAGGCCATGCAATACTTTGATGTCTGCAAATATGTTAACATATTAATACTCCATAGATATTGTACATGAGAGGTGTGCATTTCTGCTGGCAACCAAAGGTTTGCCAAGGAAAAAAAACTTAGATGGAGACGTGATGGATCTTTCTTGATAATCAGAGAATGTAATACACATACATCGTATCACTGCTTAACCTGGAAGATATGTTTGAAACGAGCAGTTGTCAAGATCAGAAATACATCCAATAAAACTGTTGATAAGCTCTTGCATGTTGCAGAGATGGCTCGATTTTTGCTCAAATAACACAAACTCAACTGCTACGCACTTATCTGCTGCTTCCTGTGGAAAAATCGGTTCTGATATTATTATAGGAAAAAGCAACCAACCAGAAGAACAAAAACACAAAATAATCTAAAAATTCAAACTCACCATGAGAGTCCTTTTCAAGGCAGGGTCTACATTTTCGGGTAAACACGAACTCAAGACTATCACTTTTCTCATAATATCTTTATCGCCCCAAGAGTACAGAACTTGATCACTAAAAACATTTGAAAGTCTTGCATCTGCCACCAATCACCAAATTAATTAACACTACAAACAACTTTTTAAAAATTAGTCAGAACATTTGTTAAAAACAATAGAGGTAGAATGAGACAGATAACTGCAACAACGGAGGGCTCCAGATTCTTTGAATTCAGGTGAAAATGCATCCATAGGCAAGTTGTTAACAGCATGGTGGAAATCACGAAGACTCAAGTTTCCGCTTGGTCTGTATGCAACTTTTAGCTGTTTAACATCATGCAATTCATTTAGTTTCTTTCAGAGGAGACAATTTCTCAAACATATCTCATGCATTTTTTAGATTTCAGAACTATATATCTCAATTTCAAAAAGTTAATTGTGACTAGAAATACAATAAAGCAGACATATCACATGCACCTTCAATTTAGACTATATATTTATATAAAGCTTAAAAATAAAGTAAAGCAAAGCGAAAAAAATTACACAAAAATAACACATGATATGAATATTTGAAAAAAAATAAAACTGATTAACAAGAAATGTACCTCAACGGAAGAAGAAATGCGATTATTGAAGACGTAGCACAAGCCGATTCGATCACAGAGTGCGTTTGATTGGCGCAAAGACGGTGAAACAGCGTAAAGATTTGCCAGCTGTAACAACAGCTGCAAATAGAAGCCAAAAAATCAACAATTCAAATCAATCGATCAATCATTTAAGCAAAATGAGAAGAGATGATCGAGTCAATTAGTGAATTTACTATACCTGCTTAAGATCTGCAAGTAATGAAGGTGAGAGGCTGCGTAAATCCAAGACGAAACACAGCAACGCCATTTGTCTTCCAGTTTTCCTCTCTCTCCTTCGGCGCGGAATTGTTTGATACGAAATTTCGAATGAATTACCCTTCCTTTTATAGTCCGTGCTTTTCCGTCTGTCAAGTGTTTCCAGTAAAAATATTATTTACATTTTACAGAATTAATAGATAATTGAGAAATAAAGAAATTTGATTTTTTTTTTAAAGCTAAAATTTAATAAGAAAATTATTTTGCAAAAATAGCCCAACTCAGATATTTTAATTATTTTAGGCACAACAGAACATTTTAGATAATAATATCCTAAGTGGTACTAAGTGGTAAATTAATTGTATCGATTGTCAACTATTCATATGTTCTATCACCCTAATTAAAATGAAAAAGTATGAAGTGAAACAAAAATCTTAATCTGTTAGTAAATAAACCGTAAATATCATATAATCACAGTGTCGTACTCAAGTTAAAAGAAAATGAAAAACAAATAATTGAGTTGCATTTTTTTATAGAATTAGTTTATTAGACAAAAAGCAAAGCTTTTAAGTGCAACTAATTACATGGGACCTTTTGATTGGGTTGGTACTTGGTTGGCACCTCCTTTGAGAGTGTATTTTCGGGAGAAAAAAAATTAATAACATAGGCAAAAACTCATCTTACAACAAATACGACAATGGGTACTTTGAAACAAGATCGGATAACATACAATCTTGTTGCTCTCAGATCCAAGTTAGTACTGCAAGACACTCAAACAATATATGGTGTCTTTGACAATTAATAAACACATAACTATATAATAATATAATGTAAGGTGTATGATTTTTCACGTTTCAAATCTGGTGTTTCATGATTTTAAGCTTGTTAAGTCTTGAAAGTGTGACATTTCTGATACTCTCGTCTTCCAATGCAGAAGCTGAAATGAATTTTCTCACAAGCTTGTCAATGGTATCGAAATCGGAGAACACGGCATCACTGATGCTGACCACCCCAGGATTCTGGCTATTAAGCACTGAAAAAACAGTGGCCAGCTCAAAACCAACGTTAAAGCAGAAGTGTAGCAGACCCGTGGGAAACACAAACACTTCTCCTGCTTTGAGCATTCCTTGGAAGAGCTTTCCGTTGGTGTCAGCAAAACCAGCAATCACAACACCTTTGAAGACAAAGAACATCTCTGAGGCTCTAGGGTGAGTATGAGGCACCACCATGCCATCCGTGTCAATGTCAGTTCTAGCAATGGAAAGGCCAAGAGTGTTAAGGCCGGGGAAATCTGCTGCAGTGACGAGGGTCATTGAGGAATGGAGAAAGTTATCTGTGTCACCGGCATCTCTCAGTTTCGTGGACTTAAAATCTGAAGCAAATATGCTGTCTGGACTCTTACACGGGAAACCATTAATGAAAATGGTTTGTTTCTTAGTTGTATCAGTTGGGCAGACATCTTGAAGATTATCAAAATCTGCCCAGCAGAAGCCAATGCAAGTGAAGCAGATTATGTAAAAGAAAAGAGAAGAATTCATTTTGTCTTTTTTTTTTTTTTGACACTAGTGTGAACTGATGATGGATGATGAACGCATATGTTTTATAATTTATGAATGTTTATATATACAGTTAAAGGTGTTGAATAGGTTGCAAGAAATTGAAGTTATATTTTGAGGCTTGGAGTTCACTACTGGATACCAAATGGATTATGTTGTAAGAAGAGCATTGCTTTAAAGAAAGATCACCTCAAAATAGCTTTGACCGCTGTGAGTCCTTTATGCTTAAGGAAAACACTAAAACTTTTCATTGCTGATGCTGCTATTTGATCTCTCAGGTCGCTAGCAAAGGACCACAGACACTTACCCTTTCTTTTGAAAATCAGTTACAGGTTTTCTGATCCTGCAATTCAATTTAATTTTCTTGCCATTACAGGAAAGCAACTAACTCCACTTGTTGCTGCTATTATGTATAGCATTAGGCTTTAGAGTACTACTTGGAAGGCCACTGAGCCTCTTATAATTCAAGTAAGGTATGCTGTCAATTATTAGGAGCGTATCTGTACATTGAGTTTCAGTGTAATCTTTGTAAAAGTAATTTTCATTTAGGCTATAATATTAAGCATCAGCGTTGTATATGTAATGAAAAAATAAATTAAAAAGTTGAACATACAAACATCAGTATAAATTTCCCTGGCACATACAGTGGCATAAAGAATTCCAATTAAAGATTTATTTCCTTTGATTGGTAAAATTTGAATAGAATGTACCACAAAAACTCTTACTTCCTGACATCTGAAATACAAAAATTGCATTAATCTTTGATGTCTACATAGAAGAAAGACTCAAGTAAGCACCAGCAGATAACAAAAACAGTTTCTTATCTCACACAGAAATCAGGGACATGCATGAACAGGTTATAGAAAATAAACATGCTAATATGGTGAGACTGGGAAAATCAATATGCAATAGTTTTGTTTCCTTTTCCAGCTAAAATTGGAGCAATAAGAGAGTAGAATACTTGGAAATCAATAAATGAATTGAAATGGTTTCATCATTCTCAATCAACAAATCAAGGCCCTGTGTGGTAAAAGATTGTTTTGAGCCTAAACATAACCTAAATTAGAGCAGTCACAAGAGATACACTGATACAACCTGGCATTGTAGCATAGATGTTCATTCACTTGTGCCATTATCAATGATGCTGTTCTTCTCCATGTCCTGCAAACAAGCTTTGTTTGTATGTTCATCCGGACTGGTAAGAATCTCAGAAATAACCTTTATCAAAGAGCAAAGCCCACCCAAAAAATTATGATCAATAATACCTGTTCCCTCAACAACATGAGCAAAATCAACAAGTTTGATTTCAGCACCAGCGCTCGTTCCTTTCCACAATGACTCCTTTTCATATACCATAAGAACTGAACACGAATTGAAATTGTAGATGGTCTGATCCTCAAACCAATCCTTCAGCTCCAACAATTGTGCCAAAATCCCAGAAGAACCACCATAAATGCTCGATGCAAAAGAACAGTCCGGGACCGAATTTGAATCAGTGGGTGAGTTTGATGAAACAAACTTCCTAAGAACCAATCGAACATCCTCCACATTAAATGCTTGGATAAGTTTCCTCACTGGCTTCCAGAATCCAGATTCTTTGTTTCCGTAAATCTGCAACCCAGATATCCTAAAACCCAATAACGAGGTGGTGGTTTCTCTATCTTTCTGAAAGCACCTTTCAATATAGTCATCAGATGCTTGAGGATACCATGTTCTTGCACCAATCTTAATGTCCATGATGGATGGATTGTTGCGGTTCGAGGCAAGATCCTGCAACACAATGTGGGGAGAGAGACCGGATCCATCAGATGCCTCTATAAGTTTAGTTCCATAGAAGACAGGGAAGAATCTGCGGATGTGATCTGGTATCTTTGTATTGGAAGAGAAGGATGTGTAGAAAGCCACCTCTTTTGAGCCACGATCATCACACTGGTAAGGCTTGTAAAAACGTCCTAAATCATCTACAAGGGGTCCAAGCTTTCCCTTGCCGGCTTTGTGGCCCGCAACCTGATGATCTGGGACCTTAAGCATGATGCAGCTAGTATGAAGAACCCTATGGCAAAGTTA
The DNA here is from genome assembly GCA_030449075.1 of Murraya paniculata. Classification (NCBI taxonomy): domain Eukaryota; kingdom Viridiplantae; phylum Streptophyta; class Magnoliopsida; order Sapindales; family Rutaceae; genus Murraya; species Murraya paniculata. The sequence goes on along the minus strand of JAEVFN010000036.1, from coordinate 436,757 downwards.
TATTTCTTAACTGGATTTAGCAGATTCATAAAAAAATAAAACAAAAATCAATATAACAAGTCTTCCCAACAGCACAGTTGATGGTCATTAGAATCCGCAATGCTAATGGGCTGTTCAAAAGTACAAATTGTTAATAATGAAACAATTGTATAAATGAAACTTATGCGCAGTGAAGGGAAAAAAAAAAAAGCCTCCACATTTACAGAGTTTAAAATAAGCAGCTGAGAAACAAAAAATAGCTATGGGAAACAACAGCTTTTCCACTATTCCATGTCACCTTTTGGATTATAGTACTGAAACCAAACAGGACCATAAAAGAATAAAATGAAGCTTTGAGAACTACACTTTCTACTTTGCAGACAAAGAGAATGAGGAAATCTCTTCGAAATCTAAAATGAAAATTTAAAGTAATGAAATCTTATGAAGTCAGCAATTTACTTCAGATAATATTTTACGAACTTCATACATTTTAATTTATTATAGTACCCTGGAGATATAAAGGCATTAAGAGATCAACATGGTCAAATGAGAACAGGATCTACTTTTTCTTATTTTATCACCTATCAAGGATAAGCTACCATATGAAAAGAGTAGTATACCAATAAAGTTCTCATGTGCAGCCAAAAAAGATTGCAAACAAATCGATGACATATTTGAGGGCATTTTTTAATCATAGATTGATATATTCCCAATAATTAAATCCAGCATTTTAGTTAATAAACTAAACATAAGCCTCCGACCACAGAGAAAAAAATATAGAGGAATTAAGCCCTGAACCCTATCAAGTAACTAAATGGATCAATGAAAGAAACACCCAAATCAACCAAAACTTGAACAAGTTATAGAGAAACCCTTGTTTGATTCAAGCTTCAATCAAAATGCTGGATAAAGCAAAACCCAAAAGGAAAAAAAAAAAAAACTGAAATGGCATTGAATAAAAAAAAAAAAAGAACTACAGATAAGTTAAGCCAATAATAAATAATAGTCATACGAAGAATAAGAGTTAAGAAAGTACCTCTTGAAGTTCAAAAATCAAAGAAGCTTTCTATCTTTTTCAGCAAAAAGGGCCATGCAAAGAGCCAAAGACTAGCAAGAGAGAGTATAATATAAATACTTGCAGCTGGAAGTTCACGCTATTATTTTATCAAGAGGCCTTTGTGTTCTAATGCTATGCGAATTGTGACGTATAACGTGATCCCTGCAAGATTTATTATTTTAGTAAACAGAGAAATATGGGGACGGGTTTGCCCTTCAAAGATGGCCGTCGTATAGAAAACTACAGGCCCAACCAATATTAGACGGTGGACGGCCCAACATAAAACCGATCGTTCAAAGTTATGAGCTTGATTAATTTTTTTCCCAAAAAGGAAAATTAATTTTCTTTTTGTTTTAATAATGATTACAATTAGAGCTCTAAAGCAAGTCCAATTGTAATCAGTATTAAGACAAAAAATTTAATATGAATTTTCAGTGTTGATTTTTAATATAAGTGTAATTTATAACAAAAGAATTCTTGCGCAAATAAAAAGAATTAAAATTAATATGGATTTTATATAGTTACTAAACAAATTCAAAAGCACCCCCAAATTTAGAGAGAGCGAATTAGCAAGTCAAGATCTAATAATTTAAAAAAAAGAAGATTCTTTATAATGCTGTATTATTTTTTATAGTATTAACAATAAGATTATCCTATACCCTTGATTTAAATATTTTAATCTCTATTATTAGTTTAATTAATTAAGTGAATAAATAATTAATTAATAAGCAATAGATAATCTTTTAAAATTAAGTTAATGAATTCAAATTAAATAGAGATATTTATGCATTCAACACAAAGAAGAGAGCAGTTGGAGTTAATATCCATTATAATTTTTGTTATTTTTTAATTTATAAATAATTTTTTTAACCAATTTGTTAGGTAGTTCAATATTTTTCAAGAATTTATATCTTTTTTATTTATATAAATATTTGATATCACTGTTAAATTAAAGGCCTATATTTTTACATTATTATTGATGGCATTTAAATATAAAAAAAAAAAAAAAAACAGCAAAGCCCAAAAACTTCGAGAAAACATTTTCCGTTTTTAAAGAAACGAATCTTAACAGCCTTGCTCGCCGCCCGGCTGATATCAATGTACGACAAAGTTAAACCCGTTGACGCTGACATTGGAGTGCCGTGAGAGTGATGCTTGCTGCTATGTTGCCTAATAAGCACGAGCATCAACAACAAAAAAATGGTGGATGTCAGAAACCCATTTTGCAGAACCACTTACAGATTACAGCTCCGGCTCTGTGGCATTCAACTAGGAGCTTCATCATCTAGAAAAAAGAACAACGTGGCTGACATGTCGAGGGACACGTGTCCTGCGTTTCATCTTGCAAGGACCCGTTTCTTTGTCTGTGTAATTTTCTCTTTACTGGCTGCAACCGCAGGTTCTTTTGCGGCTTTATCCCAGTTTCACTCTCTAAATGATACTAGTAGCCCCTGCAATAAAATGGTAGTTCTCTCTCTCTTTGTATATATATTTTTGTCATTTATGCATAACTTTGGCCAATACCGTTTAGCCCATTTTGCAATTATAGTATGATACTGGTTGAATTTTCGCAATCGCCATGAAAACTTTCAAACATTTAGCATTGGGAGTAAAATTTTGTAACGGGTAGTTAGTAATAGAAACGTATTAAGCTTGGCTTCCCTTTTGCTTGCAACTAAAACTTGTTTGAAGCAAATCAAATTTTGTACCCTAACACTTGCACGGCAGGTGAGAGCTTTTAGAAAATACTGGGAAATGTTGTCTCAAAAAGTTTTGATTCATTCCGGTAATATGAAGTCCAGGTAACGCTTATCAAAAGCTGATGTGAAGTAGGGGGAATTCATTTGATTTTTTGTCCTTGAATCCCATGTTTTATACTTATTTTCTCACATTCTTTGATCAGGACAGCAAAAATAGTAGTGCATTTTCAGAAAAAGTAATGCATGCTTCTCAGTGTAAATGCGCATTTGAATTGCTTGATTCCAACATCTTCAATGAAAGAAAGGTGATTTCTTAAATACATTGTACAATTAGATTTCATTTGGCCTACTTTTGATTCTCTTTTTCACTTTATAACAGTAGTTGATTAAACCTTTTTCGGTTTAGATGTTGGAGATTGCAAAAGGTGCAACAGAGTTCAGCCTACCTATAGTCAGAGCCAATCGGGAACTAGTTGCTTCCGAGAATGGAGGTTTGCATAACCCATCTGTTTTGACTTTTAATCCTGATTGGGGTACCGAACAGGAACAAGAAGCAAGCAGAAGATTTAATTATCCTACAATCTCTGGCATTCAAAAGCCGGAGAATGAAGAAGACATTGCCTTCATGAGTGTAAGTCAGTTTAGGGTCCAATAGTGACTGACAGAATTTTAGTCTATGATCTATTTCATTGTTTCCCTTCTTGTGTGTATCAACTTGTGGAGTCTTTCTTCAGGTTCTTGAATTAGGGGCACTTATTAGGACAAAACAAATTACATCTGAGGAGCTTACTAGAATATTTCTGAAGAGATTAAAGAGGTAATAGAATGGAAAATGCTCTAATCAACATCTTTTGCTGTCTGATATTTAAGTTTGTTTTTCTAATGCTATTGGTGTGTGTGGGAACAAAACCAGGTACAATCCTGCTCTTGAAGCTGTGGTTACTTATACTGATGAATTAGCTTACCAGCAGGCAAAAGAAGCTGATGAATTGCTTGCTCAAGGAAAATATTTGGGTATGTCTCGAATCTATATATTATCATGATAATCCAAAATTAGTAGGAATCTTCTCGTTCTTGTTAGTTTACCATCAGTTTGATACAAGCAATGGGAGGTTTCAGAGTGGAGGTCCTGTACCGCACAAATATTATTTTTCAGAACCATCATCTTAACCCAACAAAAGCTATTGATTGTTAAGATGTTAACCTTTTAAAACTCATTGACTTTTAGAAATTGCCATGTCTGAATAGTGTTGCAAGGTAAGTTTTAGGCAGTTTGCTACTATTAAGGATTGAGAACCTGTTATTAGATCTTACAGATGAATTGGCATTAAATTTTGATCGAGTACTAAATGAGAAGAATGAAGTAGTTTGTCTCCAATATGATGTGCAAAGGTTCATTTCGTTGTTGGGGGAGCTTTACAGTCAGACCGTGATTTTCTGAAATGTTTACTAAAATCTAGATGCAGTTCATTTTTGTGTATTTACTCGTTCTTGAATTAAGATTTGATTACATAATTAATTGTTTATAGGACCTCTCCAAGGGATACCTTATGGGTTGAAGGATATAATAGCTGTACCTCAATACAAGACTACTTGGGGTTCGACAACTTTCAAAAATCAAGTTCTCAACACCGAAGCCTGGGTTTACAAGAGGTACCGGCATATCTGAAGCTGTATTACTCCATGTAGAAAGAGGATATATCGTATTTAGCTACTTTCTTTTTTGACTCCGGTTGTTACAGGTTGAAGTCTGCAGGGGCAGTTCTTGTTGCAAAGCTTGTTTCTGGATCTCTGGCATATGATGATATCTGGCTTGGTGGTAGGACAAGGAATCCATGGAATATTGAGGAATTCTCAACAGGTTCATCGGCTGGGCCTGCTGCCTGCACCTCTGCAGGTATTCTTCTGTTTTCATATTGTTAAATATTTGCTTTTCCTTCAGTTTGTTTCTTTGTTTGTCATCTTTGATTTTAGCAAAACTTGACCATATTTAGTGGGCAATCAGCATTAAGCATAACATCATTCTGTTGCTGCCAAGTCTTGCACTGCTAGAACTAAGAAAGTATATTTTCAAACAGGTATGGTGCCATTTGCAATTGGTTCAGAAACGGCTGGTTCCATGACCTACCCTGGAGCTCGATGTGGTGTGACAGCATTGCGCCCAACTTTTGGAACTGTTGGTCGAACTGGTGTGATGAGTATATCAGAAAGCCTGGTATATCCCAAAATCTTTTCTTGCGCACATTTTCCTTTTCTATTTCCTCCCTTTTCTTTTGGTTGGTTCACTGTGGTTTCAATCTAAATTCCCTGTGTTTGACAGGATAAGCTCGGACCATTTTGTAGAACTGCTGCTGATTGCACAATTGTTTTGGATGCTATTCGAGGAAAGGATCCGGATGATCTCTCATCAAGAGACTTTCCCTCTGCCGATCCATTCTCAGTTGACATTACAAATCTTACAGTTGGCTATCTTGAGGATGCTGAGATGGAGGTCAGAGGGGCTATTTATTTATTGTAAATTAAGTGTTAACTAACTACCAACTCTCGTATGGTCATGTTGGTATGGTGCTTACTTGTTCAGCATTTCATCAGGTCTTGCCTTCAAGAAATGTTGGTACCTGAAAGCTACAAAAGCATTTAACTAACTGACACTGTAAACTAAAAATCTCCCATCCGATGCCAAACATGTTCGGGGCATTTGCATTGTAAATTTTGTTGGATTCGATTGAGATTTGATTGAGTTTGTTTACCTGCTAGACTAATTTAGATTCAGTTTTCTCTAAAAATTCAACTTTCTTTGGATGAAAATGCTAGGTTGTTCAAGTTCTGGCAGAAAAGGGCGTTAAAATGGTTCCTTTTAAGCTAAATTACACAGTTGACTCTGTTCAAGGAATCCTGAACTTCACAATGGATGTCGACATGTTGGCTCACTTTGACGAGTGGCAACGCTCTGGGAAGGATGATGTTTATGAAGCTCAGGATCAATGGCCTGTCGAATTACGCCGTTCCCGCATAATTACTGCAGTAGATTATATACAGGTTAGTTGTCTACTCAGTCTGCATCAAATATTTCAGAAAATGAAATGGCAAAGAGAAAACCCAAAAAAATTGGTGATTTCCATGATTAATGAAAAAATAAACTACGCATTTAGACCATTTCTCATGATTCAAGTCAATTCATGCAAAAATCTAGTTGATAACCTTTGGAGTTAGGTGCATTTATAGTTTCTGGCTCACAGTGCTACATAACAGGCCTGTGAACCATTATATTCTCAACTGTAGAAATGCTTCATAGGATTTATAAAGATTTATTGAAGTAAAGTTTCTCAATCAGGAATGGTCAATTTGATGATTCCTGCAGAAAAAGTGATTTGTTAGAGAACTGAGACAAAACATATATGATCTTACTTTCTGAAATGTATTAAATATTTAAGATTTTTTATCACTTTTCACAGGCACAGAGAGCACGAGGGAAATTAATTAGGGAAGTGAAAGAAAGTTTCACTGTGGATGCCTTCATTGGAAATGTGACTGATTGGGAGAAGGTTTGCTTGGGAAATCTGGTTGGTTTGCCAGTAATTGTTGTTCCAGCCGGTTTCAAAAATATATCTAATCCACCTCCAGGTGGTTCTCGAAGAAGAACCACCATTACTACTGGCATTTATGCTCCTCCTAAACATGATCACATTGTAAGCTCCATACCAGCCTCAACCTTTGTATTTACTATCTTCTTATTCTCTCAATTGTGAGCTTTTTATTCCAAAATCCTTTTTTTTTTTTGGCCATCTAGTGTGTCATAAAAAAATCTCTGAAGTTGCTTCAGTGATCTTGAGGCATTCTGTATGAGGGGTAAATTGATTGTGTTCTTTTCCCCTTTTCCCACATGCAGGCCTTGGCGTTAGCAATGGCATATCAGTCAGTCACAGATCACCACAAGCAGCGCCCACCTATCGATAATCTGGGGCCAAATGACATCATCCCAGATCCACCTACAGTTACCATCCCTCCCAGAATATTACATCTTTGAAGGTTTCCTACCTAGAGTTCCGACGTGTGTGCATCCTTCAGCACCATTATTGGGAAGTGCGTCAGATTATTATTATTATTATTTAATACGGAATGAGTTGTGTAAAAGTAGTATGTGCTAAAGATAGTCTCTACATGTACGAAACATGATTATGTGAAAGGCAGTGATAACTTGTTTTGAATAACAGAAGCTAATGATAATAATGCCAGTGGGATTGAAATTTATGTTATAAGTCAAGGTTTTTCACTGTGCAATTACTTTTGAGGACTTAATCAAGCGTTATATTCTTCGTAAAAGCTGTGTTTGTAGCTTATAGAAAGGGGTTAAAAAATTATTGTGTATGGGACCAAAAAATGAAAACAGAGAATGCCAAAGTAGAATTATGATGTCATTGGCCATTAGCAGAAAAGCCTCTGAAGTGAGGCTGGTGTCATGGATAATGAATTGGATAAGGCTCAGAGCACTTGAAAATGAATTCGTGGAAAAAGCACTTTTGGTAGAAAGGTAGAAAGTCGATTATTGATTCTGCAGATGCACGAACTACGGATGGTTCAAGATTAGTCCTACAAAGGATACTTCAGTCTCTGTTGTCAATGTTATCCAAAAGGGGCAGCGAAAGATTCCACAATCAATTCCATGGTGCCATTTTAGGAAAAGGTAACAAGTTGTTATTTGGTTATCCGGCTCGCACAGCAGAGCAAACGTGTGTAATACTGATTTGTGGATGAAATTGTTGGTCCAAATTGAATTAGCAAAAGAGAACATTCATTATTGGGATTGAGGAGTTGGAAATGATAATTACTGGGGTGGAAACAATGAAATGCAATGATCTGGTGTGGTTTCAACATTTAATGATTATTAATTTTCCTCTATTAAAGATGGTAAATATCATTCATTCATTGAGATATATTGAAAGCTTTTTCAGTCAAGATAATTCTCTCTCTTTCAAGCTTTTGGCATCATTTTAGTGGTCTATTAATCTTATATCATATGTAAAGTATCTTGGTGTTTACTTTCTCGTCCGTTGAATTTTAATTTTTATTAGGTTGGTGAAAGGTGCATACCTAATAGGAGAATGAATGTATGTATGTTATGTGTGTGTGTATGACTTTCTCTTATTAATCAATGCATGATGATAAATATTTTTCAAATCGAAAGCATGTATTATTTTTATTAGGTTGGTGAAAGGTGCATATATCAAAAACCTATCAGGAGAATGTATGTATGCACGTATGTGTGTGTATAACTTTCTCTTATTAATCAATGCATGACGATATAACAGTAAATTGAATAGGAATTGTCTTTGGCGGTTTAAAGTCAAAATTTCAAATTAAAATAGACCCACCAATAACTATATATAATTTCATGTAAGGATGGCAATACGTTGGGCACGGCTGAGGTAAAACCCTAAATTTTAGGGAACAAACTTATTGAGGTCAGTCCGGGCAAAATAATTATGAGATGATTTTTAGGTTTAAGGTTTCTATTATGAGTGAAGTTATTATGAACACTCTCTTGTTATGTATATTCATCTAAGAATTTAAATGATTAAATTTCATATTGTACACTCTTAAAATGCCAAAAAAAAATCTTACTTAAACTAATTAATTATCTTTATTTACTAAAAAAAACGTATTCAGCACATTCAAATAAAATTTTTAACAAATTTAGCATATACATACAACATTGAAATCAATTTTAAGTTTTAAAAAATTTCTTTATCACACTTTTAGTAATCAATTATTGTCTGTAAAAGAATGTGTTCAATATTGTTTTTGCTCCCCCAAAGCAACTTTGTGCAATCGAGAAAGAAGAAGAAGAAGTTTTGGGTTTAAGATACGTTTAATTTTAATTTCTTTTGAAAATCAAAAGCAAAAATGGCCATCTTAAGTCCTTAACAATTTTTTTTTAATTAAAAAAATTTGAAAGGGTCACGCTTAACTTGTAGTGAAAATCTTTTGAAATATTGATTATTGTTTAAGATGTTGAAAATTAAAGATTTAGGATTTATAGGGAAAACATTTATATGATGAATGGTGAGTATGTTTTACGAGTGTTTTAAGTAATTATGTTATACTTAGCTCATAATAGATTATCCTTAATAGTAATTCATATAAGGGATATTTTTATAATAAAATGTTTTACTAAAATTAGAGTATTCAAAGTACTTTTTTAAGTGTAAATAGCCCCGCTCTTCTACTTTCAGTTTATGTTTTATTTTTTTTTAACTTTTTAAATTTAGTTTTTAATTATTGTAAAAAGTAAAAAGACAGAATTAAAAGGCTTTGGAAGCATTTAACTAATCGTCTATGTGTTATATATATGTATGTATGTATGTATGTATATATGTATATGTATTTGTATGTATTGTAACTTATGTTGGGCTACAGATCAAGCCTGAGCTTTCAGATGAAAGCCTAAGACTAAGCCCGACTAAATTAAGTCCACATAATAGAAACTCATTACTAAATTTTAAATTGGCTAAAGTCTGGTGGAGTCAGCCGTAAATTTTTTTGTCATTCTTAATTTAAAGTGTTATTTAAAAAGAAAAAAAATGATGTAAGCGGGAATTTGAGTGCCAATATGTTATTCAACAAAATTTGACACAAAATGAACAATTTGAGTTGACAAATTTTAATGATTAATAAAATAAGTTAAATTATTGTCGCTTGTTTAATAATTATGTTGAGAATAAAAATTTAAAGTTGTTGATTTTTCATTTTTGTTTTTGTGTCGAATTAATCCGTGTAGGATACAGATTTATTTAAATTCATATTTAAAATAAATTAAATATTTACCTTTATATTCTTTTAAATCCTAAAACGAAAAAGCTTATCTTGTAAAGATGTTTAAAGGACGGTATTCAAGGTTTAATCATACGAATCCAACATTCTAAACGAATCGTGTCATGTCAAAAATTGAATAAAATTTATCTATTAATCATGTCCAACCAAATCAAATCCTGTCTCCCCTTCATTCAATGAGTCGAATATGAATTTTGAATGTCAAAATTTATTAGTAAATTTGACAGGAATTACTGCCACCCCTGCTAGTCTTCAATCTCCAGTGACCATGAGTGTTGGTAAAGTAAAATTTTTTCCACGTAGGGGGTAGGCATTTCCATTCTTTTTAGGCTGTTTTAATTTTTACTTTTTGTGGTAAATGAGTAAAATTATTAAAAGATAAAACGGGTAAAGAGAGGTAAGCAACAAAATGAATCAGTGACCAAATCTAACACGTGGTTTTCGCCAAAGAAAGTAACATAACAGTAAAATAAAACTGAATTGTACTGGACTGCCGCGATGGTTGAGACTCGAGATCGAACACTCTGACCATCTTTATTGGATTGACCTATACATTGGACAGACACTAAACTCAGCACTAAAGTCTCTCTTCCACGCGCCTACGTCATCTACACCCACTCGAGATAAGAGCGCGTCACAATCATGCGCTTTCACCATCAACCCCTAGAAAGAGAAAATATCTCATCAAAAAGTTTGTTCTGAATAAATTTTTGGACAATATCATCTAGATCCACCGACGTTTGTTGCATCAACTCGGCACCCTGCTGAAATTGCAAATTTGTAAACTATTTGGAAGGGTGACGTCGCGTCAATGAGTGAGAATGACGGACCTTTTCGATACAAATGAACAAACTATGTCTATATTTGAAACAAAATAAAAGTGACAGACCCATTTGTTATTTTTCCATAAATCTTTGTGATCGGCCTATTCGGAAAGTTGTTGTCAAAAAAGTCAAATATTTGCAGAGAAGAAGATACCAGCAACCGCAATTCAAAATAAGGGTCCGCCACTGGACCACCTTAGGTGCCAAACCCGCGGACTAAACTCCGTTACGCAGGTAGAAATCTAACGAAAATTAATAAAATCTAATTATTTGATTGTACATTTTTAAATAGTACAGCTGCAACTTAAAAATCATTATTTGTTTAAGAATAGATAAGACTTGAGTTGAATAAAACAATAATAAATTTATTTAATTTACACAATAAATAACTGTATGTATAAATTAATGAGTTGTAAAACTAAATTATTTAAAAAAAAGAACTAATCAACTCATCTAATAATAATAAAGCCAACTTTTTTTTTAACTAAAAAAGAGATAGGAGAGTGTATTAAGCCGAAATTTATTTATTTTAATCCCATAACGCCACTATAACATAAAATTGTTGGATTTTTTAATATAATATTATTGGATCTTTAATCCAACGTTAGACTTATATGTGAATAATTATAGATTGCGGATTGTCAAATAAAACTAAGCTCAATTAAAAGTGATCTAATTAGGTTTTCGATATTATGAGTTTTAATGTATCTAATAAGGTGTTGGCCTTTAATGTATAGAGACCTAATTGTATTATAATTCTATGATAGACATAATTATGAATACCTAATGACAACAGAAAAAAATTTGTGGTCATGGTTTTCAGGTAACACGTTTCTTTCTATTCTCTATTAACATCCCATCATTAGAGAGAGAGCAGCGAGAAACTTAAATGATTTTCTAAGAAAATGTGTTGATCTGGAAGGTTAATTACGAAATTCTAAAGAGGAATCGATATTATGAATTTAAGTATGCTTCCGCATAATTTATTATTAATTATTGGTAATACAACATGATTGTTCTTGGGTTACATGTGATGTTCACCAAAAAATTTTTGTCATAACAAAAACTATTTTTTTATTACAAATTACTATGTTACTAAAATAATGATATTCATTTCAAACAAAAGCTAATGAAATAACATAGGTTATAATTCATTTGCTAAATAGTATAATCAGCATGGACATTTATTTAATTTAAGAATAAAATAAGATATATGTTAAAAAGATAGAATAAAGTAAGATATTGTATAAATTAAACTATTGTACGAAAATATTAATAAATTTTATTTAAGTTAAATAAAATTTAGACCGACGGTAATTGGTCGTTAAGAGCACGCTAGCCGAGATTAGAGAATAATTACTAATTAGGCTTCATGTTTAGACACGCAGACAAATTCATTGGCACGCACATATTGATTTCGCAAATCGGAAAATTTGGTAATTATCAAAATGACGTCATTAATCAGGCCGGTTTTCCTGTCCGTATTATCACCATTATTCTCTAAAAAAAAGATTTTAAAATTTTACAATTTTTCATTTTTGGAATTTGGATATCGATAGAATAGAGGAATAGTTACTATTGAAATCCTGCCAAAAAAAATAGAATTCGTATCTCTGTGGTATTCTCGTAATTACCTCAAATAACGAGGGTACCTTCATCTCAGCTACTTTTGCTCTCTTGTTTATATGCCCATGTTTAGCGCATTGTCTCCTCTCTCGCTGATCCGCCGTCCCGTTCCCCTATAAATCCGTCTCTTTTCTCTCTTTTATATTTTCTCAATATTCCGTTTTCTCATTCATTTACATTTTATCATTATCCTGCTTTCTCTCTTTAGATCCAATACGCACCGTTTTATCTGATCCAGGTAACGTAACGAAACATGGCTTTTATTTTTCTTTTATTTATTTTTTGTTCTAGTGTTTCATTTGCTTCACGCAGATCAGGTTTTGATTGTTTTGATTTTTTTCGAGATTTTGTTTTTTTTTTATTTAATGTTGTGATGATGAATGTGCGTGTAACAGACTTGCGTGCAATTCGCGCTCGTTTTGAAATTCCTTCTGTTATTTTTGTTTTAAAACGACGATGTTTTGATGTTTATTTGTTTGATCGATTGATAGATCGAGCTGTTTATTAGTGACTGATAAGATCAATCTCATGTGTTCTGTTTTTGCATGTCGTTTTAATGATAATTGAATGCGTTTTTGGACTTTCGATGATTTCAATGCTGCGGATCTGATATGAATTTGTTCGTTGTCTCTTATTAATTTTCATTCTTATTTAAATTTGTTATTTGTTATGTTTATTTCTTTAACTGTGTTGCTGATTTGACACACAGACTATTGTTAATGAAAAAAAAACATGTATGGATTAGAGATTAATTCGTGTAGATCTTTGCCGTTCAGATGGCAACGCCAGCGGCAACCGGGGGAGGATGGTACAGAGCGAGAGTGAAAGCTGTTCCATCCGGTGACAGCTTAGTGATAACAGCCTTGTCCAACCCGAATCCTGGACCTCCACGGGAAAAAACTCTCACTTTATCATCTATTATTGCACCTCGACTGGTAATCATTCTCTATCCTTAATGTTGTCTTTGCTTAGAGTGATATTCTACATTCTCTAATTTATTACCTGAAATTTTTCTTAAAGTTAAATGTCAGTGGAAAAATTTTATAGGTTTGTAAAAATTTATTATATAATTATTTGTATTTGCGGCCTCTCAACATTTTGTTATAAACGGTTCCGGGTTATCTATTATTACTATTGACCTTGCTACTCTTTCTAGCTGTCAAATGTTATACATAAAAAGTTACAAATGAGAATACATAACAACAACAACACCAACTCTGGTTGGGTTACAAATTTGCAGTATCTTTCTGAAATATTTGGATCACAATATTTTTAATCCTTGAATTTTTCACTTTTCACACTAACCGAACCTTTTGGTGATAATTTGTCTTATTCGTAGGCCCGCAGAGGTGGTTTAGATGAGCCATTTGCATGGGACAGCAGAGAATTTCTAAGGAAGCTCTGCATAGGAAAGGTTCTTATTTTCTACCATCATTGTCGGTTAGCTTCTTTAGTTTTTCTTCTCTCTAAATCAAATTTTGTGTGTGTATCAAACGCAGGAGGTCACATTCCGAGTAGATTATGCTGTACCCAACATAGGCCGAGAATTTGGCACTGTCATCCTCGGTGACAAAAATGTGGCAATGCTGGTTGTCTCAGAAGGCTGGGCAAAGGTTCATCCTTCCATTCCCAGATTTGAGAGTTTGGACTTTTGTTTTGGTCCCTAGTATTTATTAGCTGAACCTGATATATGCAGGTTAAGGAGCAGGGTTCCCAGAAGGGGGAAGCAAGTCCTTTTCTTGCAGAACTGCTACGTCTCGAAGAGCAAGCAAAGCAACAAGGTCTTGGCCGCTGGAGCAAGGTTCTTTTAACCCTTCCTTCGATGCATTCTATGTAAATCTAATTTCTTCTTACATTTCTTGGGTACAAAAAGTTGAGATCTATGGCAATTAGAATGTTGCTGCATTATGACATTAAACATATTTTGATGTGCAATATTTTCTGTTGCATGTTAATGCTGAAGTTTTTGAGAATTATTGATTCTATAAGATTTTAAAAATGGTTTCTCTCGCTCTTGGTAATTGAATAGTATTGTTGCCGTCAATTACTTTTTCATAAATGTTTTTAACAACATTAAATGAATGGATAAAATCTCATGTATAATTATCTTATGGAGGACATAATGTTTTATGTTTAAAATTATTTTATTGGATTTACTTTCCATTAAAGTAGTTTATATGATCACTTTTGTCTGAATTCTAATCCTTGTTTGATCTAAGTTTATAAGTCTCTTTTATTCTTTCACATACTGAAATGATTAATACCAGCACAAAGTTATCTTAGTTAGGTGCGCACATGATGAAATAATTTTCCTAAGAACCCTGGAAATAAATGAAGTTTCTATAGCTTAACTAGGTTCAAGGATACTAGAGTACCAATCCGGTCATCATTTGTATTAATGCTATTGCATTTTGGCTTTCATTAAGCTCGAGTCTAATGTGATTGGGCTTATGCATTGTGAGTGGTATACTTTTAGTGAAAAATGACTGGCTTAGCAATAAAATTGTTGCCTAAATTAATAATGATGAGTGGTCTTCATTTCTTGATCATAGGTACCAGGTGCTGCTGAGGCTTCCATTAGGAACCTACCACCATCTGCCATTGGTGATTCTAATAACTTCAATGCTATGGCTCTGTTAGATGCAAACAAGGGAAGACCTATGCAAGGTATTGTTGAGCAGGTTCGAGATGGCAGCACTCTCCGCGTATACCTGCTTCCAGAATTTCAGTTTGTCCAAGTTTTTGTTGCAGGAATCCAGGTAAACATGATGCTTCTTGATTGTCTACATGTAAATTTTTTATTTAACCTTTTCGTAATGCCTTCTGGACCAGTACTGCTTGATGTCTATATTTCTCATTCTTCCTATTTCGATTAAGGCACCGGCTGTGGCTAGAAGGCCTGCAGTTATTGCCGAAACAGATACCACCATGTCTGAGGAGACCAATGGAGACGCTTTGACAGCTGAAGCATTATCTCCTCTGAATTCTGCTCAGAGACTTGCAGCCTCAACAGCCTCAACAGCTTCAGCTGGACAACAATCCACTGACGAACCATTTGCATTAGATGCCAAATATTTTACAGAAATGCGTGTTTTGAACAGAGAGGTAAGTAAATTTCTAATAAAGTTGTCTTCTTTATATCCACATTGTTTAGATGGCCTAGATTCAAAATTGATTCTTTTGTAGGTCCGTATTGTCCTGGAAGGTGTTGACAAATTCAAAAATTTGATTGGGTCAGTGTTTTATCCTGATGGGGAAACAGCAAAGGACCTAGCAATGGAGCTTGTGGAAAATGTATGTTCATAAACTCTTATCTTATCATACTTTGTTGGTTATATATGCATAACTTTATACGTAGCTGAATCAAGGATTTTGATGTTTGATGGTTGCTTCCTGGTGGTATTTTTAGAGTGTTTCCTTGTTCATGACATCTCATAGATGCTCCGTTATGTGGAGCTATGATGAAAGGTGAGGAAATGTTGACACTTCTTGGAAATGCATCAATTCACATAGAAAAAATTGAAAATGAATCTAATATGTGTTGACAAAGTAGGCAACTATGAAAATGAAAATATTTAGAAGACAGCAAGGTCTGCCGTTTATCTACTTTGTCAATTTCTGCCCAGCTATTTCTTTGTTTAGTGCCAGTGTATGTATTATTGTATTTTGTTGAAATGGGATAGTTCATGAAATGTCAAGTTCTCCTGTTTCTATACTTTGTGGCTATGAACATGCTATGTGGCTTGAATTAATATTATTTGTTTATTCTGCTAAGTTGGTAGTGGTGCTTTTTTAAGGTTAATGTAAAATTTCTTCAATTAGTTATCAAATATGCAAGTCTGTTCAGCTGCTGCCTTTACTTTATTGTAGTTGTTTTGTAATAATATTATTTGCTTGCTCTGATAAGTTTAGCTTATTTGATAGGACTCTGTCTTTCCTTAGGGCATAGCTAATTATGTTGAATTCTCCTGTTTAATTTTTATTGGACGGTTCATGAAATATCAAAATTCTCCTGTTTCTACTCCTTTGTGGCTGTGAACATGCGATATGCCTTGAATTAATAATATTTGTTTATTCTTTTAAATTGTGTAATGGTGCCTTTTCTTAGTTAAGTAAAATTTCTTCTATTAGCCCTGAAACACACAATTTGTTGCAGCTTTATTGTAAATGTTACTTGGTAGCATTATGTGGTTCGTAATATACTACTTTCTGTAATGAGTTCAGTTTATTTGGTATGACTCTTTGTTTTCCCTTTAGGGCTTAGCTAAATATATTGAATGGAGTGCAAATATGATGGAAGAAGATGCTAAACGACGGCTAAAGGCTGCGGACCTTCAAGCCAAGAAAACCCGGTTGAGGATGTGGACAAACTATGTACCACCACAATCAAATTCAAAGGCTATTCACAACCAGAATTTTACAGGAAAGGTAATATATGTTTCAGACAGTGCCTTTGTTAGTATTATTTTGTGTTTTATATTATAGGTTATAAATTTACCTGTATTCATGTCTCAGGTCGTGGAGGTTGTCAGTGGGGACTGCATTGTTGTGGCTGATGATTCTATCCCATATGGTAGTGCATTGGCAGAGAGACGAGTAAATCTTTCTAGTATTAGGTGTCCCAAAATTGGTAATCCTCGTAAAGATGAAAAGCCAGCTGCCTATGCTAGGGAAGCAAGGGAGTTTCTGAGAACACGGCTCATTGGCCGGCAAGTATGTACAAATATTCACTGGAATGAATTTGCAGTTTTTTTTCATTTTACTTTCCTTTAAGGTTAACAGGGAATTTTTCCTCGTTTTGTTTATAGCTTGTTCATCCTTTTATAAATCTCCTTACGTTTGATTCAAATATATTATTTTTTTTTCCTTGGGCAAAGAAAAGATTATTATTCATTTGAACATAATTTGAATGATGATAGGAATTATAAATAATCTTTTCTTCTGTGTTTTTTTCTTTTTTCAGGTGAATGTTCAAATGGAATATTCCAGGAAGGTCATCGTGGAAGTAGCACCTGTGGCAGCTGGGCCAAAAGGGCCAGCTGGGGCTAAAGGGCCAGCTGGGACTAAAGGGCCTGCTGGGACCAAAGGGCAAGCTGCAGCTAAAGGGCCAGCTGGGGAAGAGTCTGCTGGGGCTACCGAAACAAGAATAATGGATTTTGGATCAGTTTTCCTCCTGTCTCCCATTAAGGGTGAGGGTGATGATGCATCGGCAGTGGCCCAATCTAATGCTGCTGGACAGCCTGCTGGAGTGAATGTTGCTGAGCTGATAGTCTCACGTGGCCTTGGCAATGTGATTAACCATCGAGATTTTGAGGAAAGATCAAATTATTATGATACCCTTCTTGCGGCTGAAGCACGTGCTAAGGCTGGGAAGAAAGGGTGTTATTCTTCGAAGGAACCCCCAGTCATGCACATACAAGACCTGACTATGGTTAGAATCAACTAAAATATTTCTCATTCAATGAATTGCCAATCTGAGTGGCTTTTATCATTTATTCCATTTAACGTCTTTAACAGGCACCTGTCAAGAAAGCTAGAGACTTTTTGCCGTTCCTTCAGCGGAGTAGGAGAATTCCTGCAGTTGTTGAATATGTCCTCAGTGGCCACCGCTTTAAGGTGTTGATTCCCAAGGAAACATGTAGCATTGCCTTTTCATTCTCTGGTGTCCGATGTCCCGGTCGTAATGAGCGTTATTCAAATGAAGCGCTTTTACTAATGAGACAAAAGATTTTGCAGAGAGATGTGGAGGTAGTGCACTTCTTTAAGTCTGGTATTTGGCTCTTGGTTGCTCTCCATTCTTAGATTAATCCATAGTTATTTGTTTCTATACAGATTGAAGTGGAAACGGTTGATAGAACTGGAACTTTCTTGGGTTCTTTATGGGAGTCAAGGACCAACGTGGCAGTGATTCTTCTTGAAGCTGGCCTGGCAAAGCTACAAACATCTTTTGGCAGTGACAGAATCCCAGACGGTCATCTTCTTGAACAGGCTGAAAAATCTGCTAAATCACAGAAATTGAAGGTAAGAATCAAAGTGTATGTCTTTTTTCCTGCTTTCACTCTTATGTTGATTCTGCTAATTGAAATATTATTGCAGATGTGGGAGAATTCTGTTGAAGGAGAGGAAGCGTCCAATGGTGCAGCTGTAGAAGGCAAACAGAAAGAAGTGCTAAAGGTGATTTTGATACTATTGCATCATGTATTGTCCTCTTCAAGTGTTCTAAATAGTGAATGATTTCCTGCTTACCTCTATTTTAGGTGGTGGTTACAGAAATTTTGGGAGGTGGAAAATTTTATGTTCAGCAAGTTGGTGATCAGAAAGTTGCCTCGATTCAGCAACAACTTGCTTCTCTGAATCTCCAAGAAGCTCCTGTAATTGGTGCTTTTAATCCTAAGAAGGGCGAAATTGTCCTTGCTCAATTTAGTGTAGATGATTCCTGGAATCGAGCTATGGTCAGTGAACTCTTACATCCCTTACAATTTGCTACAGCGAAAACATGTGATAGCACTCTTTGCTGATTATACGAGCTTAGGACTTTCTGCTTATAATCATCTTAAGCAAATCTCAGTGAATGCATGTGTGGATGTGGGAAGTACGAGTGGAGAGTTAGAAAGCTTAAAAAACACCCCCTCTTCATATTAGGAAGCATATTTAAATCAAAATAAGTACTCGAATATTTTTCTTTTCACTTAGAAGCAAAACAATTTACTATTTAGGGGCTTATCCCTGTCTGCAAATTTCTGGTCATGGTTGCTGGATGTGTTAAATTCTGGATACGGATACATCAAGACCATCAAAAGTTTGGCAATAATTTTCTCTGCTACTCAAATTTTGGTTGTTGAGTTCTGCCTGTAGTTGGTATTATAAGAGTTTAAAAAAGTAAAAACTATTGTTAACAATGTGATGCTGATGTGTTTTCCGTTTTTGCATGCATTAAGACAATTGCCTTCTATTATCTTCCTTGCTTCAGTAAATTCAAGATTTTAGCTTGGTTTGGGTTTCTGTGTTGTTTTACTTACTCTCTGATCTGACATGTTTAGATTGTCAATGCACCTCGGGAGAAGGTTGAATCTGTAAACGACAAATTTGAAGTGTTCTATGTTGATTACGGAAATCAAGAGTTGGTTCCATACAATAAGCTGAGGCCTATTGATCCATCATTATCGTCGACACCAGCTCTTGCTCAGCTCTGCAGCCTTGCCTACATCAAGGTTCCTGCCTTGGAAGAGGAGTATGGTCCTGAAGCAGCTGGGTTCTTGAATGAACATACGTTTAACAGTTCAAATGAATTTAGGGCCTTAGTGGAAGAAAGGGATTCTTCTGGAGGAAAACTTAAAGGACAGGGAACTGGGACACTTCTTCATGTAACTCTGGTTGCCGTTGATGCTGAGATTAGCATAAATACTCTTATGGTTCAGGTTTGATTACTAGTCCATGATTTACTCTGTATTTCTGATAAAATAGGCTTTGATTCAAGGAATACTAGCATGTGCATTTTAAAAATTATTCTAGTGTGTGAAACTTGCCACTGTTTTCCAGGAAAATGAGTAAATGAATCTAAATAAAGCTGGCCAGTGTAACTTACACCTCATGTATTTTTCAGGAAGGGCTTGCAAGGGTAGATAGGAGGAAGAGATGGGGATCCAGAGACAGACAGGCTGCCCTTGAGAATCTTGAAAAATTCCAGGAAGAAGCTAAGACTGCTAGGATTGGGATGTGGCAGTACGGAGATATTCAGTCCGATGATGAGGACCCATTACCTTCTGCTGTTAGGAAGGCTGCTGGAGGCCGACGATGAACATGATCATATAATTGTACCAGAGGTGGTAATATAAAGAAAAAATGAGAAAAATCAACTAATGGCCTAACATGAGATGGGATACAGGCCTAAGATGAGTTTAATTTATAGGCGAGATCATTCTCGTTTAGAGTCAGAAACAGTCCGAACTTTGCAGTGGATACTTGCTTAAGTTTTGTCTTATTTTTTATTCTTGTTTTTTATTGTAGAATTTTGTTCGTAGGTGAGGGTGCAATTTTTTTTCACACATGATACAATAAGGTGGAAGTGGTGAACCGTACCCAGTTTGTCCATCTCTATTCGGGGAATTTTATAAACAAATTTTCTGTTGATCTTTGTTGTGAGCTGCCTCTATTTTCCTGCTTTAAAATTTCGACTCGTGCTTTTATACAGGAACCAGATCAAACATACTTGTGTGGGGACAATTGTTGTTTTTGTTTTGCGGAAGCTTTTGGTAAGCAGTCAAATTGCTTGCTTGAGAAATGAAATTGGATAAAGATTTTTCCATTTGTTTCTAGAAATCATGTGCAGGTAGATCAATCACTGCCAATAACTGGCTTCAATCTCAAATTATTTCAGGTTACAGGTATGAAGATGCCATATAAACATCATCATCATTAGGATCGTGTCATTTGAATGATGATTAAATTATTTTCTGTTTTAGCGGCACTTCTAATACGGTGTCCCATTAAAATGACAAATTACTCCTTTTTTAATATTCAGTTTTAAAGATCCCAATGAAAGGCAAGTTAACTATAAAGGATATTTAAGTTGTCATAGATATTACTTTAGGGACACACTTGAGGATACGCAAAAACTATATTCTTAAATAGAAAAATTGTAAAGCCAGGCCCAGCCACCTTGTACATCCGTCACTGCCTTCAAGATTGCGCCGGTGCTTGTTACAAAGCCAAAATGGTAGTTATACCGGGTGTGAGGCAAAGCCCGGAAGCCAACATGCTTAACTCTCCAGATTTAATAATAATAATAATAATAATAATAATAATAATATTTATTTACCGTGATGTATACGAGATGGTCAGGATCCAATTGTTCCATAATCAAAGCAGCATAGTCCTCTGTTTTGTTTTGGATATTTGAGAGTTTGTTTGCAGATGTACTGAGCTGATGATCTGTAGATATATGAATTAAATGTGTGTGTGTGTGTGTATATATATATATATGTATGTATGTATGTATGTATATATGTATGTATGTATAAAATAATTACACACACACATATATATATATATATATAACAATTTATGATTAGAATAACTAAAAGAAATTTCTGACGAGCACATGATTGATGATTCAAACTTAATTACTACTGAAATTTAATGCATCTGGAATTATTGATTGATGATTCAAACTTAATTACTACTGAAATTTAATGCATCTGGAATTATTGAAGATGCCAAACCTGTCTGACCTCATCTTCTGTGAGTCTAACATTTTGCATTATAGGTGTCTAACATTTAGACACCTATAATGCAAAAAAATTATAGGTGCCTTGACACCATTGAGACTGAAAATTATTTACCGGGCTTCTTAAGTGTCGACGTAATCTCCTTCTTTCAACGTCCATTCGCATCAATATCAGCCCTTGTTGTGTAGCAAAAGTATTGAATTTAAAGAAACTATCAGAAGAAAATCGCTTCCAGTTGCATGATCCCAGTTGCAATTGAAACAAGAGTAAGGTTGTGTGTTATGTCCAAGGAAAGTTCTGTGTTTTGTCATTTGTGTCCGCTTGACAGTGAGTAAAGGCAAATAAAAAAGAGCAGGAGTCAATGAAGAAAAGAGTAACACTAACGTTTTTTTTTTTTTAAAGAAAAGTCCGGTGATCGGCCCTTACTTAATTATGGAGAGAGATATATTCTATCTAAATGCGGGAAGATAAATAGATCCCTACTAAAAGAGAAGTCGAGACTCAGCCATTGTTGGAGTTCAAACCCATGCGCCCAAAGTTTTGGATGCATGGGTTGCCATTAGCTCTAAGACTCACTGAGTTGATTAAATATGTTCTTGGTGACAAATGAATTTTTACATATTATTAAAATACCTACAGTTAAAATCATATTTTACTGTAAGAAAATAAATATTTTAAAATTGCATATGTGCATATTTTTTCATAGTATTGTGAAGAATACCATAATTCTTTTAGTAAATTAGTTGTCATTGTTATTATTATCGTTAGTAGTGTGAGAGAGAGAAATGTCAAACTACCATTTTCTTGAATTATCTATCTCCAAATCATTTCATTACTTTTAAAAACCTCAAATTATCCCTATATTTAATCAAAAAAAAAAAAAAAACTGAAAATGGATTGATGAACATTTCTTTAGTCCTTTTTAATAAAAATAGTGTAAATTGAAACTTTTAAAAATAAAAAGAACAATTTAAAAATAAACAATTCACAGCCCTAATGAGAGTAATCACATTTTTTGTATCAAACATGAAACCACTTTTATCTTCTTTGCAACTGCGGAGCTCAATTACCAATCGAAATATACACACGTATCATACATATATCAAGTGTATGTAATACAACAAAAATATTTTAAAATCATTCTCTCCATACAAGCATGTTAAAAAATGCTAATTATGTGCTGTTTGGTTAGATCTGTTTCACTGAACAGAAAACTTGAAAAAAGGTTCGAGCCAAATACCTCCAGCATTACAATTGTATCAATTGTATTAGTAAGGCCAATGATGGAGTTTGAATGGTCTTGTCTTGCAAAAGCTACGGTCAAGATGGGTGGCTTTAATCATGCGGTGCATTTCTTCATCATCTTTCTCACTTCTAATTAAATGGCACGGTCAAGGGCAATACTCATCCACAGAGAGGCTTCCGACAGGGATGCCCCCTCTCCCCTTATCTGTTTTTGGTTTATGCTGATGTTTTGTCTAGTTTACTGTATGAAGCTGCAGAAAGAAAATTAATTCATGGAGTGGGTTTCAACTACAATCACGTAATTATTGCTCATCTATTTTTAGCAGATGGTAACCTAATGTCGAGCTTCGCCTGAGGAACGCATGTTTTAAAGGCAATACTTGCTTGACAAGTACACGAAAGGTGCAGGACAGTTATTTAACCTCGACAAATCTTCCATGTTTTTAAGCCCCAGTGTACAGAACCGCCATCAAATGGGATATCAATCAACGCTCTTTTTCAATTGAACGTAGTTTCTCACATGAGAAATATCTTGGTCTTCCATCTGTGGTGGGGAGAAGAAAGCATCAATCTTTCTCAACAATGATCAAAACCAGGGTGCTTAATAGAATTAAAGATTGGCAATCACAGCTTTTCTCGCGGGGAGGCAAGGCTGAAGGCAGTTGTGCAGGCTATTATTCCAACTCATGCAATGTCTGTTTTCAAGCTTCCGAAAGGCAGATTACAAGAAATTTCTGACAGCCGCAAGATTGATGATTCAAACTTGAGGCCCTTCAAAGCATGAGCTGCAGCAGACTATGCGCTACCAAACCGAGCCGGCGGATTGGGCTTCTTCGAAAATGAAGCCAACCGCTTAAGCTCTTGAGACAGCTGGCTGATTCTCACAGAAGCAGTTCCATCAACGGTGGAACCAAATGGAGCTCTCGTTTTCTCCACTCCTTTTTCAAGTGTAAGTACTCGATATTTTCTTCGGTTCTAGCAACGAAGACGACTGTCAAGTCACAGCAAAGGCCAACGGCACAAGAACAGACGCATTATAATTGGACTTCACATCTGATTTCATCAGAATAAAATGGATAAATGCATCAATAAGCTGAAGTACAGAGAACAATTCTATTGAAAAGGTTGTAGCTTATGACATCCAGATCCCTTAACTATAAAATATAATAATTGAAACCCAAAGGCAATGCTGATATATCCTTTCCCTCTGCAATAGAGAATAAAACTCTCCACAATTAGCCATAACAATTTTTTCTTCAATGCAGAAAACGAATCATCTCAGCATTAGACTGTCTCAAATTATACACTTCATACATTTTAGTGTTTCAAAACAAAGCTGAAAAAGAGGGAAAAAATGGTGAAAAAAAGAGAAGGCAAAAAGCCAAGAATCCAGCTAGGGAAAACGGCTAAGCTGATAATCTACCAAAAGTGTAGCTAATAGCCACAGGCATCCTCCTTCCATTTGTTTAATTATCGCGTCTCCTCCGACGGGCAGGAGCAGCGGCGGTTTCTTCCTTCTCAGTCTCTTCTTCCTTTTCACCACTGTCCTCTTGTTTGCTGGAGGAACTCTCTGCAGTTTCTGTTTTTTTTGGTGGCTCCACTTTAGCCTGCAGACGGTAAGCCAGCACAGTGAGACCAAAGTACTAAAACCACCCATGATTGTTAATAAACAGTCAAAACAGGAAAATCTATCAGTAGAGAGATTCAAGACCAACCTTCTTTCCACCAAAAATGATCTTGAAAACAACCGTGATGATCACCACCACAATGGAGACAAGGATACCAATTGTAAGGTTTGGTTGTTTCTCTCCCTTCTCAATCACATCCTGTCAGATAAGCACCAGTTTCAGGTATCCATTCCATCTACTATCAATAAATTGCACAACAGAAAATGAAATATTATGTGAACTTACAATGATCTTAAGTTTGTATGCATCCAAGAAAGGAATGTCTGCAACCTTGTACAAGAGATCAAATACCTTCTTCTGCAGGAAAGAATTTAAACAATTAGGTTAGCACATAGATAAAAAAAATCACATAAGAGTACAGATCAAATGCTGCCTAATCCATTACCTGGAAGCCTGCAAGGCCATCTGAACCAGCAGCTGCTTCCTCGGCCTTCTGTTTCTCTTTCTCAACATCAAACTTTGGCTTCCATGCCGAAGCCCGATAGGACTCTGCAACTTTCTCATCCTTTGATATCAAAATGTTGTCAAACAAAATGCCATCTTGCATTGTCCAGATCTCAATGCCAACCGCAGCTATAGGCTCAAAGTCAGGTTTGTCAAGCTCAAAGTAGTTGGGGTTTGGAATCTGCTGAGGCTTCCAAATACCCTTGTAATTAGGGTTGTCAATAAGTGGAGCATGCCATTTTCCCTTGTAGGCAGGATTCCTCTTCATTGGCCTCTTCCACTCACCACATCCAGGGGCTGCTTCACACTTTGGGTTATCAATCTTTGGTGCCTCCCATTCACCATCCTCCTCATCATCCCAATCTTCAGGTTTTGTGGCCTCAGGGTCATCTATCTCCTCAGGCTCATCATCCAGCCATCCTTCAGGTTTCACAGCATCCTCATCTTCAATTTCCATGGGTGCATCCTCATCCCAGTCGTCAGGTTTTACTGCATCAGGGTCAGGAATCTTTGCCCTCTCATCCCAATCCTCAGGCTTCTTGTCATCTGGATCAGGAATTGTCTTCTCAGGAATAAGTGGCGGCTGGAAATCTTCAGCAGAGAGGAAATTTGCTTCCTTCTTCTCCTCTCCATCAATTAGAATTCTCAACTCATTATCAGGTTTCAAGATGGCAGTGTATACATGAGTCAGTTTATCAGAGGGAACAGAGGGTGGGTTCTTGAGATGGTGTTCGATATACTCTCCACTCTTGGGATTCTTCTGCTTTAAGATGAAGTGCACCTTGTTTGTGGCACCACATTTGTCAGGTCCAAACATAATAGTATAGGGAGATTCATTGTCAATCTCCTTGGGTACCCAACCTGCCTCCTGAGGCCGCAGGTATTTCAGGTATGCTCCGCCACATTCAAGACCATTCTGAAGACGAACCTCATACTGGAGGACAACAGTTCCATCCTTCAAATTCAAGGGCTCATCAAGCTCCTTCACTATCGCATACTTCCTCGCCGGCTCACTGACAAGAAGGCCATAATCTTCATGACCCTCACTCTTTGAGTGCTTCCATACACCTAAAACCCAAAACCACACAGAAGACATTAATGTCCCCATCCAACTTCACAAATTAACCTAATTTCCAATCTCAACCAAACTAAGTTATAAAGTTTGGCATAAAGACTCCAGATGATAAATTTTTCACACATATGAAGTCGAACTCTTGAGCAAACAAACCATTTTATTGCATTGTAATCAGCTCTACACAATAATCAACAATCTCTTCACTGTTATTTTGGATGTTCCTATAAGTGTTTGTGTATAATATTAATGCAAATGAAATAACCCCTAGAAGGTTTCTCTTGTTGCATGGGACAAATAAAGCATTCTTATGCTCCATTCATAAATAAAGCAAAATGCCACTGGACCAGTCGCAAAGAAGTTGCATCTCCTACATTCCATACACATTAAAACACACACGATAACAACACCAACGAAAATTTGCACCTGTGCAGGAACATTCCCCACAACATGCATAAACACAACAACTAATTTTTCAATGATACACTCTTATACATATACACACATAACAGATACAATCGTTCTCTGGTACAGGATCCTGACTGTGTTAAAGTCTGGGACCAACGACCAACTTTAATCGCAGATTATAAGTCCGGATTGAAAAACTTTATATATCCTGAAGATTTCAAATCAAATCTACTTACTACACCAATCATTAATTATTAAAATCACCAATAATTAGCCCTCAAGCATTATCATTACAGATCGGCGAGGATAAAAAAGGAAGAGAAACTAACCTTTGTAGTCATCTTTCTCAGAAACGATCCATCGTTCATCAAATGACTCGTCAAACGACTCGTACAAGATCTGAAACGTGGAATCATCAGAACCGTATACATACGACAAACACAAATTATATAGTTGCAAAGGCGCACAAATGTAAATAAATAAAAGGAAAGTAGGGTACCGTGGCATCTTCAGAGGCGGAGATCAATTGAAATGAAACAAAAGCAGCTAACAGCAGGAGAGCGCACCGCAGAGAGACAGCCATTCTCTGCTCTGTGTGAGAGAGAGAGAGAGAGAGAGAGTCCGATACCGTGATCTGAATCTAAATCTTAAAATCAATCAACCAAGTGCCACTAAAGTTGTTACTCGTGTTGTCTAACTTGTGAGATTTTATATAGATCTTTCTAGAGACTGCCATCGACTTGTTTCCTCCAATGACAATTGATGCCACGTAATATGATCCAATCGCTGTTTGCCACGTCCGCGATTCCACCAATGCTTCTTCCATTGTTTTATGTGTGCTTTCTTGTCCAATTAATTTTCATGCCAGACCCGTCCCAGATTTCTGCGTTGTCAAGGCCCGTTGTAGTCTTTACCTTCAGGGGCCCGTTTGATGTACCCCAAGCCAGGCCCCTTCAGCGAAGTTGATTTGTTAACATTTTTGTCTTTGCCACCTCACACCCTCAACGTGGATCCTATTCAATCTCTACCACTTCTTAGTGGCAAAAAAGTCCGGGCCAGCCCACTCTATTTTCACGGGCATTGACCCGGACCTTCCAGATGAGGGCCTGGAGAAGGCCCTCATGTGAATAACGCCCGGCCCGACCCAATCCATTCTCACGTAGGCTTAGAAAAAAAAGCTTGGGTCAAGCGCTCTATTCTTTTAAAAACAAAATTTATAAATTAAAATAATAAATTTAAATTTAAAAAATAATAGAAAAAAACTTAAATTCGTAATTTATATGTGGATAATGTATCAAAAAATTTAAAATTACAATACTAAAATCTCTTTTTTAAGTGTTAATTAATTAAGAGAGTGCTTTGATTAGAGAATTCAATATTAAAAAAATTAAATTCTAAACTTTTATTTGCTTCATTTTCTTTATTTATCATTTTATTTTGAAATATTTATTTCCTTTGGTTCATTATTAATTATAACAACTTGATTATTATTAATTCATTTCAAATTTATAATTATTTTTAAAAAAATTTAAAAAATTTTAAAAAATAAGTAAAAGCCTAAGCCTAGGCCCAGCCCTTGCACCTCTACTCCCTTCAAGCCCATAATTTGCCAACCTTGAACAACCCCCCCCCCCCCCCCCCCAAAGGGAAAAAAATTAGTCAACTAGATTAGTAAATATAATTTCACTAATATTTTAATATGGGAATAAATATTGTAATGAGGATCAATTATTCTTTTAAAATAAGAGATTAATTAAAAGATAAAAATACACAAATTTCATTACAATAGAGGATAAGATCTATACGTTTTTATTATCTATTAATTTATCCCTTAACGGATTCCTTATTATTACTCATGCTTGGCATACTTCTAAAGATACTACAACCAAATATATCTTACTATCTAGATTCTCAACACATTTCATATTGTAATATATTCGAATTATAACCAAAAAAAAAAAAACGAATACACTTTTGTTTTGATCCAAAAAAAGCTCACTCATCAAATAATTTTTTTTTTCCTAATGGACACTCATAAAATAGTTTGTTTTAACATATTATATATTGTCATGAGGGTTAAAATAATTTTTTTAAATACCAATCTTAATATTTATTTTTTAAAAGGAACTCGGCAAAAATTTTTCAAAACTACTTAGGATATAGCCGAGGCCAGCCCTCTTTGAGCTTCGCAATTTGATGATACTTCCGTGCACTAATGTACTTTAACACCTGCGCATATATTTTTAAATTGGCCAATCATATAACTAAGGAGTAAAAAAAGATAATAACTACAAACATAATAATACTAAGTGCAATTCAGGAATGTTATTTGTGCAGCACTTCCAAACTACGGGTCAGTTTGGTAATGTTGCTATTAAATTTTTGTAAAAATGTTAATGATTCGAATGAATATATTATTGAATAAAATTTATTTATACATTTATAAATAATATCCTTTTTATTATGTGTATATATAATAATAATTGGCAACTAAAATAAATATTTTTATTTTATTATTTTTAGTTTTATTTTTTATCCCAATATAATTGGTAATAATAAAAATCTCTTTAAATTTAATGATTTTGTTTCCTAATTGAATAACGATGGTTTTTTTTATTTTTATAATATATACGAGGATATGTTTAATTATATTAAATATAAAACTAATTCTCAAAATTAAATTTCAAAAAGTTACTCCTTCCCTACTTTTCAAAATCGATTATAAAATGAAACGATTTTGACAAAATTAATTTTTTAAAAAATTTATCAAATACTAAAATTAACTTTTATTTTTTAAAAAACACTTTTAAGCTTCTCTAATATAATTCCAAATGAGCCCTAATTACCTATTATGAACTTTGTAAGGCTCAATGAGCCAACCCAACACTTTGGTAAAGGAAGATGATGAGATTGTGGACCCGTCCTGAGCTTGTAAATTTTATTAATTAAATAGTAGGGTGATAAATTAAGGTTTGTAAAATGAATTTGCGAATTGAATTCGTGACAAATCCTAGACAAATCGTAAGCATATTTGAATTTGATACATTATTAAACAAATCCTAATCTTAAGATTCGAATCCAATTAATTTTGATTTGTTCAATTTGTTTTTAAAAAAATTTTAATAAATGAATCAAATTGAATTTGAATTCATTTAAATCCATTCATCTACAATTAGAATATTATATACCAAATAATAATTAATAAACTACAAAAATCGACCAAAACCATATATACGAGAGTAAGGGAGACAAACGAAAAACTTAATTTTAACATGATGTAATATTTTAAGGGGATGAAAGTCAACGTCATCATATAGCCCAAAAAAGTTTAGAACTGCATTAATGTCAATTCTTTATTGTTAATTTTTTGAAAAAACAAGGGATATATTGATATATTTAATACGAGATATAAAGTGGGGTGCTTAGTAACTTTAAAAAAAAAATGGGACAAAATGTTTATTAGTAAATCTAATACACACACATACATATATTATAATACAAAAATCAGCTCTCAACTTTCTAGTATAAGTAATTACCTTTGAAAAATTACATATATAGAATTAGCCAAAGTATCGGCACAAGGACTCCATTAAATTTCAGCCATGGCCCCTTTATTCTGCTACCATCAGTGGCCGCAAAAACTATCTTTCAGTTCTGTTCAGTTGTTGGTACTTCAGCCTATAATTTCAAAAGCACGAATACAATTTATGGTGAGCAATTGCAAATTAATTGCAAAGAAGCTGCAAACGAACACCATCATTGTGTTTAGAATTGTGATAGAGTCATAACCTACAGTATTATATATTTGTACAAATTAAAATGTGGAATTAATGTGACATGAATGTATTAATTGGATAAAACTATCATATACTCCATTTATTATTTTCATTCAAATATTATATAATTTTGATGCTTTTATTCATCTAACATCTGGTTCTATCATTGCTATTGTTTTGATAATTGCCCCATTTTTCAAAATTCCTCCGAGAACTTTAATCTAAACGCAAAATCCTATGCATGTTATTGTGCTTTCAACTATGTATACATAGGAGCCTTAATCTTTGGAGAATAAAGAATGTTATCAAACTGGCTCATCGTCAATTACAAAGGTCAAGAGAATGTTTACATCTTTTGCAGGGAATTCATCTTTGATGGATACTAAACCTAATCTTTAAGTAGATCGAATTCACATCTAATGCAATATTCTAGAATCAATTAGGGAGGGGGCAAGCACAACCTAGCTAGCTAGCTACCCACCTTGTACGTACACGTTTGAAGAGATATATATTTTATTTACGGCTAAGTCTTGCAAAGTTCGGAACGCATATGTATTGTGCTACGACCACATAGCATGTATAGTTCAAAGAGCTAGCATATACAGGCTCTAAGCCTCTAACATCCAATATTTATTCATTTATCACAAGCACATAGAATCGCAATAGGTCTTTCTTTGAGAGTTCCTCCTCCGCCGGACCCTTATCGGAATTATAATGATTAGCGATCCCAATATATAATACGTGCTGATTTTTGCCATATGTGCACTGCATAATTAAATTAATAGTCTCGTTTCTTAACGTATGTGTATATCATGATCGATGGTCTTGATCCTTGCATATGTGTATCACACTTAATGGTACCATAATGTTTCATATCATAACGGATGCCGGCCTTGATGAGAAGAATCTTTATGTGACAAAGGGATGCCCTAGTTTGTATGCACAATGTATATTCAAGCTGGTCCGGTTCAACTGTTGGTTAAAAAGATTGAAATGCGTGATCAAAGTCTATGAACAAATTTCTAAATCTTGGGCTGGTGAGTTGTAAAATTGCTATGAAAAGATGAACTACCTTCATAATATATGCAGCCAGAGAGGATCCAAGGGAGCTCATCTCATTCCTCTCACCACTGTGACAGACAAGAAGGCTCAGCAAGTTAGTTACAGAAGCATTTATAGCGCTGCTGAGTCAGCTATATGATTAGTTAGAGTTAGTTTTGCAGAGTCTTGATTGGGGATATAGTTGGGTTATTAGATACTGCTCGTAATTAATTAGCTAGTATAAATAGTAACAATTGTACTGAGTACATTAGTAATGATTGAATGACAAAATCAGTTTGTCATTGTCTCTCTCAAATTTTCTCTCATTTTCTTAGTTACCAAACAACTGTTTCTTTCATATTACATTTCATATAACTTTGAAAGCTCATGCTGATTGATTGCTCATACATATTACATTATTCATAACTTTTAAGCTCGTTCTGATTGATTGCTCATACATATTACATTTCATAACTTTGAAAGCTCGTGCTGATTGATTGCTCATACATATTACATTTCATAACTTTGAAAGCTTATGCTGATTGATTGCTCCATTTTCTCAGCTTATTAAATCAGCTAGTTACAACATCAAACTTGTCTATAACAACAGCTGACAAACAACACCAAGTTGACTGAATTATAATTCATAACGTGCAAAACACGCGTTGATTTCATGGAGAAACTTTCAGTTCAGACTAATTAACAAGTAATACTGTACATCTCTTAATTTTGAAGCTGAACCTTATGTACATCAACATACCTGGTGCCACCATGCTTTATTTCAGATCAAAATTTGATTTCCTGATCTTCTTTCACCGCTGCTAGCACGCCAGATTTCGCAGCTGAGAGCCTATATTTTCCGAACTGTCTCACCTCAACGACGCCTTCTGTCTCAGAAGGAATGGTTGCAAAGCCAAGTGGAGCCGTTGAGGGAGAGAGTTCGGAGAACATTAGCTCTCAAAATTTTCCTTTGCAAGAAATGGCTGAATTTACTTTATTAATTTGATGAGATGGGGATACACATATTGCTCAGGGTGTTTTGGGATATTCGTAGAGTTCATTCGGGGCTAGGGTTTTATTACATGCATAACAAAGACTATCTTTTTCAAGGACTAGTTTCCAACCAGGACTAACAAAGAAACTACTCACAGAGTCACAGTCATCTTAATTATAACGACATTTTATAAAAGTCCACGATGTATAACACTTATTCAGTGACGTGCCTTTGGTGACATCCTAAGAAATTGGAATTGTACGCAGGTTTATTCAATAAGCACCGGCATCATTTGGTGTCTAAGCTGGTTTTCTTAAAAAAGACAGGAATTAGAAGCTAGCACACAGAGATTTGGACGAATGGAAGGACTGCATTTGATCACAAACCGCATGCTCTAGTTGTTTTCAAAGTCAATTAGTATTAATTTTGGTAAAAGATAAGGCCAGCTCAGGGGTTCCATAGCAGAAAATACCTCAGCTGCTTCAATATAGAGCTAGGGCCTAGGGGTGGCCGGGCTAGGCCCTAGGGCACGTTCTAATTGAGGTTTTCGTAGTTTTGGAGTGTGGGACAATTAATAACATCATGTCGGGTTATGGTTTTAAACAAGAATTCCTGCTTTGTCCTTATTACTAGATAGGGTCTGCAGCTTTTTGGCTTCTCCGGCATCCAAGAAAAGGGCAAATTCAGCTACCAATACTTGCTTTCTGGCTAGTGCCATAGTGCTCCGGCTAGAGCATGATCTTATGTCTTTAGACATTAACAATTCAAGTTTTTGGGTCAAATAATTAATTTCTTTTAACATTTGGTTATAATTAGCCAAGATTTCATTGTATAACATTACTTTTATCTCAATCGGATTCCAGATAATTTCTAAGTCCTAGCTGCTCTACATGTACGATCTTCACCCTCTATTAGACCTAGACAATATGGTTTCTCTTTTAATCCTCCCATACGAGAATCATATATCCTGCGATATAAGAAGTTTGGAGCATACACTGGAGTTCATTGGCTTAGCTAATTAAGAATTAAGACATACATACATACATATATATGGGGTATATTTGATGCTTAAAACAAAAGAAATGAGCATTTTTCCAAGAGCTAATAGTTCTTAAAAAGCAGTTGATATTTATTTTTTTCGCAATCAAAGTTCAGAAGTAAACAATTTAAATTAAGTACCTGTTAGAATTAATCATTCTGATGCTGTAAAAATTTCTCTGACGTAAAAGAAGAAAAAAGAATACCATGCACGTACTGAACTGATTAAGTGGAGTCATAAGCTTTCGACCTCCCCCTCGGGTTTCCAACATTCCCATGCTTATAAGTTCAATATGAGGAAGCATGGTATATTGGAAGCCTTTGAGGGAGGTTGGAAGCTTCTCCATTTACAAGTTATAAATAACTATGCTTGCTTGTTTTTTGGTTTTTGCTATGGCTAGTTAGGTTTATATAGGGAAAATGAACCACTATTTGAGAATAAAAATCTTTTGGAATCCTCCGTACAAGGTGATTGACATGTTTCTAGATTGCTTCAATTTCCACGAGAATCATAATCACAACATTTTTAAAAGGCGACTCAGAGGCCTACACTACCACCACCTTACTGTTTACAAATTAAAAGAATCCACCATAGATTTGTTTGGTTTTTCTAAATCTGTTGGCAAGCAGCATACCTGGGTTTTTTTTAATCCATTTCTGATTTAAACTGTGCTGATCTTTTAAAAGATCTAATGACACTTGGACATTTATAATAGTGTATAGTTGAGATGTAATCACAACCTTATATAAAGAAGATCGCACAAAAGTCATATCAACATTGACTCTAATTCCATATGTATGTAAATAGATGTATGCCAACTACATCCATAATTTTTTTGAAGAATAAATTAAAGATCTCAAATTGACTCATCGCCCATTACAAAGGTCAAGGGAATGTGTAATATCTTTTCCACAGAATTCAACCTTGATGGATAAAGGAACTAATTTGGCTAATGGAATTCAATCTAGTGCTAAAAAGATGCCACTTGCAATCTAGCAAGTTGCTACCTACCCTACATATCATCAACGTGGACTTGGAATCCTATCTATTGGCCCTGGCCCGAAAAATTAACTTGATCAAGTTTCCGCAAACATTAGCCCAGCAGCCAGCCCCGGCATGCATGTGCTATGCTGAGAAAGACACCATCTAATGTTCAAACTTCCAAGGAGTTCGGCTCAAAGCCTCAAACATCCCTGTTTCCATTGGTTACCAAATGAATTGATTGCTGCCAACCTATATACATGGATTCATCTATTAAAATGAAACATGTATATTGTATATTTTAGTGCGAAGAGAAGAATGCTATCACAATAAGCTAACTATCTATCACAGTTGGGAATATATGATCCGGTGCATTAGTGCAAAGAAAAGAATGCTATCTCTTCCCAAAATGCATACATATCTGATCTGCTGTAAGAATATTATCTCTCAAATATTCCCCCATATGGCAAATGTGAAGAGACATGTGTCTGTAGTAATGGAAAACAACAGGAAGGAAAACTTCTTCTTCACTTAATAATGCATTTTTCCTTCCATTAATACAATGTTCCCCGAAGTTGTTATTTGATCTGTACTTTCATTTGTAAGCTTTTCACTGATTTACAGCTTTACTTTCAAAGGCATCATATGAAGATTAATTGACCCAGTTTACAAATTTATGCGTAAGAGATTGATTGAAAACCCCTCTTTCTTTGTATATCGTGCCATCCATTTTGTGGATGCTAAGACTAAATAATAAATTATAGAGTAAATTTTATACGTAAAGAAATGATCGATGACAAGTCATTTGAGATAGTATCCCAACAGCGTGTGTAGACATAATACTATTGGGACTATAAAATATGTAATTAAATGACAAACAAATAATGAAAACAAATTAATAGGTAGCTTAAAAGGATTGACTTTTCAAAACAATTCATGCATATCATTATATCACAATTAAATCCATCAAATAGAGTAATAAATCAACCTAAATAGGAAAAAACGTACATGACAGAGTATTGGGTCTCAAAATAGGACTATCTATGGATCTTATTATAGGGATTCACTATTTTTATTTACACATCTCAGCATACTGAGGTGATGAGACAGTTCCACATAAATTTTTCTCCCAAATAGACATCAAGGAGTTAAAGCATCTCTCTAGTTCTAGTGTAAATATCTTATTTATTGGATTACCATATTGCATTAGTACATAATTCTAAGTATATAATGTTATTGGGGTTGTTGAATCAATTGCAAGGGATTTGTATATTTGCACAGATACCTCAACAATATTTTGAAACTCCCTTCTCATTTACAACGATCCCTTACTATTAGTTAACCTTTTGAAGATTTTACACTTTTTAAAAGCCAAGGGAGTAGGCAAAATCAAATTGATTTTTTAACCACCTACCTCCCCATGATTTGAATGTAGGTGGTAAGCAAATTTAGAAAAATATACTTGAAAATCACTCGATCAAGCTCTTGAAAAGTGAAACTTTTAAAAGTTTTACAATGTTAATTGCCAAAGAATTCTAGCCAATGTGAGAGTAGAAATAGGGAGCTACCAGCTCTTGGCAATATAACATATGTATGTATAGTTACATAATTATCCATTGTATCAAGCTCTGAATTAAAAATTTTCAAGGGACTGGACCAGACTGAAAGAGATTTTTCAATTATCAATAATGAATAATAAAATGAGAAACGAGAGAAAAAATATAATAGATTCAGTAAATGTTTGATCAATTAGATGCAGTAAATGTTTTAGACAATCAATCATTTGATTTATTGTTTGTTTCCATGAATTATTGTTTGATTCTTATCGATATAATTAAACTATACTTTATGTTGATTCTAAGGAGATATGCATAATTATAAGCCAAGAATAAATCAAAGTGCGGGGCTGAAAATGGAAATACCGCTTAATTAATGGCAAAATTTGGAGATGAGTAAGATCAACATTCCTGGGCTACTATAGCTTTTGAACTGCTTCACTTCAATGCCAAATGATAATTGCAAAAGCCAAATGATAATTGCAAAACAAAGAGGAGACTTTGAGATCGAATTTATATATAGAAATAGCGTATCTCTAAACTCCTTATGCGAAAAGGTAAATTTTTCCTCTGATTTTCTGTCCTTCTAAGACTGTTACAATGAAGGATTGTGGGAGTATTTGTAATAGAGTTTCACTGCCAGCCGCGTACGTTTAACTTTTAGCAAGAAGCTGTAGTCATTAATGGTCCAGAATGTGGGTTATTTTTTTAAATATGCAGCGAATGCAGCTTAATATGTATTATATGATTCATTGATATGCTTAATTATTCTAACATCCTACCAATTTGCAATATTATTAATGCAGAGATTACGCAGCTATGAGTATGACTCCAAACATCAGCTTGTTTGGAGATAATATATATGTGATGGGATGGGATGGCGGTAACTGGTAACTACAGGAATTAATACATAATCCCTCGGGATATATAAAAGAATGCATCCCACACCTTTTGAATATAATATTACTAAACTATTACTAATTAATCACATTTTCTACAATACGAAAATAACCTATCAAGTAATATAAACATTAAACAATTTGCCTCATACAATGTGAAACTAACCTATCGTGTAATCTCCCTGAAGGAAGGTGGCAGAATATAATGGTAAGAAAGGGAGAAGTTTCAGTAATCATTCTCAAACAAACACCAAAGGACAAGTCATCAAGTATAGTTGATGCTGCTGATCAGTAAGCCTTCAACCTCCCAAGTCCCAACCTTCCTACAATAAAATCAAATTACCGTAACAGTGATAAGTACTTGCTTTAATATACAACTGATAAGAATCACTTTGTTGTTGTTGAAGATGTTCTTAATTAAACTAACGAAGACCTTGTTACGGGTCTTTTATTTTTTATTTTTTTATTTTCCATGCTTTATTTATTTTTAATTATGAGTCCATGAGTTGGGTTAGTGGGTTAGTCTAGTAAGTCAAGGGTTGTTAGGCCGGACCAAGTCTTGTGGGAAGACTTAGTTTTTCCTACTTTGTTGGGATTTGATAAATAAGTTAGTTTAAGTTGTTTTTGATGTTATATTAGCTCGCTTGTGTGAAGCTCGTAATCTATCCCAACGACGATCTATGCGAACATCCAACCAGAACACTTATAGAAACTCTTCCATAGCAGTTTGAAGATTGTCGCAAGTTGAACTGCAAGAAAGGCGAGCCAAGGGTCTGTGCTATAATTGCAATGAAAAGTTTATTCTAGGACATCGGTGTAAGGAGTTGTTTTTTATCGAAGCTTGCCTTGAAAAGGAAGATGGTGATGTCATCATGGAAGTGGAAGAAACTGTTGGCGGAAATTCCTCCGAAATGCCAGAGATCTCGTTACGTGCAATCTCAGGTGCGAAAGCTTCTGAAACCATGAGAATCAAAGAACGAATTGGAAATATATCAACTATTATTTTGGTTGACTCGGGAAGCACACACAATTTCATGAGTGATGTTTTTGCTAAAAAAGTGGGGTTACAACCAGAGAGTGGATCACGGTTCGAAGTCCTTTGTTGCCTCCGGTGAAAAACTTTATATTCCAAGAAAATGTACAAATGTGAAACTAAGTTTGCAAGGAGTATCTATGACGGTGGATTTTTATTTGCTTGATTTGGAAGGATATGAGATTGTTTTGCGCACCCATGGTTGCAGACACTTGGGCCAATTTGGTGGGACTTTGCCAAGTTACAAATGAGGTTCAAATTAATAAATAAAGAAATAACTATTCAAGGAGAGTCTGTTCCAAATGATGAGATAGTTGGAGATTGTGAGTTCACACGTGAGGCAAGGAAGAGCAAAAAGGTCATGTTGCTAGAAATGTTTTTTATGGTGTCCCCACTTCCTAAGGTTGAGTTACAACCTCCAGAATTGAAGCAAGTTTCGACTAATTATGAAGATGTCTTCCAAGAACCTCCTGGCTTGCCACCACCACGAGTCTGAGAACATAAAATTCCATTAATACCTGG
Source organism: Murraya paniculata (assembly GCA_030449075.1). Taxonomy (NCBI): domain Eukaryota; kingdom Viridiplantae; phylum Streptophyta; class Magnoliopsida; order Sapindales; family Rutaceae; genus Murraya; species Murraya paniculata. The sequence continues at coordinate 398,815 of JAEVFN010000036.1, read as the reverse complement.
TAGTGTACCAGTATGTGCCAAGCCATATCGCTATCCACATTTCCAAAAGGCTGAAATTGAAAGAGTGGTGACTGAAATGCTCTCTACTGGTGTGATCAAACCCAGCAACAGCCCTTATTCTTCTCCAGTCATTTTAGTACAAAAAGGTGATGGGTCTTGGCGAATGTGCGTTGACTATTGAGCATTGAACAAAATCACTATCAAAGATTGGTTTCCAATTCCTATTATCGATGAGCTTCTGGATGAATTAAATGGAGCCAAAATCTTCTCTAAACTTGATTTGCGGAGTGGTTACCATCAAATTTGAGTAGTGCTTGAAGACACCAATAAAACAGCTTTTAGAACACATCACGGCCATTATGAATTTTTGGTGATGCCGTTCGGCCTCTATAATGCTCCATCTACTTTCCAAGCCTTGATGAATGGGGTATTTCATGATTATTTGCGAAAATTTATTTTGGTATTTTTTGATGATATACTTGTAGATAACTAATTTTGGAATGACTATATTCATCATTTACAACTTACATTGGCTATATTGAGATCTCACCAATTGTTTGTAAAGAAAGAAAAATGTCAGTTTGGCAAAAAGCAGGTGCATTATCTCGGCCATGTGATTTCTGAAGAAGGAGTTGCTGCTGATTCAGACAAGGTTGATGTGACGGTAAATTGGCCTAAACTTGACACAGTTAAAGCATTAAGAGGCTTTCTTGGCTTAACAGGCTATTACCAAAAATTTATTCAAGACTACGGTAAAATAGTTAGTCCATTGACAAAAATGCTAAAAAGAGATTCATTACAATGGAATTTAGCTACTGAAGCCGCATTTCAAAAATTAAAGGAAGCCATGACTCACGCTCCAATACTAGCATTTTCTAATTTTTCCAAGCAATTTATTATTGAATGTGATGCTAGTGGGTCTGGTGTGGGAGCTGTTTTAATGCAAGAGTGGCCTATAGCATTCTACAGGCACGCATTGCAAGGGAAGAATTTGCTATTATCAACTTATGAAAAAGAAATTCTGGCTTTGGTATAGGCAGTGCAAAAATGGCGTCCTATATATATTAGGTGGTCAATTTATCGTTAGAACGGATCAGCAGAGCTTGAAATGTTTATGGGTTCAGAAGATCACAACTATAGCTCAGCAGAGGTGGCTTTACAAATTGAGGGGATTTGACTTTGTTATTAAATACAAAAAAGGCAAGGAAAATTTGGTTACTGATGCTCTTTCCAAACGAGATGCTGTAGAAGCTGATGCAAAAAAAGGGGAACTCGTTGGTTTTTCTCAACCAGTTCCTAATTGGATAGAGGCAGTTAAACAAGATATTGAATTAAGTTCTAATTTGCAGGCATTAGTCCAACGCATAAGGAGTGGAGAAGCCGTGGGTCCATGGAAAATTATTAATGGGGTTATTTTGTTTAAGGATAGAATTTATCTTGAAACAAATTCTTCCTTAATTGAAGACATAATTGGGCAATTTCACAACATTACTCATGAGGGATATCATAAGACGTTCCAGCTGGTTCGTGCAAATTTTTATTGGCCAAAGATGAGGCAGTGTATCAAAAAATTCATCTCATCTTGTGATATTTGTTAGCAGCACAAAACTGAACAACTCGCACCTGCTGGGTTGCTTCAACCTCTCCCTATTCCGAACCAGGTGTGGGAAGATATTTCTATGGATTTCATTGATGGTTTGCCCTTATCCAAGGAAAAAACTACTATTTTGGTAGTTGTTGACATGCTATCTAAGTATGCCCACTTCCTCTCTTTATCTCAGCTTTACACAATTGTTAGTGTTGCACAAATCTTTTTTTATAATATTTTCAAATTGCATGGAATGCCAAGAACTATTGTGTGTGATCATGATCCAACATTCACTAGTATATTTTGGTCAGAATTGTTCAAGATGAATGGTACTAGTTTTAATTACAGCTCAACATACCATCCGCAAACTGATGGTCAGAGTGAGGTCGTTAATCGCACACTAGAGATGTATCTTCGTTGTTTGACAAGCTCACGACCTAGAGAATGGATTAAGTGGTTAGCTTGGGCTGAGTACTGCTGTTATACAAGCTAGCATTCATCAATTAAGGCCACTTCTTTTGACGTGGTTTATGGACGACCTCCACCTACCCTGCTATCTTACATTCCTGGAATGACTAATGTTAAGGCTGTGGAGCATCAATTAATGGAGAGGGATCAAGTTCTCAAACATTTGAAGGTTTCACTCTAAGAAGCACGCATGAAGAAGATATACGATCAACATCACAGAGAAAGGGAATTTGAAGTTGGAGATTGGGTCTATCTAAAACTCCAGCCTTATCATCAAGCATCCATTTCACTTAGAAGAAATGCTAAGCTGTCACCAAGATATTTCGGACCATTTAAAAATCTTCAAAAGATATAGACTGTTTCTTATAAATTGAAGTTGCCTAAGGAATCGAGAATCCATCCGGTGTTCCATGTCTCACTTTTAAAGAAAAAGATTGGGGAAAAATATTCTGTTCAAGGAGAGTTACCCATTGTAGATGAAAATACAGAGTATCTCATTCCTAAGCCACAAGCCATTTTGGATCATCGAATGCGTAAAAGAAGGAAACAAGTTTTGATTCACTGGCATGGGATGTCACCTACAGAAGCTACATGGGAGGATTTTTTGGCTATGCAAAAGCAGTTCCCTGATTGCATTTAGGCTTGGGGACAAGGCTGCTTTTGAGGGGGGGGGGGGGGGGGGGGGTGGAATTGTTATGGGTCTTTTATTTATTTATTTTTTCCATGCTTTATTTATTTTTAATTATGAGTCCATGAGTTGGGTTAGTGGGTTAGTCTAGTAAGTCAAGGGTTGTTAGGCTGGACCAAGTTTTGTGGGAATACTTAGTTTTTCCCTATTTTGTTGGGATTTGATAAATAAGTTAGTTTAAGTTGTTTTTTTTATGTTTATATAAGTCATGAAATACGTAAATAAAAGACTATGCAGTTATTTGACATTAAAACTCACTTGAGTTGTTGAGGTTAGGGTTCCTCTGTTAACCTTAAAGCTCTTAATTTCTAACCCCCTTCATCATAGGTTCCAACAAAAATAAAAGATCCAATCCCTAGTACGTGCCAGACCTTTATGAGCCAAAAACAAATATCATTATGACATTTATCTGTGGCAAGTATATTAGGGTTAATTTTGGATTATCTCTCGTGAATAACAATATTTAAATACTCTTAAACTCTTACAAACTTCAATTTACTCTTCCTATTTTTATTTAGAAGACAAAATCTTTTTCATCAATTTTCACCCTTTGTTTCCTTATCTTTTTGAATAAAAATAGAGGTAAGTTGAAATTTACAATAGTTTGAAGGTATTCTAAAAATTTTGGTTTCATCACGGGGTAATCAGAAATAATCCCACCAAAAGGTTTAAATAGGGATTACGTTGGGCCTTCTTCTAAATCTATTGGCAGCCAAACATATGCCAACTTACGATATTTGGGCTACAAATTAATTTCTAGAGAATATAATTATCTTAAAATATTTATGACTTGTTCCCGATTGACAACAAAAGGTCAAAAAGAAAATGCTTCTTTTTTTCCGGAGTTCAACCTTGATGGATAACAAAAGTAGTTAGTCCAAATCCCCTTATGAAATGATAATTTTTTAAAATATTTTAAATTATTATAAACTATTCAGCACACCCAAATAAATTTGCAATGCAATCGAGAAAGAATAAGAGGAAGTTTGGGGTTAAAATATATGTTTTTTCTTTCTTTTGAAAATCAAAAGCAAAAAAGACGGCCATGTTAATAGTTTTGTATTTTTATTAAAAAAGAAAGGGTCGCACTCGTCAAAATTTTTTATAACATTTTTTTAGATGTTGGAAATAAAATATTTAGGATTTATGAAAAAAAATTATATGTCAAATAATGAGTCTATTTTAAGAGTGCTTGAAGTAATTATGTTATACTTAGCTCATAATAGATGTTGTCTGTAATAGTAATTCACATAAATAATGTTCTTATACTCAAAAGATTTTTTAAAGTACAAAGAGTCTCACCCAGACAATATTAATCTTCTGCAATCCGAAAACAAGAATACTTAGATCCCCTAATAAGCGTCGGTATTAATTTATAATACATTACACATACATTAATATTTTAGTGTTACTAAGATTTAGGGTCATTTGCCCTTGTACTATTTCAGTTACTATATTTATCTACTACAAGAAAGATTAAAATCCTTATAGCTTTTTAGAAAATTTGAATACAATTCTTAAAATTAGTCTACTAGAAAGATTAAAATCCTTATAACATTCAACAAGGTGCTTTTATTCTACTTCCACTTCCTCGAGGCAGAACCAAAATTTTGGAGTGATATAAGTCATAATTAGAGTCAGTTTGTTAATGCTGTAACTTTTGAAATAATTCTTGTTAATTTTCCTATAAAAATAATCACTGTAAACACAATCGGTTAAATATTTAATAAATTTTTCTTTTAAAATATAGTGGCTTTTGTAAGTAATCATATGTATTTGATAAATCTTTACGGTTAAATTACTTTAATAATATAAATAATTAAAATGGACATGTTGTAAAAGAATTTATTTTCACATTTATAAAACTTATATAAACTATGTTTTATTGTATATATAATAATTGGTTACCAAAATAAATATTTTTATATTATTCATTTAATTTTTTATCTTGTTATCTTAATATAATTGGCAATGTTAGTAATTTCTTTAAATTTAATGATTTTATCTCCTAATTAATAAGGATAATCTTGAATTTTTATAATATATGTGAGGAGGTATATGAAATGAAATTGTATTAAGTATAAAATTAATTGATTCGAAGTTGAGGTCTAGCTTCACTGCAAAGCTTTTCTAAGACTTAGGTCCTGCGTTCGAGTTTCAATGGATGCGTGAGTTAATTTCAAAAATATTTAAAAAGTATAAAATTGATTCACAAAATCAAAATTTCAAAACTTACTTACCTACTTTTCAAAAATTGTAGTAAAATGGGGTGATTTTGTCAAAAATAAATTTTTTTTAAAAAAATTACTAAATACTAAAATTAATTTTTAATTTTTAATTTTTAATTTTTTTAAAATTATTTTTAGACTTTTTGAAAATAATCCCAATTAGATCATTAGAATTGCTAGCAACAAAGCCTCTTTAAGACTCCATAAAAATATATGTACACAGAATCCCTAGTGAGAGCATTTTTTTATTTTATATAATTTTCGTATTATTTTACTAGATATCCTCACTCGATCAGTATGCTATATGCAACACATAATGATATGAATGCGCACTTTATAAAAAAAGTATTCGATACGCACATAAATATAAACTGCTATGAGGTTTGTGGCCTAAGGGGCCAAATTTTTTGCGTTTTTGTAACATGGAAAGGGGTTCAACAAAGCGAAGCGGCTCTTATCAGTTATCACCCATAAGTAGCCACAATATAATCTTAAGGTGATAAACCTCACGAGATATGAAACCAACAGATTTTTTAAGTTTCTCTTCTAGTTCAAGGACGGTGGACGTGCAAGTTCTGTTAAAAAGCAATAAATGTTAATTGCCCTAAAAAAGCCACCAGCCAGCGCATCTGGTGTAGTGGTATCATAGTACCCTCCCACGGTACTGACCGGGGTTCGATTCCCCGGATGCGCATATAATTGTTTTCTGTTCCTTAGTTTTACTGACAAAGCGATTGGTACTGTTTTCGCTTTGATGTTCTCCGTTTATGAAAATACCGAAAAGGAGAACGCCTCACTGTCTACGAAGAAAAGAAAAGAAAAGAAGAGCAATGCAGCGTTTTTGAACAATGAACATGCTCTCAGAAAATGGTATAGAGAAGAAATCATTCTCATTCTTCATCGTCGACCGGTACCGTTTTTACTTTGAAGATTTTTGTTTTCCAAAATAGAGAACGCGAAAAAATTGTTTAAGAAAATGGCATCGAAAACAAATCATTCTCATTCCTCATTACCTACAAAGAAGAGAAAGGCAATGCAGTGTTTCTGAACATGCTCTGTAATTTGTTGATTTGACAGACCTACTAGTTTTGACTTACGGGTTTGTGTAATAAATTATATGGCCTCAGCCGCATTTATTTTACAACACTATAGAGTAGTGCTACAAAAACATTGGGCCTGTTCAGTACCACTTTTAGGGCCTTGTTTCATTTTCGTTTTTGGGATATATACGTAATATACGTTCGTTGGGCTATATTAAAAAAATATGTCCTGAAATAAGCATAATAAAATAACATTAGTCTTAATCCTCGTCAAAATTAAATCTTCCAAGATAAAAATAAATTTTTCTAACGTAATTATATTTATTATTATTTTTTTTATATAAAGAGACTACAAATCTAAAGTATAACCAAGTGAAAGGTATATTGGAAGAGAATATACAATATTATCTAAATATTTTCTTTCCTCTCTTTATTATTTGTTATCATATCATTCCTAATCTTTGACTTAATCTTTGACTTAAGTATCAGAGGGTAGGTTGATGATACCATCGGCAACCTTCGATGGATTATTATTTTACTAAATTTTGATCATGGATCTCTTCACTCTCAATAATGACAACTCAAGGACATCAAACTCTCTCATAACTCATTTTCCAATTAAAACAACTCTCACTCAATCCTTATTGGATGGTCAAGTTGTTTGTACCAATTGATGGTATTGTTTGTAAGGAGTAAGGACTGGATAAGAAGCCTAAAACAGCTAAACAACTATGATTGAAAGAAGCACGGTGTACCTTAAAACATTACTGTTGTGTTCAAACACCCCATCGGACGAATCCAAATAAGGAGTTGCTCAGTTTTGCAAAACGAAAGTCGTGTCGCTAGCTTACCAATATAAAATAAGTACTAATAAAAAAAGAGAGAAAAGAAAACGGGTCCCAAAAAAATGCCAAAACATGAGCAAAATCAAGCCATCGTTCGCGGCAACCGCACTACCACCAGAATCGGTGGTCATCAGTAGAACCTTTAAGAAACGACGGATTAAAGCTGCAAACCTTTTGCATAAGCACCGCCGCGAACCAGCGGATTCATTCCAGATTTTCTCATGTTATTTTGCGGTTCATACATTTAGTTATCACGTGCCCCTCACGTGCCTTCATTAATTCGCCGTTATTGTTGAAGCGCTGCCGTTTTGCTTATAAGGTGTTTGTGTCCACCCCATTATTCAACAATAATACTTAACGCATGCAGTTTGATGACAAAAATTAAATTTAGTAGTCAAGCTAACTCTCTACGTGACCCCAAAGAATGCAAATCTCAGCTTGCTTTGCACTTGAAGTGCCTTTGAAACAACACAATCTCCACCGTCCAGCAATATCGTTATAAAATAAATTTGCCTAAAATGGCATCAGTTATTGTCTATGCCCCAAATGAACCCTTCAAGTGATCACGTCCTCTCAGGAACCCAAACACCCATCGAATCTGTTGAATCATCCATCCAAAATCTAATCAAAAGCTTTCACAGAAGGGTTGAATATTGGAAACTCCTTTTAATTATTTCAAAAGAACAAAACCAGCAGCCGATCAGTAAAGCAGCACCATGGAGAAATCAGCTGGCCAATCTTCTAGAATCAACCACAGTTCATGCGATCACAATGTCACTGCTTCTATTGGATCTTCTCTTCACCATTCTTGAACTTTCTTCTTCTTTATTACTTTCTTGCGCACCCAAAAAGAATTATTATTCTAGTTCCATAGACGATCATCAACAAGTTTGGTACCACTGGGTTGGGGTTGCAATATTGTGCGTAGTGTCTTTGAAGACGATGGCTCTAGCAGTAGCTCTAGGCAGGGGATTCTTTAGACGCCCAGGCTATGTGATTGATGGTGTGGTTGTTACTGGGGCTATATTTTTGGAAGCATTTTTGGAGACGAAAGGAGGTGGATTGCTTGTAATTGTAAGTTTGTGGCGTGTTGTGAGGGTTGTTGAGAGTGCCTTTGAGTTGAGCGATGAGGCCATCGAGGCACAAATTCAAAGTATTTTGCGCCAGTTTCAAGCCCTCCGGGATGAGAATATTAAACTTAACGAGATCATTGCTGAAAAGGATGTTATCATTGACATGCTCCGAGAACAATTGTATCAATATTGTCAGCCACATGCCAGCATTAGTGTAGTGCATTAAAAAGCTTAAGAATATTCTATATCAAATTATTTAACAAATGATTTCGCTCAAATCTCAGTTTGATGAACATGAAATCAACTTATTTGTAAAGCTCGTTATTTCAAACTCTGTACATATCCTATGACGGGGAGCTAATGCAATCGTTTCAAGCGTTGAAATTAAGTAATATTTATGCCCACTACAAAACAGAGAAGTGCTGCTAACACGTGTGGAGCTCCGACGTTTAACAACTGGCTCATAATATTTAAATGCGAAAAGAACTTGATGCATCCTCATCCACATCGAACTAAGGAGTGTCGTGACATGGACACAAGTCACTGAAGCGGCATACACACGAAGCTGGGGCAACATCATCATCATCATCATCTTATATACAAAAGGACCATACTTATAGTTGTTTATTAACCAAACATCGTTCATTTCAATTTACAATCATACCCATCGGAGAGTATCCAGAAGTAACTTACTTCAAGAAAGCCCTAGAAAGAACCAGAGGGCCAAGGTGAAAAAACAAAAGAAATAATTATAAAAAAAAAAACAAAAGCAACCACTTCCAGCTCCGTTCAGACTTGCTTGGGGTCAACGCCAACAGACTTGAGAGTCTCAACATGGTGTTTATGAGCATAAACATCTTTACGGATGGGATCAGGTACAGCATGATCACCGTAGTCAAACTCCTGAACGTGCGCCACCTTTCTGAAGAACGACTTGTTCAGGAACTTCTCAGCATCGTTCACCACCTTGTCCGGGTCGTGCACTTCCGGCACCGTCTCTCGCGTCTTCTTCCTCACGTACACGTTCGGCGAGCGCGCCAGCTGCTGCGTCGCCGTGAACAGCCCCAGAGACACCGACAGTGCTATCATGCCGATCGCCACGTACACCGGCACCATATCGCCCTTCTGAGCTGGTTTTGGAAGTTGTAACTTCGGCCTTTGTTGGTCTTGGAAATGGGCGTAATTGGCCGTGGTGGGCGCGTAGGATTTACTTTTCGGAGTTGTTGAGGTTGCATATGTTGCAGTGCTTCCTCTAAAACCACCCATCAGTGACCTCAAATTACCCTTGAAAAAATAGTTGTACACGTAAAGAGATTATTTTTTCAAGTTACAAGAAAAAAACAACTCTCTTGGATCTTGATTGAAAGATAAAATAAGTAAAATTACTTACCACTGATCTGAAAGCCATGGATGTAGTTCTTGTTTAAAGTGAGAGTTGTTCAGGGTCGATGGGAAAAAGGAGATCCTTAGCTTGCTTGTATTTGATTCTGCCTCAGCTTCGCTTTGCTTCACTTGACAAACGCGTGCGAATACATTTTATAGATATACATTAGGTGACACAGGGGAGAGGGTTCTGGAGCCACTTAGTGAAAGTTGAAGAAGGAGAGTTACTGAGCGACACTTGTCAAGAGAGTAAAGTGTACACCTTGCTATAGAGCCCTCTTGAAGCAACACGTATAATCTGTCAACAAATTTTCTGTTTCATTTTATTGGAAGATTTTAATTTTACGGGCCAATGGAAATAAACGGTTTATCTCCGTTTGTCTAATTATCAAAATTCTTTTGTTCCAAAGAAAAGATCCACATATTCGCAATACGGTAGGTAGGATTACATGTACTTGTGTATGAGATCTAGAGATTTCAATTTTAATTGGCCTAAAATTTCAAGCAATGCTAAGTATATTTTCAGAATGTACTACCATTAATTATCTAAATTTAACTTTCTAGTAAGTTCCACATAATAATATATTTATAGAGGGTAACAATTTCGCGTTCCCAAAACAGTGTGTTATAATATATTTAAGAAACAAAAACGTTTTTGGCGCTGCGTGTATGATTGCAATTTAACTATCCTTTTATTTTTATTTCATTCACCACTTGTGGACTAATTATCAATCATTATTTAGATACAGCTAACTAATTCTATTACCCATAAGAAGTTTAGGCAGACGGCTGATCGGCAAACAAATTCTTGGAAGGGCCAGTGCCTATCAATAGAATCGTCAATTGAATTACTTCAATAAGACTAAAGCATATATGCAGTATGCTAGTAGGTTAAATTTTTAAGGACAAGAATTTCAGATCTTATTGCTAGAATGATTCAAGTTGATGTGTGTTAATTCCATCTAAGACCAAATAAATCTCATCAGAATCTGGATGCCTGCTATCCCCTGCCACAAACTCATGCATGACCCCATTCAATTGAATCAAGCTACGGCCAGCATTCTTCTTGATCTTCCCGGCATCCAAAGATCTCCTTATCTTAACAACATCTTCCCATCTATCCGCATTGGCATAAACATCAGCCAGTACTTTATAAACCCCACCATCTTCAGGTTTCAACTTCATCACATGCTCTGCTGCTGCCTCCGCAATCTCAACATTCCCATGAATCCTACACCCTCCAAGCAAACCACTCCAAACAAACACATCACCCCCCATTGGCATCTTCTTTATCATCTCCATCGCTTCTTCGATCAAATCAGCTCGGCCAAGCAAATCCGCCATGCACCCATAATGCTTTAGCTCTTTAGAAACCCCGTAAACAGATTCCATCTCATCAAACAGCTTTGTCGCTTCATCAACTAAACCTGCATGGCTACAGCCCACCAAAACTCCCAAAATGGTGACGCTGTCGGGTTGAATTCTAGCCTGTATCATTCTGGAGAAGTAAACAAGCGATAGCTTGCCCAAGCCATGCATTGCAAGACCAACAAGCATTGCATTCCATGTAAACAAATTCTTTTCTTGACTTGACTCAAAAATCTCCATAGCAGCGTTAATATAACCACATTTTGCATAAAAATCAACTAGCCCAGTTGACAAAAATGAGTCAACTCGGATTTGATTAAGTTCAATATAATGATGAATATTCTTCCCCTGTTCTAGTTCTCCCAATCGTGCACAAGCTGAAAGAGCAGAAACTAATGCAATATTATCGGGTTTAATGTCAAAATCCATCATCATGCAAAAGAGTTGAATAGCCTCTTCGCATTGATCACTCTGTGCATACCCTGCCACAAGGGTACCCCACGACACAGCATCACGAAATGGCATTGTGTCAAACAACTCACGCGCTTTTGCTAAATCACCGGCCTTCACATGGCCATCTATCAATGTATTATAAGAAACCACATCTCTGTACAAACTTTCATCAAACAGTTTCTGCGCATCTTTTAGCCGATGAAAAATGCAGCAAACGTGTATGAGAGAATTTAAAACGAACACATCAGCAATGAACCCAAGTTTCAAAACTTGAGAGTGAATGGTTTGGGCCAGTGAATGGGAGCAGAGTTGAGAACAAGCTTTAAGGAGAAAAGGGAAGGAATAGAAGTCAGGAGGGATTGAAACGGTGCGCATCTGGGAAAACAAAACGACAGCGTTGAGGGGCGAGGAGAAGAGGGTGTGAGCACGAATGATGGTATTATAAGAAAAGGTTGATGGGTACGGAATATTATTGAAAACTGACAATGCATAGCTTAATGGGTTTGTAGTGGGCGGTGATGATGATGATGCGGATTTAAAAGTGGTGATTGCGTAAAGGATTGTTGTGAGAATGTGACAAGGGCTGAGAAAGAGAAGGCCTTTGGTGAGGAAGTGGGCATGGATTTGGTGGATCTGCTTGATGGTTTTACATTGTATGATGAAATTATTCAGTATGATGAAATTATTTAGTGTCATCTTATTTGCTGAATCTGTCAAGGGTAGAGGAGGAACAAATATTTGGCAAAATTGTTACCAACTTGTTGATAAAATGAGCATGGACTTGGCGGATGGCTTTACATTGTTTAGTGAAATCATTTCAGTGTGTTGAGTGTGTCATCCTATTTGCTGAAGCAAAAGATCATTCAACTATACAGTTGCAAAACGTGGACGGCAGGATTCGAACCTGCGCGGGCAGAGCCCACATGATTTCTAGTCATGCCCGATAACCACTCCGGCACGTCCACTTTGTTGGTGCTTTTTTCAATGCTTCTTATGATTACATAAAAATGGGTTATGATTACATAAATATGGGTTATAAATATGGTTTATTACAAATGATGTGGCATTTATTCACTAATTAGCGAGATAATACAATTAATTCAAATAAAATTTATGAAAAATCATTGACCACATAATAAGCGACATGTCACATACCATGTTATTTGAGGTGAAATTTGAGATAAAATTTTGAGATATTTGTTATTACTTAAAAATATGAGTAGTGCTACGTATCCAAAATTATTTCTCCGGCATAGTTCTATAATTAAGAGAGGAAATTGGAGTCTCAACCCAAGGGGTGGAACTCAAGCTTGTGCTCTCAACGTTGAGGCCAAAGGTCGCAATTAAATTATGAGCCCCGTGGCAAGTGAAATCTTTTTTTTTTCCAACTATTTACAGTCTACAAATATGTTATAATCTAAATTTTAGTAAAAATCTAGATACATATATTTGCAGCACATTCCAAAATTTACATGAAAACTAACTTAGAAATTCGCTCCAACATATATTTAAAGAGATACCTATTTTGTATCCAAACCTTTTAGACAACAGAAATCGAGCCCCCTTTCAGGGCCTCAAACGTGAGTTCAGCACTGGGCAAATAAGCCTAGTGGTGAAATCCAACTTCAATCTTGTTGATTACAGAAAAATTGTTATAATATGGTTTAAGAATTACAAAAAGATTATGAAATAGCAAGCTGCAAACACAACAAGAGAAGCATGTTATTTGGTAAAGTTAATAACCGCTGTAACACATACATAAGAGTTCCAATTAAAGCATGATGTTTAATTTTTTAGCTGTATCTTGTCAAAAGGCAGACTTTCCGTGCATGCACTATAAAAGGAAAATTGAGAAATGCACTATAAAAGGAAAATTGAAAAGGGGAAAAAAAAAAAAGGAGGAGAGAGAGGACATAGAGAATTGAAAATGCAATATGAAATATAACCAGAATAGAAATACGAGCAAAAGAGGATTTCGAAATCACCCAAAACTTTTTTTTGCTATTTATTTTGATAGACTCCATAACTTTTGTCTTTTTGTGGCTTAATTGTATGGCAGTCCCTGATAGTTTTGTAAAATTAAAAAATTACTAAAGGTTTAAAATTTTTATGTGTAAGTCCTACTTAGGATAAAATGACTATTGAAAATAATCTTTTAACTGCTGTTAACACTTGAACGATGATGGTTGAGAGGGATGCAGAGGAGGCAAAAATGAGCCATTGAACACTTAATTAATTAGTATAGGATATGGTTTTTAGTAACGGCTGATTGTTGTTGTAAAAGGCTAGTTGTGACAATCACTGGATGGTGACATGTAAAATCACTGTTATAGGGAATCTTTACAATGGTTTGTTAATCTTTTCAAGGAAAAAAAGGAAAAAAATGCCACTTTCATTTAAAAGAGTACTTAGAAACTAATAAATTTACCATGCAATCACTTTTGATCAAGAATAAAATATTATTATAAGGATTCACAAGCCCAAAATAAAAAAAAAAAAAAACATTGATAGTTGTCAAGAAACATAAAGCTCAAAACCTTTTGAATTCTTTTAAAAAAAATTAAACTAGCTTCTTTTTTATATTATTTTTTCTTAATCTTTCTATATAATTTTGTTACGCCACATTTAGAAATTCAAAATTGTTCTTTTAAATTTTAAGGGCAATTTTATAGATAAACTAACCAGTTGTATGTATGAATAAACTAACATGTCAACAAATCTCAGAAATGGAAATGTGATAGTAAAATGGTAAAATAATAAAGTGTTGCAACCTAATATGTTTTTTATTCTACAATTTTTTATTCACAAATTTATGAAACATTGAAACATTAATAACTCATATTTTTAATACATATTTAATTTATTTATTCTATATTAAATGTATATTATAAAAAAATTATTCATGTGAGATTACATTGTTGCTCTTATACCATCATTCATTTTTATGACCAAAGTAGGTCAGCAAATCAAAGTTAAACAATTTAAAACAATATGACTTACGAGTGTAAATAAATAACCAATAAATAAAACAATATGACTTAAAAATTTTTGACATTTATGATTTTACAATAAATAATAGGGATTGCAAAGTGAATAACCAATTAAACAAAATCTCAAACCGTTGAACATTTTTTTGATTAGATGTATTGGCTGAATTAGAAATGGATAAAGTTGTGGTACCTTGCAAGGTAGCTAACTAAATCCTTAACTCTAGCCTACTTATCATCTTTCCTTAATTTTTTTTGGGGTTCAGCTACGTTACAACGGTGGTGCCATACCATACCACTTCTTGTGTCTCTTGTGGCAGCACCACTGTAAATTTTCATCAAACCCCTTCCAGTCATTCGTATTTAAACTTTACTCCATATGTATTAAGCTAATTTCCACCTACTTCCATAGGCACATTTCAATTAGCACCTTACACTATTTAATATTATTTTTATTTTATGTTGCACCTATATCACAATACCCCCTCTTTACTATATTGAGATTGAATAATTGTTATGTTTAATTTAGAACCTTCTTTTTTTCTTTTTTTTTTTTTAAATATTAGGAATATTTAACTTTTCTTACAAAAAGTATTATAATTTTTCTTATTCTTATTTTTATCATATTATTTATTTCAAGTATTCTTATCTTATAAGTGCATTTGGTTCGTCATTATTTGTTGTATTAAGTTGTATTGCATTATTTTTTTATCACATTAGGCTATATTAAACTATAATTTAATAAAATTTTTTATTCTTCATATATAGTAATAAAAATTTTAATAATATAATGTTAGTCTATACTACATAAAATTAATTCACCACCCATTTGAATTATTATTTACAACAACAAATTAAAGGATTAAATAACATGATAAAAATAAAAGTATGAAAAGTTATAATATTTTTCATAATGGAGCTATTGAGATTACATAATTTGTTGTAAATGTAAGAAAAAAAATAACATAATATTTATATAAAAAAATGAAATAAAAAGAGTGTAAAGTACTAAATAAATTTGATAATAGATATAAAAAAATTCCTGATATTTAAAAAAATTGTAATTGAAAAGAAGTATAAGGTTTTAAATTAAATATACCAACGATTCAATTTCAAAATTGTAAAGAGGTCTATAAAAAAAATAATAATAAAGAGGGGTCTTGTGATACAAATGTAATATTGGATTAAAAGTTTGCAAATATGATAAAGGATAAGGTGCTAAATGAAATGTACCTGTGGTGCAGTTAGAAACTAACTTAATACTTATGAAACAAATGTTAAATAAAAGTGAGTGGAGGGTTTATATGAAAATTTATCACAAGAGACAAAAGAAGTGGTATGGTACCACTATTGTAATAGCTGGACCCTTTTTTTTCACAAAAGTACCTTTTAAATCAGATTGTTCAAAATTTTCTAATATAGCATGCTAGTTGTCACTGAATTTTGTCCGAAGATTTAGCAACCTACTTGATGGTGCAAAGTCCCAACTTAGCCAGCCACTTGACAAAGTTAATGGAAGCAACACACAAGGCCCGCAACGGAGATTATCGCAAGAGACTAACCAAACGAACATAGAAAACGAAGCAACATATAGTATATAGCTTCTTATGCAGGCATTAATCCCCAACTTTTCTATTCACTCAATAAGAAAAGAATGCAAAGTAGCCCTAGGTTTTGTGTGCTCAAGGACTCAACTCTCTTTACCAAAATCCAGATCCCCAAAACATATACTCACTCTCACTATATATACGTGTTGCAAATGACACCTCTATTTACTAAGGTGAGGTGGTATGCTGCCTTTTCTTTTTTCCAAAACTAGGTACCACTAAGCATGATTTTAGAAAATACATCTCCACTCCCCCAAGGATGGGGCAACCACTGCTCACTTCCCTTTCTCCATGTTTCCAGGCATGAACTCCAAGGCTACGTCTTACGTTAATTGCACCAAAAACTACCCACTCATGTTTGTTTATAGGACTTATTTATTAGGAATTTTTAGCCAATATGCTCCACGTTCGACCGCCACTGCCCCAACACAGCCCGCGTGTGTAATTCAAACTCCTCTCGTATTCGCATAGTTTGGGCACCATGCGTGTCTCTATGTATTGCACATTGCGCATTTGTGCGGTACCCCTGCACACTTTTGTGCCCGCTACCCACTAGCGTACGTGCTGCCCATACATGCCTTGGCGCTATTGCCAATATGCACAGGGGCATGCATGCCATATCTTGCAAGTGCGCGGGCGTGAGGCGTGTGCACAGGCTGAGTTAGGCAAAATGCAGGATGGCGCAAGAATAGAGTCCGCTTGCTATCACAGTCCAGTGTGCGCGCCAGATTTGCCCTGCTTTCGTGCTCACCATAAGCATGTCCATGTTGCTACCAGCGGCTTGGCGCAAGGCCACAAGTCAAGCTGCCATCATGGTCTACGGCAATGACAGTAGCCACCCTCCACCTCTGATAGGCTTGTCTAGCACACTAGTCAAGGTCGTTTATTACAATTTATAGGTTCTTAGGGCACGCAATAAGACCGTTTAGTGGGAGGTTGATATTTTATTGAGCACCTTATGCATGTTATTACTTAATAAGCATTGGGTGTTCAATAAGAGGTATAAAAAGTTAAATTTATAGAATTTCCCGGAAATCTTGGCTATTTCCACAAAGCTTCCAATTTCTTTGTTCTTTTCACTAAGGGCCCCTCTCAGTTATCACCTTTGAACCCCCACCGGCCACCCCCCCATCCCGGGCGAAAAAAAAGGGAAAAAGGTGAAAAACAAGCACGCGCTCATTTCCTCACTTCTTGCAAATGATCATCAAACACCGAACTGAACCAATAATTTGCTTCTATTTGCAGCAACTATCAAAAAGGATAAACTTCATCTGTGTCTTCAATAATTGAACAGTCTTTCCACATAGCTAACTTAACCTCTCCACTCACATGGATTAGTGCCAATTGACTCAGATTCTCGTAAAAAAAATTTCAAAGGGGCAAAGCAAGAAGAAGAAGAATTGGACGGTGCAAAGTTTTTTGTACCCATTAAAAGTAAGTACATATTTCTGTATCCATATTCTCCCTTTAGACTGCGATTTAATATAAACTGCTTTAACTACCCTCTCCATATTAGTTTATTATCTCATTCTCTTCTTTTGGCAAAGGAACCGTCCACCTGTTACTTAATCTTTTGATTATAATGTCAATTCCATTGGCATTCTACTTTTAACTTTAATTTTATTTCTTCTTTCCCCACATGGAATAACTAGGCTCGCTTAGTGGTTAGAGTAGTGCAAATTTATGTAAAGCAAAGGAATAATAATATTCTTATTTAGAGATAAGCATTGCATTACCCAATGAAAAAGAATAACGTTAACGGGGACCATTTTGAAAATGCGACACATTACTGCTGATCTGTGCTCTCTGTCATTTTTTTTTTCAAATTCCTAAATCTTCTTTTCAATAAAGTGAAAGAACCATTTGATTAGCCCCTGTAAGCTCTCTTACGTTTGCAAAGGTCAATATATACCATACGGCATTATAGGAGAAAATTTAACCATAACAATGCAGCAGCTGCTTATGGTTCCTTCTATCTGAACTTCCAAGCTTTGTGTGTGACACAACACAGAAAATGTGGAAGAAGAAGAAGAAGAAGAAGAAGAAGAAGAAGAAGAAGAAGAAGAAGTTTATAGTGACAGTGAGCTAACGAAGATGATGACATGAATGTCATATGCTGAATACAAGGTAATCTTCTTCCTCCCCGGAGGTAAGAGGATGAACAGGCAAGTCATATAGAGGCAAAGGGAAGGCAACGCCTTTCTTCCGGGTTTGTTAATGTTTTTATGTTCTTTACCATTTTCACTATTAACTCTGTAATAGCAGATTCAGGTACCCTAAAGAATGTAATGTTACAACAAATCGTATGCATCCATGTGCTGTTTAATTTGCTTCTCTTATTTTCTCCGCATTGGTGCCAATTTCTTCTCGTACGGCAAAGAAATGAAACCATGATTGACATTTGACCTTCCTTGTTCTGTTGAAAGCTTTCTTGCATTTGTGCTCGTATCCTTTTTGCAAGGCAATATCTGAGTTAAAAAAAGAACTAGGAAACATGAATAAACTGGGTTTAGTTTAATTGCTAGTATAGTAAGTAATAAATATACACAAACGAACGATGTACTTCAGACCTTTGTACGCACTTAGATTGTTCCACTGATAGCATTAACGAACGAGAAAGGAGAATAACAAATGATAAGTACATACGTACACGCACAGAGCTTGGGCGCACCTGTCAAAACAATACAACTAAATTGTCTATAGCACCAGTTAACAGGAGCACTGATACTTGAACACCAGGTCGACACCAAGACAACAGAAAGTGTGTTAATGTTCACTGTACTGTAGAACACCAAAACGACAGTTTATGCACAGTACTGTTGTTCCCAATTTTGCATCGTCTTGATGTCATATTAGTGCTCAAAAATTATTTTTCAACAGTCCTGAGTCAAAGAATCTTCGATTAACTACTCCGTGCATGATTCCATAACCAGAATATTAACACAACAATAACCCAAGACATGCATGTGTATGATTAATTCAATGCATTCACCTCATAAAAGTATGCAATGTCCATATATGACTGCTGAATCAAATATATAAACCACTGGTTTCATATCATTCTCAGATAGTTATTCATTCTTTCGAAGTGAACCTGTAAAGATCCAAGGACAGGAGATACATACAGACAATGATAACAAAACCCAAATGCAATAGCGCAAAGAGATTTTCAGGTTAAATCAAAGCATTTTTCATCATACGTACGGATTTCAACTCTAATAAATCAACGTACCATTGGCCAGCCACAATCTTGCAATACTAGAATTAAAATAAAACAAATACATAAAGCTCGCACATCAAATTATTAATATCATGAAATTATATCTTTACATTGATAGATATGAGGGTGCACAACAAAATAAATCTGCAATTGTTCATTCTTGAGATTACTGTAAGCAAGAAAAAGCAGAGATGAAAATGGAACACTCTTTATCATTTAGTGATCAGATATCAGGATATCATATGATCATTCTTTTCTCAACATTTAATTTTAATAAGCCTGGGGAAAACTTCTCGACTACAAAAATCATGTATCCCATCCATATGGGGAAACTATAATCTATCATATTGCTAATTAACCAAATGATTACTTGTTTACTACTGTCATTATTATTTTTCGTCATCAACTCCACTCTGACTCCAACTATGAAATCAGCTTAGTGCATTTCTGCATTACCAAGGCACTAACCATCAAATATCTAGACTCTTTTCATAGTTTTGTAAACCAATCAGCTTAGTGCATTTTGGCATAACCAAAGCACTTCCCTATCAAAGATCCAGAGTCTTTTTCATAGTTTCATAAACCATGTACGTAATGCTTGCAGCAGGCACAACCTTAAGAAGGTTTGGAAAAATTCCTTTGTAGAAACCCCTATAACCTTCATTCTGCAGAGTTTTCCAAAATACATCAGACATTCCCTTATATGCAGCAGCAGATTTTGAACGTTGGGCTTGCATTCTGGAAAGAAAAACAGTGTTATGCATGAGAAGAAGTGCAGTCAATATTCAATATGACCAGACCATATGAACAAAAAATTCCAATAGCATCTATACCAAAGAACTTTCACCATGGACAAATTAAAACTTATTTCATTTGTAACCTCATACCTGGTTCTAATAACCTGTAATGGATAAACACACGTTGCTCCAAGAGCTCCTGAAATTGTCCCACATCCAAGTTGCACAAGAGGACCAGGTTCTACAGAGAAGGTAAAGTTTTCAGAAAGAAATTCCCCAATAACAGCATACATAAATACCTGAATATATAAACAAACAATGAAACGAGAACAAAAGGTTGAAAAACAGACAGACAGATGATTGTACCACTGTCATGAAGAATGTACGTCCTTGACAGATCTTTCAAAGTTTCATACGCTGCAAGGTCAATGCCAGCATACGGGATAATGCCAAGAAGAGATGGCACAAGACCTTTGTAGAATGCCCGAGGACCTTCATGAACCAATATATCCTTAGTAAGCATAGCCAAGTTTGGAGCCTTTCCACCTTCACAAGCACAAGTCTGTAACCGTGTTTTCACAAGATCCAATGGATAGATAGCAGTCTGTGCGACTGCACCAGCCATACCACCAGCCAAAAGTCTCCCAGAAGCACCTATATCATCCTTCTCTTCCCCTATATAATCTCCAATTGCATTCTTTAAAATTTCATAAGCATAAAATTTTATGGCACTTTCAGGTGCAACCTTCAGAACATTTAACCCATTACCTCGGAAAAATCCCAAAAAACCTTCTTCCTTCCATATCTTTCTTATAGTTGGCACAAGACGAGCTTGTGCCGTTTGGACTTGCAATACAACCTTCAGGCGGTCAAGAGGAGCAGTTGCTGTACGAGAAGCAGCACCTGCTATTCCTCCCGCAATAAAGTATTTGCTTCTCTGAACATGTTTACTGATGCCTTCTGGAATAACAGCCTGTTCTCCAATATCTACAAGGCATACCCTCTCCCAGTGATGATAAATATTTTCAATAGTTGCCTCGTGAGGATAGAGTAGAAGGAAATCTCTCCATTCTTCAAAAGTTATGATTCCATTATTATCCTTATCAACATGCTCCACAAAACGAGCCAGTTCCTCATCACTAATCTCAATCCCTGAAAAACAGAAACTGCCAGGACTTATAAGATTGAAAACCTAACAAAGTTCAGAATAATGCGCTGGGAAGGGCTTCCACCAATTCAATATGAAGAAATATTACCAAATAACGCACAACAGGCATGATCAAACAACAAGGAAGAAGGATATAGAAACAGGAAGGGTCAATTTCAGTTTATCCCCAATTACCATTAAGAAGACAAAAAGTTTTTCATCAACATGTGCTCATTTGCCCTCATCTTTTGAATGGTGAATGGGAGTAACCCGAGGTTTACAAAGTCTATGGGTACTTTAGGATAACCTTCATAATTATTACTACTAATTTTTCTCGTGATTTAGTTATCCCTTGTTATCCTTTGTGTTTGTTCTTGTATTTGCAAATTTTAGTGCAATCTCAAAGTTTGATATATACAGGGCTCTTAAGGGTTATGATTCATTTTACATCACAGTAGTTGATTCCATACGGTATATATGCCAAGGAGTTTAATAGCTTTGCCTTAAATGATTTCTTCACAGTAAGAGATGTGAAAGTAGCTACGAGTTAGTAGTGTGGTGGATACCATGGTTTTATCTCTAGGCTACAAATTCGTAAACTGTTACAACATTTCTAAAAGTGCTCTGCCCAATCCTCATAATGGATATAAATTTCTTACCAGTAATCCTATAACAACAAGAGTAAAATTAGGATTCATGCTGCAAAATGAGATAAGAAAGCAAAAAGGAAATCGGTACAGTTACACATGTCAGGACAAACAATTGGCATGATTTGTTCCATAGCCTATCTATAATGGACAAACAAACTGGATGAAGGAAACTTTCAAAGTGAAAGATCACAACAAGTTTTCCAACCTTAATCTTCACAGAAAACAATGCGTTTCTTCCTCGAAAGGAAGGAACGCACACATCCCTGACCAATTGCAGCAGACATATCCATCTTATAAGCAGACACAACAGCCAAACCCCACCAACATCCTCCCTTTAACCTCCTCCACATCCACCAACTAACACCAAAACACAACTTATTACGAAAATCTAAATCAAGGGCAGGATAAAATTTCACACACCATCATGGAAAACAAAAGGGACTTCCAAATAAACTAAGGCTATTTTTCCTGCAATTATGACCTAGCAAACATGATAGGAACTAGGCAACCACATTTACAAACTTTACTAACTGATGTGACCTGAATAATCGAAATAGACTGGCTTTTGGACAATGTTATCACTATCTACTCATCCTCTAACATAAAGTAACAAATTTCAAACTTAAATCTCTCTCTATCACTATGAACAGTTGCAATTTCACCCCTTCGAAAAAAAAAATCCCCCTTATCCAATAAGACACAAATAAATAGTTCACAATAGTCAATGACAAGCAATACAAGCTCAAAAGTAAACAATAAAGGGAAAACAATATATATATATATATATATATATAGTTAAGCATAAAGAGCATGTTATACCAGCCTTAACGAGCGCGTCCCAAAGCTCTTCGGGCAAAATGCATCCATTGTGTTCGACATCAATCGTTTGAAAAATCTTATAAAGCTCCATCTCTTTAACGTCCATGTATCGGCGAAACTCCTGATAATCGACCCGCCCGTCTCTGTTTGCGTCGCAGACTTTGAACAAATCCTTCGCGTACTTGTACTCCGCCGGAATCTGCAGCGCCGACAACCCCCTCTCGATCTGCGCGTAATCCAAGTATCCGCAATTCGCCGCGTCGAAGAAATTGAAAAGGCTCCGGATTCGTATGTCCCTCTCTTCCTTGCTCTCGCGTAACGCGAGCAGCACGTGGTCCATCGTGACGGGACCCGATTTCCTTACCGGGTTGCATGAACCGGAGCGGGTCGACTCCATCTTTGGCAATCCGACGCGTTCCACCGCGTGTCCTGCCCCTGCTCCGGTCATCTGCCCCTAGATTTTAATCAAAATTGCGAGATTGCCTTGTCGCTCCACAAGCATCGATTCAATCTGGTACTTGAATGTATAATCTGATGAAGGAAACTGAAAAATCGTTTCCTTTTTCGATGATGAGTCAAACGAAAGAGTCAAAATTCTCAATTGAGACAGTTAATTGTTGAACTTATGTGGCGATTTCTAAACGACGAACAAAATAGTGAATTTTCAAAAATAATAATTTTACTATTTTATTTTATGTTAGCGGAATGTACTATCGCAAAGGAAGATTCGCCAGCTTTTGCACATTATTTGATGCTAAACCGGTTTGCTTTTGCGAAAATAGAAAAGGCCCAAAGATTTTGGTGAAATTACCGAACGGGGAATTGGCACGTGCAGATCGTGGGGATTTAATCGATTTTATCGGCGAACACAGGGTAACCGGGATAACGAGATAACGCGATCACGACTCACACTACACAGTACACATACCGTCCCCCCCCCCCCCCCCCCCCCTTCTTTTTTTTAATAAATAAATTCTTTCAGTGTTTATTGATGTTTCTTTTTCATTCAAAATATAAAAACAACTTCTAATTCTTTTCCAGTGCTGATGCTTGAAATTATTAAAAAAAAAGCATTGTAAAAAAATAAAAATTGTATATATTTATAAATAAGATTATATTGTAATATTATTTTAAGTTAGAATATCTCTAACAAAGTAATTCTTTCAACAATTATAATTAAACAACACACATGCAGATTAAAAACATGAAATAAATTTTTTTAAAAAAATAGTAACATGTGTGGCCAATCTAAGTCGGAGATACTCAAACTTGGCAGCTGCCACAGGTAACAGCGACTGATGGAAGAGCATATTATATAGCCTGCCAATAATGCTTTGAATTTTTTGAACTTAGGACAGGTCCCTTACAGGTGTCTAAATACTGTTGAACAAAACCGGCTACAAGAGTCGTGAAGGAAATGAAGGAAATGGCCATAAAGTCCAACAAAGGCTCACATACGTCACTCAGCTCCTATTACTAACAACAGTAATGAAATTAATATTGGGCTGGACCAAAGCTCACATCGACTCCCAGCACACTGCGAGTCTCCAGGGTTTAGTCACACTCATTTAGCAGTTTATTCACACTCATTTAGCAAAGGAGAAACGAGCGTTTCAAAACATATGGCACAGAGCTCACATTATTTCTGTCTAATACACATTGCTAAGCCTTGTAAGAGCAAGTTCAGATCATAATTGGCTGGTATCCATCTTCGTACTTATTCCTAAGTCGGTAACCTACAGCAGCAGCAATGATGACAACGCCGGCTAAAACAAACGCTCCCCAAACAAAAGCAGAATGGTTTATATCTTGGTATATCTGCAAAAACCGGACAGTCATCACTTATCAGAGGCTTGGTGTTTCTTGTTAAAATCAAGAAGAGGATTACAGTTCTATTATCGCCTAAGAATCATGTTAAACAGTTTCTGCTCTGGCAAATAATAATCTACTCATCATCAACACTAATCAAACCGACTGTCTATAATCCATTCTCTATACCATTTCGATAATATAGGAGGCAAGACAATATTCCTCCTCAATTCTAGAATAAGTTTTTTGTATCTCCAGTATCTTTGCATGTGCTCACAAGCATAATAACTTGTATTGCTGCACTCACTATCTAAAAATATGAAAAGGGAATCTTACTTTGTTGAAAGCATCTAAGAACGAACTTGACTCTGGCACCCTGTCTGCAACCAAAATGTAGAAAAGCCCCATAACACCTGTGTGATCGCTGGAGCTGCTGTAGTTAGATTCCACAGTCAGAGTTTCCCAATCTGTTATCTTGAGAGAGCCTGGTTTAGGATAACAGGTCGACATTCCTACAATATAACCAGCCTCATTTCCAGCTTCCTTCCCATTTCCATAAGCTGGAATTGAAGAGCACATGAGTTGTCCATCCTGATTTCACCAAAAACAAGCATATCAACAAAAGAAGACATTAGAGAATCAAATTCCTTCCACAATCATCACACTGGGTTCTGAACAAATTACAGAAAATGAGTAATGAAGAATTGTTCTTCAAAACAGAAAGGGAAAGCGTCCAACCTATTTGAGGGACCATAACACTATATATAAACCATCAATGTTATCCAACAATTGAGGATGACACATAAATCAAGCAGATAGAAGCTCAAAAATAGTTTACTTGGAGATATGATAATGTCACACCACATGTCCTCAACATCTACTTAATGTTATAAACATTTACAGAATCTTAAAACATTCTTTATGTGCAAAAACTAGTAACTTCCGTGATAGCTCACAATTCCTTTGTAGATGAAAGAAACTATAACTTCCAAAGCATAATCTAACAAGAAAATTAAAAAGCTCAAGAACTAGTACACGTCTTCATATATCACCAGTTTATCACCAGCCTAGCAGATAAGAATGATAAAATTAAAATGGGAAACAAAAGGAGAACATAGACAAAAGAAAAGGCATGCCACATGAAAGCAAATTAGATATTGAAACCACCTCTCTGTATAGAGCTGCACCAATGCCCCCCGAGTGCTGATGGGCAACACCATAGATGATGTAACCACCAGTTGGCATCGTGACACTGGTGCTTTTGGTGTGAACACACCCATTATCAGCCACAACATTGGCTTTACAAGGCTCAACATAATATTCAACCTGCAATCAGAGATATTCCAATGGGTCAACATTTGTGAAGAAATTAAGTCATTAAAAGTTGCAAGAAAATCAGAAATTAAAACTTATTCACTATAGATTATCAAATTTAGGGGCTGAAGTAAGTGTTTGTGCTTATTGCGTTTGAATGTCTATAAATTTATGCACATTTAATAAAGCTCCTCCACATTAAACAAAAAAAAATATCTTCAATGTAAGCCATCTCATACACACATACTAAACAGTATGCCCTTAAACAGGATTCTAAGCCCCCAGAAAATTTCCAGTAAATTACGCTTAGCTTTATGCGGCTTCCAACTTTGTCTTCATTGCATCAATGAATCAATTCCATTTTTCCAGTAATGCACCAAAACACGCATTAAATGATTATATAACAATCTCGTTCAATTAACTGTAAAAGATGAAGAATGTAATGCGTAGGCTATTCCACTGAATGTCCAAAATAAAATTCATTTCTGTTTCAGCTTGGAGAGTTTTGTAAAAAGAATTTCACTTACCCGGCAATGATGCTGTATGCTGAATCCAGTGGAATCACTAAACCGTGTTTCATTGTCAGTGACATCAAATATGTAGATTTTAACAGGCACAATGGAAGTGTCCCAATCAACCCACTTTACGGTATATCTCAAATAGAGGCTCCTCATGGCACCTTCAAAACCATGTTTCACACTGCACTGTGTATGATCATAACAACACAACAAACCACCTTTGTAATTTGGCCTTAGGGGCTGGCCATACTCATCCACTGTAACATTGTACAAATCACACTTGCATTCAGTGCATCCCAACCTATCTTCGACACCTCGTGTATCAATTGCATGGACATTAAGCAACCATCCCTCTTCATAGCCTGCAGGAATTGTAGCAGGATTGCCAATTTCTATTCCATAAGGATCTGGAATATGTGTTGCTGTTCCTCGTGTCTCAGAACCAAGGCCAAAAAACTGCGTAAGACTATTCCCCTGGCATATGCCATCATTTCTCGCTAAAATGTAATCTGATTCACGAAGAAGTCTGTTGCCATTATACTCTAGTACTTCTGCACCTTTACGTCCATAGTATCTTTCAACGACCCAATGGTGGAGATAAGTCTCGTGAAGAGGAACAGGATTTCCTGCCTCATCAATTACTTCTGCATCAAAACTCTTTAGAGCAATATGACCTCTCGGAAAGTCAATACCATAGTAAAATTTATTCTCAACGGATCCTGGCCCCAGCACAAACTTAGGTGACAAAAAAACTTTAGATTTGACATTATAACCTTGTGAGCACGGAAAGCCTAATCCCAACAGAAAAATGGCTACCAGAATCTTCCATCCTTGAGAAAAATTTCTCATATCCCTGTCAGCTTTCTTATATCAGTTAAGCCCTTAATTGGAAATCCAAGTACATAAATAACTAAACACAATGTTTTCAAGATAAATTATGGAGGTCACTGAGATTGAACTGGTATTTCCAGCTTTGTGTCGGTTAAAACGTGCTCTAACCAAAATAAATTGGATAATAGCAAATAACTTTCATGTATCCGAAACCAAGTTAGTAATTGTAATTTTTAAATAATCCCAAAAATGGTTTGTAAGTAAATATAATCCAGCTATTTCACATACAAGCTCAATCTATTTCTACACATGTTTGGCAAAGTTTGAAAAGACTCTCAACTCAGGAACACTAACTTAATCAATATACGTTGTCAGAGGCAAAAGAAAGATTGAGGCGTACAATTTTCCATTGAAAAGCCCACACAGAAACAAACATAACAACCAGTAGCTGTTCCTAGCAATCACCACCGTAATAACAGATGGGGTCTATGATATTTCACTGATTAACAAACTAACATGGAAATTTAATCAGTTCACATGCAACTCGGGTCATCAAGCAGATAGAAAGATATATCGCATGTACTAGAGTGAATAAAACTATTGAAAAATGTCAGGTAAAAGCAAAACCTGCGAATGAGCGATCATTTAACTGTACACGAATACAGGAACTTGTCCTGTTGCTTTTTTCATGAATAACGAAACATGAAATGAATTTATATCATATCATAAAACTGTTGAGTCTAAAAATAACAAAAATCCAAGTAGTAATTTTATAACTTTCTGAAAAATAACAAAGAGTAAATTTAGATCCAACGATACATAACAGCCAATTATCAGTGAAAGGGCTCCGTGATTCAGTGTGTTGGCTCCTAAAAATAGAAGAAAAGTTTCACCATCTTCCAATACCTTTAAAAGCCTTTTAAAACAAAAAACGAAAGCAAACGATCAATTTGATAACAAAGAACGTACCCAGATTGAATGGTCAACTGCAACCAGTAACACAATTCCAAAAGCCAATCTTCAGTCTGCTAATGGCTGAAAGCTTCAGCTCCTGCTTGTGTACGTCAACTTTAATTCTCATTGCACAAATGAATTAATTAATATACATGGCACGCAAGGCCTTGGAAAAATGTGGTAGTCACAGGATCAGCCACGCGTCCAATTAATGTGCTGTCTAAGACGCGAAAATTTGACTAGTTTGCACCAAGGGATAGACTACAGGCTACCGAAGATGTAGAATGGCCTAAGCAGTGACGCCACGAGCAGTCTTTTCTGTCTGTTTTTTTTCTTTTATCACATCAGAACAGTACGTATTGTTCAGAAGATGCCAGTGAAGTTCGCTGACTTTGTGGGGTAGTGTTTCCAGAGGATCAAAATGATGAAGAAATCGAAAGATGGAGACATCGACATAAATGTGATAAACAAGAACAGCAACAGCGACAAACTAGCCATATCAGCTTAATCAATTAAATATGTGGCTACTCAGTAAAGGGTTCCGGCCACGGCAAGGAAAATTGGATAATGGGATGATGAGTCTTGATTGTTTTTCCATTTATCTTATGCGAGTCGTTGTTTTGGCAGCACTCTTAAATAAATCAGTTGGGAGTTGTGTATTTTATTTAGATATTCATCAAATGGGAGGGGACATGTAAATATGTAATGCGGAATATACTGGAGAATCCTAAATTTGTAGATCAAGAAAGCTAGGTTATCACAAGACTCCAAGGAAGGCATTGACACTTATTGCACTGTTATTTATTGAATGCAATGAAGGCAGCCGCTGGGTTACAGATAATTTAATTTACAACAACCTAAAACTGAATTTCCCAAAAGAAATAACTAGTTTGTAATTAAAGGGGTGCTATAAGAATTTCAGAAGGGTGTAAAAACACTCTAAACAAGATAGACCGAGCGTGATGTCATAGACTGCTCGAATTTCCTAGCAAAGAATGTTAAATTAACGCCCCAAAATGTTCTTAGAAGGCAGGCATCGGGCAGAAAACCGATAGATTTTTTCAGAGCCAATGATTTTTATTGTTTTTTCCCATTTGCCTCTGTCCCCATCCGAATTAATTTAGAAAAGTAAAACGATTACAAAAAAGAAATTCAGCAACATTCTAATTTTAATTTCGTTCATATTGCTGTTATGGTCAATAATTTGAAAGTTTACTTAAAAAAGCAAAAAAAGAAAAAAAAAATCAAGAGTACCAATTAATTTGCATCATTCTCATTGAATCTTAATTTTTCTTTTTGTAATCATGATGTTATGGTTATAAAGTCCAATTTGTTCGTCACCATAAGGGGGAGAGAGAGAGAGAGCACGATGTGAAGAGAAAGAAGGGGGTGTAAACTCAACAAGAAATTAAAGTTATTTTTAGAACTAAAACGGTGCCATGAAGTTTTATAATTTTCAATTAATTCCAATGGGGTCGACAAAGAAAATGGGTTTTAAAAGGTCTTAGGTGTTAATAGTACAACTCTACATGTAAATTTCACCTTTAATTATTGACAGTTTGTGTACTGCCTCTATTGTATACCTACACTAAAAATTAAAATTATTTTTTAATTTGAGCATTCATAATTTTTTATAAAATTTTTATTATTTATATTTTAATAATAATATATAATTAAAATTTAATTATTTTTTTAAATTTATTTTCTATTAATAAAATTTACTTAAATAATACTCAAATAAAAATAAAAATAGACCCTATGTCATTACTCTTGATGACAAAGTCACTTGATTGTCCACTTGCGCCGACCTACCCTCACAACAAAAGTTGACAGAGCGTGTTTGAGTTTGAGTTCCAACGGCTCCGTAAGAACTCTATTTTCCGTATCTGGGCAAATGTAAATATTATGACCCGTGTAGACACGTGGCATATAAACAAAAGAAGAATAATGGCAACAGCATCTCACTTTGGAGAGGCTACAAAGGTGGAAGTGAAACTGAAACACCCAAATATGGCGAAATTTGACCTAAATTAAAGCTCGAGGCACTTGACCAACAACGTGTCAAAGGCTCTACTACCCCTCCCATTGAGCCGGGAACCTGCTCTGATTATCTTACACAAAACCGGAGTTCGGTTTTTTTTCCCCCTTCTTTTTCTTTTTCTTTTTCTTTTCTCCTTTCTCTGTCAATCCGCAAAAGTTTTTTTTTTACCGAAAAAAAAAATGACTGGGAAGCACGAAAAAGCAAAGGAAAGAAGAGAAAAGAGACTCCAAGAAATTTCCCTCCTCCGCACCATTCCCTATTCCGATCACCAGAGGTGCGTACCCATTTCAACATTTTTATTTTTGTAATTAAAATTTGAAATATTGTTTAATTTTCTTGAATGGGCGTGTTTGAAAAATTTGTAATAGATGGTGGTCCCCGGAGACTATTGCGGTGGTGACTGGCGCTAACAGGGGAATTGGGTTTGAGATGGCTAGGCAACTCGCTGCGCATGGATTGACTGTTATATTGACGTCGAGAGACACTAGTGTTGGCCTTGAGGCAGCTAAGGTCTTGCAAGAAGGAGGCTTGAATGTGGATGTTCATCAACTTGATGTCCTAGACTCGTCGTCAATCCAAGAGTTTTGTGATTGGATACGTGAAAGATATGGTGGCATTGATATTCTGGTTAGTGTTAACTTGCCCGTAATGCGATCTTGAATTCAATTTTGTTAAATGAACTTGCTTATGTTGAAATGAATGTTTCATTTTGGTTTTAGGTTAATAATGCAGGTGTCAATTACAATCTTGGTTCTGATAATTCAGTCGAATTTGCCAAAGAAGTTATTCAAACCAACTATTATGGCACCAAAGCTATGATTAAAGCTATGATCCCATTAATGAGACCCTCTGCTGCTGGTGCTCGTATTGTTAGTGTGAGCTCTCGGCTAGGTAGACTAAATGGCAGGCGTAATGTGAGTAATCTCTTCTCTATTATTATCTCTATTTCCTCTCTCCTATTGTATTTTGCATTTCTGAACCGTGACAGAGCTATGAATTTGTTGTTCCAGAGGGGCAACATAACAGTTATAAACATAAAAGAGAAATTGGAAAAAAAATAAATTAAAAAAAACTAAATCATTGATTCGTTATTTGTTTTCCCATTTGAAAGGTATTACGTATATCTTTATTTTTTATTCGACCATATTATGATTCATTGTCGATTGTTAATTTGATTTCAAATTGAATTTTTTACAGTGTCATAGTTAATAATGCACTATCTTTGGTAGCAATGCAATTGATAAAGTCAAAAGGTAATGTCAGAAGCACTATGGATATATTGTAAAATTAATGTAGAATGCATCCCAAATAATAGTTGCAATATGCCCGCTAGTGTTAAATATATGATGGAGTATGCATAATTGAAGCTTACCGAGTATATAAAGTGTTTGAAAACAGAAATCCATAAGCGTAGAAGAAACTATGGTTCAGTATGAAGTGAGAAAAAATTAGAACACCACAACGGCCTATAGCCCCCTGCTGTCCCCGCACAGCCTGCCCATGCTACTGAATCTCTGTATCATTTTGTTTATTTTGTCCGAGGAAGATGGCTGCACTGCTTCTGTGACTTTTATGGCTTGATTTCAAGTCGTTTAACACTTCTCTTGGGTCTAGTTCTGTTTGGTTTGTCAGAAAACTTGCGGTGTATCAGGCGTCAGCAATGCTTTGTAGATAATGGTGCATGCAATTGCAGAGTGTGCCATGGGCTATTCTTTAAACTGAAAGAGTTCAAGGATAGCCATGTGGTCAATGGTAGATGCCACCGCTTCTTCTAAAAAATATATATATAAGTAACTAATTACTTAAATTTAAAAGATAGTGGATGCCCACTTGGTTCCATATAGACTCCAACTTCTTTTAATTTGGAAACTTGCCATCAAGGAAGACATGTGGCAAACTTGGACTGCTTTGCTGCAATTTTAAATGGGAAAACAGTTATTGTCCTTATCATTTAACTTGATATAGAATTTTCATATCTATACTGGTTAGACATGTGCCAAGACAATTTAATTGTGAAGTGCTTTATTTATTATTTCTTTGATATTACTTTGCCACTCTTTCTTTAATCTACACTAAGGGCTAATTGGTTCTCTCGTGCAGAGACTTGGGGACCTAACATTGAGAGAGCAACTAGGTGATTTGGACAATCTCTCTGAGGAAGTAATTGATAGGACTGTTAATACTTTTCTACAACAAGTTGAAGATGGCACTTGGCAATCTGGTGGATGGCCTCAAACATATACCGATTACTCAATGTCAAAACTTGCAGTTAATGCTTATACAAGGCTAATGGGGAAGATACTCTCCGACCGCCCTGATGGTGAGAAGATTTATATCAACTGCTTCTGCCCGGGCTGGGTGAAGACAGCTATGACAGGTTGGGCTGGTAATATTTCAGCTGAGGATGGTGCTGACACGGGAGTATGGCTTGCTCTGCTTCCAGACCTGGCAATAACAGGAAAATTTTTTGGCGAGAGACGTGAGATAAGCTTTTGAGGCAACTGGGCTAAAATAGAGATGAGAACCAGTCCACCAAAAGCAATGGCAAAAGTAGAGTTTCTGCACACTGCCTTATTTAATGAAGATATTGTTTCATGGATTATCGGATTACATGATAAACCAGAGTGCGCATCTGTCAGTGTTCGGATCGAGACAAAAGTAATGGGCGCATGTTTTTGTTTGAACCTCTGCAGAATGGTACTTCAAGCGCTAAATGCAAATTATGTAGAATATCAGATTCTTTGCAATTCCTCAAAATCAAATATATGTTTATGGCATTCTGCACGCTTATGATTCTCCTCTCTGACTAAAACAGTTATAACATGGGTAGATTAAATTGTGAGGGCCTCCTCCTAATTTAATTTGTCTTTCATGTTCTTATTTAGGCTAATGCATCACATCAAAATCTTTTCCTATTATCTTTTAAGAGTTTTGCTGATCTTTTGAAGCACGGCGCGTCCCCTCAACATGATTTTGATGTGTTTTTTTCCCTTCCATGGATTCCACATGCGTATGTTTTGGCTTTGGTGTATACCTAGGTATTTTTATTTGCTGGGTTTTCTAGGTGGTGAGATTGATTGATGGTAAATGCAGGGGAAACATGCATACTCCGCATATGATTGAAAATATTCTTTTTTCACCGAATGAATAAGGAGCATGACAAAGTGCCAAAATGTATTAGATAGAACATTTACCAATCACTAGTTGGGAAAGAGTATTTCTTTCAACTCTATTCCAAAAGGCTTTACGGTGGACAAATTTATACTAAATTTAATCTTCCCTGTGAAGTCTCAGAAGCCAGTTAAATGAAGTTCTTTAGCTTTTTGGAAATCATGGGGACTCCGTGACTATTAAAACAATTTATACTGAATTAAAAGCAAAGCTTTCGAGTCAGATAGAGAATTGAGAAAATAAAGGGTGTCCGCAAGAATAAAAATCGAACCTTAAAAAAAAAAAAATTGAATAAAGATGGCTAGATTGCAATATCAAAATTCAAAATAATATCTTGCTGTGTGATGTCTCAAGATCAAAGAGAAATTAGCATGCCAATTGCTAACTCCGAAAGTTCCTAACGACCAGTTTACATGTGGATAAAAAAGGCCCACGGTGCAACAAATACGTTTCTTTATATACGTTACATGCTTGCTTGAGAGTATTTGATTTCTGAAATTATATTTTTCTCAGAGACCATTCATCAAGAACATGGCGAGCTTACGAAGAGCAGTGATTAACGTCCATCGTATTCTCAGTTCCTCCGCCGTAGCCAATCGCAGCTCGATCGCGTCTACTTCTCCAGCGGCTACCTTTGAGACTTTTCTCAGGTAAACCCCTCCCCTCCTGCTATCTTATCTTTTCTTTTACTTCAAATATTTGCTCTTCTTTTTCCTTTTTTTCCTCTATATGAAATGTAATTGATATCTGATAGTGATGATGATCTCTGTTTCAATCGTTTTAGGCCTCAATACAGATGGGTTTCAAATATTACTCAATCTTTAGACATTGATTTGTCCAACGAAGAGAAGAAAAAGCGTCTGTTTAACAGGCTATTGTATAGGAGCAAGCAGAGAGGGTTTCTGGAGCTGGATTTGGTTCTTGGTAAATGGGTCGAAGAAAATATTCATTCCATGGATGAAAATGGGATTAAAGCTCTTGTTGATGTCCTTGATTTGGTAATCACCTTTTACTTCCCCCCCCCCCCCCCCCCTCTTTTCATGAGACGATTATATGTTAATTTCTTCACTATAGAGTTTTCATATGCACGGAATGATTTAGAAATCAGGTTAGACAAATCAAGTTAAGTGTTTGTTGAAGCTTTTCATTCTTTAGCCATTTTTTTGTTTGATCTTTTGATCATTTGAGAATCTTCTGAACGGAATGATTATATTCATTTGTGCTAAATGCTTAAATTCAGAAGTAGTTTATTATGCTTTGTTTAGCATTCAATGGGAGTGATAACTTTGTCTCTGCCTGACATTTGAATTAGTCGTGGCTGAAAGATGTGGAATTCTTTACATGATTGCTTAGCTTTTTAATGGAGGTTCTGACTGTAAAGAAGTTTTATCACAGGTTACATGTTATCAATTGTGAATTGCCTATGCTATTGTTGATTTGGTTGTGTTGCGTACCTGCAGTGTTGGTACTGCTGAGTTTTAAGCCGTAATTGGGCTTTTATAACTAAGACTCTTTATTAACCTGATCATTTCAATACGTATTTCTACTAATAATAAAGAGTTCCTATTAGATTTGAAAAGTTCTATTTGATGAGCTAGGAATCAAGTGAATTGCACTGCTTTTCTTATCCAGGTTGAAATTGACTGCATAAGATTCTTTCGATATTTTATGGAGGAATACTAGGATCATCTACTGAGCTGCTTTGTTTAATTTGATTTAAACTATGTTAAATTTATAGCCAACATTTTCAAATTTTGTTTCATTTTGGTCCACGGTAATATTTATTAGTCAAGTTGGGAAGAGTTTCTGATTTCATTGGAAAAAGTAGTCGATTCAAGTAGACAAGGTAGCCAGCAGATTCGTTTACTTTTTGTTTGAATTTATTGTTTCTGTTTTGCAGGAAAACCCAGATCTGTGGAAGTGGCTGATTGGCCAGGAGCAACCACCTGAGGCAGTGAAAGCAAATCCTGTGAGACGCTATCTAAAATAATTTACAACTTTTCCCCCATTTTCCTTGAAAATACCTTCTCATGTGTTTTCGCTTGCAATAGGTGTTTTCTGCCTTGCACAACAAGATCATGAACAACCTCAACAGCCACGCATCCCCTGAGACGCGGTCAGAGCCTGGGCAGCCCTGGGTAAGAGGATGGGATGATTTCAAGAAAGGCCAAGACAGCCCACTGTCTGGGAATCAGTAACTTCTATACTATCATTAAAGCTACAAGGTCTTGAAGAACTCGGTTGTTATATAACGAATGGAGAAAAATATTATGTATTTTCTAGTAATTATTGTCTGTTTCGCCCCTAGTTATCAAATACAAATAACAAACTGGATTTTGTGGAATCAATAGAGATGGGCGCTGGCCTTCGCGACTATGTAGTAAAACTAATAAAACATAGTGATATTGTGAGAAGACTGGTTCTCAAAATCGCTGTTATATGTTTGATCTTGCTCTCGGTAGCATTTTGAAGGTAATGTCAAATGTGGTAGGCAAAAATAGGAATACAAGAAAAAATGAGGTAAAAATATAAATATCCGAAAGTTTTGGATTTCATAAAAGCTCAACTCCAGAATCATCATCCGCCTCAAATTCTCTCATTCAATCAACAATGGCCCCGACAATCAAACCCACATCCTTGTTTCTTCTTCACCTAGCCATATCCCTCCAAATCTTTTTAATTACATCAAAATCAACAGACCCAGCACCAGTTCCAGCTCCATGGCCGCCTCAATTCCACGCAGTCTTGTTCATGAACAACAGCGGAACCCTTCAGAAAGTGGACCTCTGGTACGACTGGCCCAACGGCCGCAACTTCAACATAATCCAGAACCAGCTCGGCAAGCTCACGTATGATCTTGAATGGGACAACGGCACCTCTTACATTTACACTCTGGACGCCAACAAGGAGTGCAGAGTCTTGCATTTCCCCGTCGGCATCCTCCGCCCCAATTGGCTCGACGGCGCCGAGTATCTTGGCCAGAAGTATGTAGACAAGTTTCTCTGTAATGTGTGGACCAAAGTTGATTTCATTTGGTACTACGAAGATGTCGTCACCAAGAGACCCGTTCATTGGGTCTTCTACACGGGTAAAATTAACTAATTAGACCATTTTTAATTAGTTATACAAATCCATTTAGAAATACGCCGCCATTAACTCGAAAATCTGTTCCCGCTAATTGTTGGGAAAATGATGTTCGAGTCCCTTGTGCAGAGCCGAACCACGAACTCACCACTGGGCCAAGGCCTTAATGGCAATTAATTTGAAAATCTGAACAATACCCATTTCAAATTTTGATTGTAATTACGAGTTTTGTTTATGATGGTGGGAATTCAAATGCAGGGTACACTGCGGATGTGATAACATTTGAAGTGGGAGCAATGCTGGAGGATTCCAAATGGCAGGCTCCTGTTTATTGTTTTGGGAATGAGGGAGAGGAAAGGCCGTTGCTTAGTTCTGTGGTTACTGATTCTTCTTCTGGGAAATTGATTAGAGAGGCTTTTCTACGTTCTAGCTCCTCTCTATGAGGCGTGATTGTAATTATATCCATCTTCATTGTTGCTTCATCTTTATTTTCTTCCAGTTTTTAATAAATTTTCAGAGTTTTGAAAGGAATTTGGCTGCTAGTTTTTTCCAAAGGAATTTGATTTAAAAGCTATGACTCACTCATTAGTGTAACGTGGTGACCAGCTGACGGTTAATGATGATGAATTAATAAACAATAATTGATTAATGATGATGAATTAATAAAAATAAGACCTCATTTTACTTTTTATCACCTATTTCTAGAATTCTCTTGTGCTGTAAGTCTGTAACATCACTAACTCTTTTGCTGTAAAAAATTTCATACTTGTATCAATGCTCTTACCTCTAAGATGAAAGTTCATCATTTTTTGTAAAGGGTTTTTTGGACAAGTAAATTTTTAAAATTTAATATTTTAGTGTGAAGAATAAATTAAAAATAAAAAAAAGTACCAAGAATCTGATATTGTACTGTATTGCTCGCCAATGGCTAATCTATAGCCTCCATTGAATGAATGGAATGCTTTGTTTCTTAAAAAAAAATTGACTCTTAAAATATACAAGAAAAAATAACTACGTAATATTACTGTTCACTCATTTTTTTTGCAACTGTAAGTTATAGCAGCTGTAACTTAGAAAAATT
Source organism: Murraya paniculata (assembly GCA_030449075.1). NCBI lineage: Eukaryota > Viridiplantae > Streptophyta > Magnoliopsida > Sapindales > Rutaceae > Murraya > Murraya paniculata. The sequence goes on along the minus strand of JAEVFN010000036.1, from coordinate 361,711 downwards.
TTAAATACAAATACAATTTCTATCCATTATTGTAATTTCAAGATTAATGAGATAAAATTTTTGGAGCAATATCACCGCTCTATATTTATTTTAATATTTGTAAAAATTTCATGTTGATTGAAAAGAATACATATCAATTAATAAATATTTATTTTTCAATAGCAATATTCTCAAATTTCAAGCCGAACAAATGAAACCTGACAGTACAGAGTATTTATTTTTAACTACATTTTAATTTATTTAAACAAATAGTATTACATGGTCCATATGGACCCACGGCCCATTAAACAAAGATGACGAAACCGGAAATCGGAAGGAATCGGAAGAACCATAGGGAGTGAGTGACGTGTCAAATCTTGACAACGCAACACAGGTCACAGCACAAAACATTTTTCACTAGCGGACGTCAAGAGCCAAAACTCCAATCAGAATCAGACAATTTCATCTTCATAAAATCTTTATATTCCCATTAAAAAAGAAAAAAAGGGCAAATTATTGAACTGGAAACTGCTCTGTTGCCTGTTGCTGATACGACTTTGTTGAATGTGGTGGTGGCGGTGAGACGAGACCAAACCGAATTGGTTGCTTAGTTGCTGCCGGCTGTATGAGCCCGGACTCGGACTCGGACTCGGGCTCGGACTCAATCCCGAACGGAGGATGGGGCGGCGGAGCTCGAGGTCTTTTCGTAAAAGCAGCGGTGCTTATTGGCGGCGCTATTCTCCTCAAACGACTAACCAAATCCAAGACCCGCTGGGACCATGCCCGTATTGTTGCTGACTCTCTTTCTGGCGAGAAGGTGCTTCCTTCTTCTACTTGCATCCTCCTTTTTTTTCCCCCAATTTCAACTTCATTGTTTCTTCTCCAATTAATTAAATTTGTTTATATTGTCGTGGCTGGGTGTGTGAAATAGTTTTCGAAAGAACAGGCATCGAGAGATCCTGATAATTTCTTCAACATCAGGTGCTTTTTTGATACTTCTACTCATTTGTATTTAGTTAGCGGATGCATTAGACCATTGAGTTGTTTTGGCACTACACTTTTTTTTTTTTAAATATGGAAATGAATGCTGTTTTTCCAGAATGCTTAATTGCCCGGCAGCTGAGATGGTTGATGGTTCGAAGCTTTTATATCTTGAGCAAGTTAGTCTTGCAGTGAATCTTACCTTCTGTTTTCAATTGTTTTACATAGCTTTTTGGGATCTGCCATTTTTTTTTTAATACGGATTCTCTTTTTTCTGTTATTAGGCATTTTGGAGGACTCCTCAGAAACCCTTTCGACAGGTTTGTTATGCGCCGTATCATTTCAAATGTGCAAAAATATTTGCAGAAAAATATTGCTTTTCTTTTATAAAAGTTCTGACGGTTGTATTTTGCAGAGGTTTTATATGGTGAAGCCTTGCCCAAAAGAATTGAAATGCGACGTTGAGGTGGGGCTTCTAATCTTATTTATGAATTCTGTAAATAATGTTTATATATTGCATCATTGTGATTTCTTTCTTGTTTTTGAGCCCTAGAAGATTTTCTTTTCCATGTATGAGGAGGCATTAGAGGCTTTTCATGGTGCCCTAATCATTCCTGTGATGATTGTTCTTATCATCGTAAGTAAGAGCATGCACATGTGAGACATAAAGCATGCTGTATTTGGAAACTACATTTTGTGTTGATTACACCATGTGTTATTAGAAGTCTGAACATTAAAAGAGTTGGTGACGAGGATCCATAAGCTGTCAGACAGAGGAAGCAGGTTGAGTATGAAGATTCAGTTGAGCTTGGGGCTGACTGCTTAATATCACTTGTTAGCAATCTGTTATCTATTTCATATTTTGAAGAATTTAAGGAGTGCTTTATTCTCTTGGATTAGCTGTGGCATGAAATATCAGTTACACATGGAACTGTTCCAGTTGTTGCTAGTTTTCAGTATCATTGGTATGTATGTTTGGTAGCACGGCCACTATAGCTTTCAGTTTCATCATTCAAACTTACACTCGGTTTTTAAAGTTGGTGCCATAAGTAGAGTTTGGACATTAGATTGAATTTTGAAAGTTTTGAATGTGATTTTATAATTTTTGGAAAATTGTGTTCAATGTGCACGTATGCGCAGCTATTCTTTCCTTTATTGTCTTCTATAATGCATTGCAATGAGTTCAGTTTTTTCATTGCTTTGGATCCTAATTAAATATTCTATATTTGATTTTGAATGCACAGGTAAGTTCCTATGCGATTAGAGAAGTTGAGGAATATAAAAATTTCTGTGATCGTCCTAGGGATCAGCGCCCACTACCCGAAGAAGTTATTGGTGTGAGTCCTCTTGTCATGTTTCATTTTCAAGTTAAGTGTTTGAATCATATATTTGCGCTTTGGACTTTGAAGACATAGTACGAATTTCCTGCACAGATTGGACTTGGGCATAGCCATTCACAATTAGTTTCTTGAATAATCAAAGTTTTGTCTTAGAACCATGAAGGCCTTTATGACAGTTGATGAAGTGAACTGCAGCCTGAAATAATGTTATAAATATGTAATACTATAAGAAATGAACAATTCCCTGAACCGTTATCATTACACTGGAAGAATAAACATGGTCGGTTGGAGATTATCTCAACTTGAAATGTCTAATGAGTTCATTGATCAACAAGAAAAGCTGAAAATATGTGAGACTTGGTTAAGTAAATTTTATTCTAAACCTTTGAAGATCAGCTACGTCCCAGCAATTTCATTCAAATTTAATATTATGATGGTTGCCGGTTCAGGTTGTAACATTAATTAGTGCAACCATTAAATTAATCTGCTCTATTGCTCTTGTTTTTAAAAGTTAAGCCCCTGAAGTATTTGGTTGGCATATTAAGTGCTAAATTGATGCAGTCTGCAGATTATTGCCTCTGCTACCCTTGTCCGTACCTCATTTGTCAGAAATATTTAATTTTTAGTTTGCGGCTGAAACTATATCTTTGGGCAGAGATGATACGCTTAGTTTTCACTTGCATGGGTTTCCACTAATCAACTTTATTATATTATGTACAGGACATTGGGGAACATTTGACAACTATACATCTCAGACGCTGTGATCGTGGAAAACGATGCTTATATGAGGGCTCAACTCCACCAGGTGGATTCCCAAATTCATGGGTAGGTATTTACCTGTTACTTCATTCAGCCTATGTTGCTTTCCCGATTGCGATGTGCTGTTCACTATAAACCTGGCTGTGGACTATTGACGCTTTTTGCTTTTCCTTTGCCCTTTTCTGACCAATCTTAACCCTGTGGTTTCTATAGCAGAATGGCGCAACCTACTCTACCTCTGAGCTTGCGGTCTTGAAAAATAATGAAATACATACCTGGGATAGGGGCTTTGACGATGATGGAAATCAAGTTAGTTTTCATTCTTTTGCTTTTCTTTCACCAGAGATATGCTAATAGTATAACAAAGGGATTAAGCACTTTGTTTTATCTTTGCAGGTCTGGGGAGTAAAGACAGGTCCATATGAATTCAAGCCAGCACCTAGTTCTAGTTATAGTGACATGTTCTCCCCTTTGAATTTCCCTCCGCAGCAGTTCTTGGAGAAGAGAATTGAAGGATCCTTTGTCTTGCAGGAATGATAAATCGACACATGTAACTATAGTATGTAAATTTACAACTTATCTGGTAAATTAAACAGGAAGTCCCTTTTTGTTCTCAATCAACTCTGTCATGCTGATCTTGGCCAAGTAATATCTCGACCACTAATCAGCTTGCACCGGAGGAATAGGTGTCTGGTAGGGCACCTTGGGATTCATTATTCACCATAGAATTTCGAAGCAAGTGTAGTGACCTAATAAATACAGTTCGGAGGAGGGTTTCCATCATGTAATCTGCATCGGTTGTATTATAGGGAAATTAAAGTTGATGTGATGTATTTACAATTTTTCACATTTGCTTCGGTGGAGGAAATACATAGAGGTAATGCAAATTTTTGGCATGTCATATTAGATATCAGAGTGCTTTATTTTAAATGAGAAAGGGAGGAGTTCAACTCTTGCAATGTGGTACGGGAGCAAAATAATTATAGTAAGTGAATATAAAATCCATGAACGAAATAGAATTACAAGAGCAATGCTGTTCTCTCCACAGAGAGTGATAGTTGCTATTGTGAATCCTAGAAAGCATTGTTTAGGTAAAAGTATAAACCAGCAAGTGCCACAGCTCCAACTGCAATGGCTATAGGCAATGCCTTTCTGCACCAAATAAACATTTCATTTTCAGAAACTGAAAAAAATTAAGCAGAATTACAGAGTGTTGAAGAAAGATTATTCAGCGTCTTACCCAATTGCTGCATCTCTCTGGATTTGTGCTTTTCGTGTCTTACGAACGGCTGTGTCATTTGCATCTCTGGTCACTGCCGGCATATATGGCCTAAATCTCCTTTTAGGAGCCCCACAAACTGCATTACAAAACACAGACAATTTAAGGCAATTGTCATCCACGTACAACGTGCTAAGCTTGCGTTCTGTTTAAGAGCTGATTAGGGGGATAAACATCACATTTAAGTTCATATATAAATTTATCAAAAACAAAAAAAGATTCTTCATGAGCTGAGATGGATACCAGGGCAGAAGTAATTATCAGGTAATTTGTCAAAGGGTTTCCTTTCATTGTAAATATATCTGCATCAAACATATATCATCTCATCAAAGTTAACATCAATCATCAAGTGAAAAATACAAGAAGAAGAAAGATTACCCGCAATCGCGACAAATATAGGCCTGTTTAGAGGCAACACGCATTGAGAATTTAGGAGCAGCAGAGGCAAGAAGCTGCTGATGAGGAGGAGAGAGCAAGAGATGAAGTGATGGAGCGAAGAAAGAAGATTTCAAAGCAAAACGATCAGCTGGGCGTCTCAGGCCAGCATCTTTGCCCGTGGGAGCTAAAAGCGAAGGTAGTGTTGAAGAATTTGTGGTGCTTAGCGCCCTCGTTGTTGCATGCAAACCCATTTTATTTCACTATCCTCTTCTTCTCTTCTTCTTGATAGTCTTATGTTTTGTTAGAAATAGAAGAGATGAGAAGATAAGAAAGTGGTGAATGTACATGTAAAATTGTGTAATAACATTTGGATTGGATGCCTGATAAATACGTGGAAGCGTGGCTTTCATGCTTCCCGCACAAGGCCCTGTCCAACAACTTGTTAGACCTTTCTTACTTTTTTATGCTGTCCTTACACTTCCTGCTTCATTAAAAATTTGCCCTAACTCATATCATACAAGCAACTAGCACCCTGTGATCAGATTACTGGAACAAGGTCTATAATTACAAAAATGGTTTGTTCATCTAGTTTATAATTTAACAAACGCCGCGCCTATTACTGTAAACGATTAATAATATTTACAAGTATGACATTTTGTGTAAACGATTAATAATCTTTACAAGTATGACATTTTATGTTACAAATAAAACGGTCTCGTCGTATCATAGCAAAACCTTTCATTATGAGGAGGTCCAACCAAGAACAACCGAATGGTAAAAAAGAGATCATATAATACTACACAATGCTTCAGTCTCCAAACACAAGAATCAGACGCAGAACAGTTCTGATTTGATGATTCCTTCACCTAAGAGACGTACAACAGAGGGACACAAGTCTTGAGGATAAATCAAAATACTATAATCTAATACATTTTGGAGAAATGAAGATTTACACTTTCGATGAATACCCGCATCATGAACTCCACGATATTTATATGCAAGTACCAGCAGGCGGGATGAAAAAAAGAGTTATGACAGCTACCATGGTTTCAAGTCGCCAACTGGGCCGGCAGTCCAGTTTAATATCTTCTGACCTGTCTTCAAGTAAACACTTTTGTCATGCGGCAATTTGCGTGCAAGTCCATTCAATACTTGATGGAAAGCATCGCCTGGTTGAGCAGGTTGTGGGAATAACATTGCCTGCTTCATTGAAGGGTTGGCAAGCAATCTCTGTTTTCTCAGTATAACTTCAGTTGGGATCGAGGTGAGTATAGTGTCTAAGTTGGGAACATCTTTCTCATCTACATACACCCCAATTTCCTCCCATGGAATTGCATCAGCAAAAGGTAGAACAATGTCATCTGCTATGATAACAGGTATGCAACCAAAAATCACAGCTTCAACCAATCTAGGGCTCCATGGAGCCCAGCCAAGCGGACACAAACAGAAAACAGCTCGCTGCATGTCCTCATAGTATGTTGTTGGGTGCTCAGTGGAAATGTCAAAAAGAGGATTGTCCTTGAAGTTCTCCCACACAGCTGCTCGTGCACCTCTGTAAAATATTCGAACAAAGTTTAATAAGTACTCCATCAATTACATATATTGGACAACACCACAAAGCCCACATCATTACCCTCTGGTTAATGTTGTACATTAAGGAAACTCCACTTAACGTATTTGGCAATTTCTGTTCAGAGTTGCATTTTACATAGCTTTACGAGCGTCGATAAGTTTTAACTCTACCTAATCCACACAAAGGGTCATTTTTCCCAACTATCATTAAAATTATGGAATTAAAAATTTGATATGCGTACACACCGTGTACCCTTGGAAAACCTTAAGACTAATTTTTCGACATGCAAGCAAAGAGAGATACCTTGCGTAATAACCACCTTCTGGGTCATTTCCAACATCATAAAACAATCCTCGGAAATAGACAAAGATGGACCTAGGAGTTTTCTCAGGAATTAGGTGAGCTTGCATTTTCTGAGGAGGAGCATAAGGAGGAATAGTAATGGAGCCCTCTTTCAAGCAAACATGATTCCGTTGTCCAAAAGTCTGAACCAAGGTAGCATGTTGGAGCAATGGAAGAATTCCTCTTTCAATAGCTTTCTCTTCCTGCAAGAGAACATGTGAACAACATCATACATGATCAAATGACAGAAAAATCACTTACCAGAGTACAATGATATATCATATTAAACTAGAGATACACAGTAATGATTGGTGCTTTATAGGCAATTCAGAAGACAACAAAAATATTGTATATTGCTTTAAAACAGCTCATCAACAAAGAAGTATAGAGAAGAAAAACGAAAGGATAAAAAACTACTAACTTGATAATGAAAGCAAGCTCCAAAATCATGGGGGACTACAAAAAAGTGATCAGCCCCTTCTGTTCGATTCCAATAAGGCCAATTGGAAGAGATGAGCTGTATAGCGCTTCTCATCATACGGGGTGACTTGAAAGGCAAAGGGAGACCATTTGGTGTTAGGTCACAAGTGGTATATACAGGGGTGTAGAACCAATCAGCTTCCTCGGGGTTGAGTGTTCGAACAGGACTAGATAAAAGAAAACGATGCATAAAGATCTCAGCAGCAAACATGTGAGTGAGGCATCTTTGATCCTTTTGTAGAATTTTCTTGTTGTATTTGCTGGGAAGCTCATACACAAAAACTTTCAACCTTCCCACAGGATCATCTTCCAAAACATCACCGGCACTACCTACATTCACATAAACCAAGGTTGCTTACTACCACATACTTAGAATTTCACAGCAACAGAAGTTCAATAGTTACAAAATATCTTTATTGTTTGCATACTTTTCAGCAGGAAAAATCCAAAACTGTGAAAGAAGGCAAGGAAAATAGAGCACCAGAATTTTCAGAATGATAATATATCCCAGATGTAAGCAGAAAACAGATGGAGTTCTCTAGACATTAAAAATGTTAAGCCCAAAAATCTTATAGAAGGAATTTGTGCTAGAAAATTATCCTCAAACAATTTGCTACAAAGGCAGCTGCCCATAAATGTAATTACCATCTGCCTCTTCAGGTGTCTTTTGCCCATAACCAGATAATACTATCTATACCTGTATCGTACATTGGCCTAGTAACATGTTCATTAGGGGCATAATCTGCTGTAACTCAAACCACGGAAGGAATAGTTCTCCATAGTAAAGCTTCAGTTAAGTCCAACTAAAGTCAAATTGTACCACAGTAAGTTCTTTCATAACTACCAGTTGCTGTACATATAAATGAAAAGTATAGCAACTTCTGAACTCATAAAGGCTACTTATTTCCAGTTGTAGATATCTTCACCGTAACAAGATCATTCCAGTTAGCATAAGATCTAATCTTCTTTTAATTTTCCTTATTGTTTAGTTCTAAAATCTCTGGTATACAAGTTTCAAATGTCATCTTCCAATATTTACAACACGAGCGATTAGTTCCACAAATGCCGGCCACATGGAATGCCTCGTAAATCTCAGAAGACAATAACATGCACTTAGCACCAATTGAGTGGATCCCTATAAACAAAACCCTAAATTTCTGAGGATTTAATCTGTATCACCATTACAGTGCACAAAACTTACCTCAAATCAACAGAAAAAACAACACAGATGGTGCCAAGATAAAAGTTCACAAGCCAAAAAGTAACCAAAATAGAGATAAAAACAGAGATATATAAAGCATAGAACCTCAAAATCTGACCTGAAATTCTCTCAGTGGGGTGTCTCCTGCCCAGCTCCACAGCATCAATCCTCAATGTAAAGGCAGTACAAACAAGCCCAACAAAAACCCGCCTCCAAAACTTCATCTTTTTACTTCTTCAACAGAATTAAGCCACTGAATCTGACAGACCCAGAGCTGCAACAATAAAATTTTGGCACTTTTTTGAGTCTGTGTATAAACAACAAGAAAGGCTTTGACAGTTGGGATGTCGAAAGAATCAAGCTGTTGAAATAGATTCCTTAAAGTTTGGATTTTGATTCTGTATTAACAAGAAATGAATTAGCTTTTCATTTTGTTGTTTAGGTTTGATAGAGAAGTTGTAGCTAAATTTATTTTTCTAAAGAAACAATAAGTAGATGATTCTCTTCAAAAGACTTCTTTCAACCCTTTCATTACTTAATTTTTGTCCATATATTTTTATATTATTTTTTTTTAAAGAAAAAAATATTTATTATTTATTTAATATTTAACAAGCTTTTGCTCATTGTATAATTTGCACACTCCAGTTGTTTGAACTCTGATGAGCAGTCCATTCCATCTCAAGTTTGCACTGTTCAAGTTTAAACCTCCTCTCTCTCTTAATTTTTTATTTTAATTTTACAACCATTTTGTTCATGCTATTGACAAAATATAAGCTGACACATTTCCAAACTGAGGGAGTTGTTACACAAATTAATTAAGTATTTCAAACACAAGATATTTTTGTTATTTTCTTAACCACTCCGTGTTAAAAAAAAGAAAAAATAAAAACTTAATCAGATTTTAAATCATTTGAGGGCTTATATTCTCATAATGCGTAAGATTTAAAGTATTGGTCATATGAATTTTTTGTATGAAGTATTCACATAAATTGATAACGTGAAATTTAACAAAGGTTAAATATCTTAACCGGAATGGTAAGGAATTAAGTATATTGTTAATATTAGCTTTGGAAACAGAAGAAATGACATACCAAATTGAATGATTTACCATATATAGGAAGGGATTAGGTGGGTAGTAATTTTATTAACTTTTATATCAACTAGGGATTTTTTTTTTCATTTTTTTTGGGGGTTTTTTTTGGGGGGGGGGGGGGGTGTTACCTTGACATCTTAGAAGCTTGACACAGTCATTTTAACTGTACATCAAAATTCAAATTCTTTTACGAGTGGATGTCAAAAATTAATTGGGTCTTTATCTACCTCCTATGGTACTTTTATTATCTTAATTGAATTCTTTTTTAGAGCAAGTAATCTCATAATTCTAGCAGATAAAAATCCGCCAACCTATGCAACCTACCTAATCCACAAATTTATGGAAATTTGTTGGGTCAGGCTTAGGTTTGACCAAGCTCAACCCCAACCCGATCACAAAAATAAAAAACACGGCATGAAAAAAGCCCAAAATTTAATCTGAGTCATGGTCATGTCGGACTTTTGTCCAAGTATAAATTTCATAATTTTTAAGATTTTTTAATATTTAAATAATTTAAATTTTAAAAAATGTACATAACCTTCCTTATCTATTAAAATTTAACATAAATATTAAAATTGTTTAAGGTCTCAGCCATATAATTATAGAAATAATAAAATAAACACAATCCAAAATCATGTCTTATAAAATTATTCAAATAAATTCATTTATTTTTAATTTTGAATTTTCGGTCGGGCTAGCTAGCGCACAAATCCTGAATCGAAATTTAATCGGATCCTTATATTTAGGCTCGAGTCCGACCCAAAATCCTTAAATTTAAGTTGAAATCCGAAAAATTCGGATTGAGTCAATCTAGCCGAAACCAAAATTCAGCCGGACCTTTCTGCCATGCATATACAAACCTTACAATTGGGAGCCTTTTTTTTTTTTTTTAATCACACAAGATTATATATAAAATCTTAACATTTCAATCACAACCAAATCAATGGATCAAGTTAAATACTAATTTTATTATTGTTAAATAACCCGCAAATAATAACTCCCAAAGTATATTATTAAATGCTTTTTCTTACCTTTTCTCCTATTTTATTTGAGTTTCTCTATCTTTCATAATAATAATAATAAAGAAATAAAAATATCATTAGCACACAAAAAACAATTAAGAAGAGATAAAATTATAATTTAACACGCCAATTTGTTCTTCTAATCTCTCTCTATTTTTTTTTTCTTTTTTATGCAAAACTTCATTAAAAAAAAAAACTTAAAAAGAAATGTGTCGAGGAACTAAATAAAAACTAAAATGAAAAAATTAAATGAACAACATCTTTACTTTTTTCTTCATATTTGAAGTTATTTGTATTCTATAATATTTCTCCCTATGTAATTGGTTTATATTAATTCCAAGCCACTCAAAATTTTGTAAACAGACAAGGTTATTTAAAAAATTTCAACTGAAAACTTCATTTAAACGACAGAACATAAATGAAAAATGGAAAAAAAAAAAAAAAAGTACCGATTTGCTTGGCATAAATTGAAAAAAAATCTTAAAATATTCAAAGTAATTAATATATGATATTGCATAACTAATAAACAAATTCAAAAACCCAATTAATCAAAGTAAAAAAGCCACATCCATTATAACTCTTTGCTTCTCCAATTGTCCAAAAAGCCACATAAATGTTATTTGTAAAAGCCTATCGCAGTATCGCTCTCCAATGTTTGATTCGAGCTATGAATTTAACAGCTTTCTTGTTCCTTCAATTGATAAACCTAAAAATATATCATCTTAAATTAAATTGCCTTATTCACAGTATATTATAACGACTAAAAAATGCATTATGCATTCGTATTAATTACAAAAGTATAAAAACATAAATTTAAAGAGAAAAAATAAAAAATACTATATTAATTTGTCTTTTGAAGCACAGTTTTGATTAATACAAACAAAAACGGTGCAGCAGAGCCCAAGATAATAAAACGAAAAAAATGAAGAAATGAATCAAACATTTTATTTCGTAAAAAGAATACTCACGTTACTTGAATAATACTAATTATGGAGATAAAATAGGAGGAACGAGAAGAAAAGGCATTTAATAAGGCTCCCATACTGTGGGCCCATTAATTTTTTCTTTTGGTATTCATAAAAAAAATAAAAATAAAATCAGCATCTAAGTTGATCCACTGATTTGGTTGCTGTTTTTGATGGATAGTTTTCATTTGTATTTCATTTTTTGTTGTTTCAATTCATTTATTTACTTGATTAATTTCGTTATTCAATATGATAAATTCGGCCAGTGGGTAGAAAATTAGTTTCCACCTATAAAAGCATGATTCGACCAATCGTGTGGTGTATTTAGTCTATTTGAAAATATTATAATCTATTTCATTAAATTTTTAGTTAATCTATAATTAAGTTTTTAATTCATTTAAAATTAGATCCGATTAAATATGCCTTTACGTTAATATTCATGTATTGTTAGCTAAGATAACCATGATAAAACTTGTACGCATATATGAAGATTAACACAGGAAAATTATTTTTAACTTAACCGATCCAACTCAAAGGACTTACGAATGATGGTCTTGGAGATTCACATGTCAAGAAAATTATAGCAGTTAATGTTTCATTTACATAATTCATCTAAAACTAATTTGTTGAATTTGTTCATTGTTATGATATTCTTGCAAATCTGAAAAGTGACATTTTACTATTTTTCAAAACTAGCCACGTTTTTTTTATTTTTCAAATTGTCAAAGTTCTGGAAACAAGGACTAAAATGCAAAAAAGTCAAAGTCGAGCTGGGTCCGGCTGGACCAAAGTTGTTGACAGGGCTACAAACTGAATTTGAAAATAAATAATCCAATAACCAGCCATGCTAACTAAATCCAACATAGTCAAAATGGGTGACCTGCTTACTACCCATTTGTTTGAAATTTCTCAAGAGAAACTACCGACACTAGCATCGCCGTGAATCCAATGGTGCACTAAATTGAGTGAATATAATGAAATTACAGTCTGTAATTCTCGTGGTAAAAATTCAACTACAACCGTCACTATCACATGTAAGGTCTGTTTGAGACTGAGATTGAAATTTAAAGAATCATTTATTTAATAATTTTTAACAAAAATTATATTTGGTAAATTTTTTAAAAATAATTTATTTCATAATTTTTTCTATTTTGACAACAGTTTTTAAAAGCAGGTGGAGGTTACTTTTTATAAGCAGCTTATTAAATAAGTCACCACATATTTTTAAAATTTCTATTGTAATCTTAGTATTTTAATAAAAAGACAATTATATCTTATTATAAGCCCTAATGTATAAACTATTAAATATCACATTATCGCACAATCAAATTACCTTTACAATTACTATATATTCTCTCAAGTATTAATTTAATGTGAATACAATACATATTACTTTTATTTTATTTAGATTATGCATAAGTATAAATTTTTATTGTATTTTATATAATAAATTATAAAGTTCATTAGATTTTATTTAATTTAATTTTGTTCATTGCATGTAATTTTATGTATTGAAAAAAGGAACGTCTAAATAATTTATTAAATATACTCAAAAGATAATAAGTAATTTAAACTTATATATATTTTGGTCATTATATAATAAAAAAGAACTTTCATAATAAAATTTACCAAACGCACGTACTCAATTTTTTAAATTCATAACAATCGCAATAATATAATTTATTAAATACATAATTACTTTTCTAATCAGTAACTTATTTCATCCACATAATAAAAATAACTTATTTAATTAGCCAGCGCAATCTCAAACTGACCGTAATGTAGGTTTATCACGTTGATTGTTCTTGATGGAGAATACAGTGACAGAAAATTCTTCATATTCAAAAAGTCAAACAAAAATGGTCGCACGCATAGTCGTCCTCATTGACCTTATTCTGATCGGACCATTAATTTTAGCATGATTAAATATCCATCTTACCCCTTTCAATTCCAATAAAATATCAATCGTCTGCAAAGTTTATAAAATATATAACCTCAATCCATACAGCTTTACATAACAAAATTTTACAATTATAAATCAATCGTCTCTTCTAACAGCCTAATTACCCTACTCTCACAGGATTTATCCCACTCTTAATGGGACACTTGGTGTTTGACAGCACCTAAATGAACTTTAAGATATTACTAAAAGACACAAGATAAATTTATTGGACCTGGGAAACGGCAAAGTACTGATGTTGATGTGTTTGATTTTTCATCAAACAACAAGGACTTCCACGTAAATTACCCCAAAACGAATTTGCAACGCGTGTGTTACGTATAACAGATAAATATTAGTCGATGCCCCGCGAGGGGCACATGAAAAGACAAGACTTCGAAATTTCGCATTCAAATCGTGTTGTGAATATTTTATTCAGCTTCTGTCCGTCTCTTCCAACTCCCAGCGACGTGCTTTGGATCAAACCATTAACAGTATTAATTGCGGCATTATCACCAAACCAGCGCCTCTTCTCTCTTCATTATTGCTCCTGCATGCGGGCGGGGGATAAATTCGCATCAATTTTTGGAATCCTATGAATTCTTAAAAGGTACGTTAAAATTAATCACCGGCGATTTGGTTTTCATTTCTTGCATAATCAAATGAGCCTTTTTTTTTACTTGTATTTCTTTAGAACTCATTTAACGTTCGTTTCATATACTGTCGATTGAAATATAAAGCTTTCTGAGTTCTAAAGATTAAATATGCCGCCGACAAGTCGTAGTAGAGACTCTTCGATCAAACACGCACACTGCAAAATCATTGTTGTTATTTAGGAGCAGCATATATGTAATTACTTACCCTTTTTTTTCCCTAGTATTAGCCGATCTCTTGCTTAATAATAATAATTATTATTACTACTATTATATAGAAGCTTTTTTTTAAAAAAAAAAAGCTTATGACAAAATTACTTTTACTCCCAAAAAGTTGGCAATGAACTGAGAAAGAGCTGAGATTTGCCACTCCCTTTTCGTTGAATATTCCGTATTATGTATATATATATAGCTCAAATCTTGAATAAATTAATAAAAGGTAAACCAAAAAACAAAAATTAATTTGTTCTGAATTTTTTTTTCTAGAATAATCAGCTCTCATGAATTTAATTATTTTATTAATTCCTAATATTGGTAAGAATTTCTAGGATTTTGTCGTAAATTTTTAAAGTCATCTGCAGTGCTGTGCATGTGGATCGGATCACATGAGAATAGTTTATTACAATCGAGAGGGATTCACCCATCCCTATTTATATATTCTTCTAAAATTAAAGTAAACTAATTGATACTCAAGCTGTGACAATTATAGAGCTTCAGTTTGTTGTTAATATAAAGATTCTGAATAGTTAGTGTTGATTGAGTGATGATACAGTTATAAATTTTTATATAAATTAATTTAGTATTAATTTATTGATTGAAAGAAAATATAAAATAATAAAATTAAATTACGTGGATTAAATGATATTTAATTCAACTAGTTAAATTATGCCACATTAATTTATATAAAATAAATTTATACAAAAATTTATAATTATATTATTACTCGTATTGATTTATGGGGCTACTTTTTAGTTTTAGGGTTTGAAAATAGATTAAATTGAAACTTAAACAAATAATTGAAATAGTTCAAAGATTTGATGGGACATAACTCTTACCTTCTCGCGGGACCTAACGCACCATCTCAGTAGGTTGGCACGTCTGATGCGTCCTAATAGAGGGACCTCTGAATTAAATGATATAATTATTATATTATTTACATTAAAATATTTATGGATTTATTGTGGAACCTATCAAATCTCATTTGATAGGTGCTGAAATGGTACGTCTATTTCTACGTATGTTTTTTTTAGGGATTTTCCTAACATACATTTAATATATGTTATAATTTATTAAAAATTAGATAAATAGTAACTAATACGTGATTATTGTTTATTATTTTTATGTATGTTAGGAATTCTTTTGTTTAGAAGTCTTTGATTCCATGTCACTTTCAAGCCGAGACATATTATCATTTATATCTTTAAAGTTGGTGGAGGGATTGAACCTGTAACTTCTTGTTTTCATAGTAGAAGGTTAACCAATTCAGTCGCTCTTTCAATTGGGCATTTTCTTTCAAGAATGTTAAAACCAATTAAATCTATAGTGAGGATCTCCTATTTTATTTTGAGAGAGAAAATTAGAAATCATTTCAAGAGTGTCATGCCACTATTACATATTACAAGAAAGGTATGTACCTAAATTTACAAATTTATTATCCGCATTTATATTACCTTTACATAAGGTGGGTAAAAAAGTCTGGGGTGGCCTAGCATAAGCTCGCAGGCTTTAGGCCTGACTTGCATTATGAGGCCGTGAATACGGGCAAAAAATTTTAAAATCTATTGTGAATATGCCTGGTTAAGGGTTTATGAAAAAAGTTCGGTCTCTTTATAATTTATACATTAAAAAAATATAATTTATAAGCATTATATGTGGTTTATTATATTGTATTACTAGTATTTTATGTATTGAACTATTAGTCTATTATGTATCGGATAATTATCTTTAATTTAAGTTTTTTTTTACTTCTAACTTTATTAAAAATTTATTTAAAAAATTAATGAAAGTCCGAGCCCACAATTTCCCATCCCTACCTTTACAAAACATGAAAAAAACAAAATCTGCATAAAAGTTATTTTACTACTAGAAAAATACCATTCCAAACACATATTGGTTATTCTAAAATTTAATAAATGTTTATTAAAAAATTAACATAATATCACTTTAATTTTAAACTAATATTTTTGCTGATATTCATTTAATAATTTTTTTTATCACGCATGTATTTATAATAATATTAGATTAAAATTCATCACAAAGATTAGATCTCAATTTTTTGTCGGTGGCAATGTCGGTGTGAGGTTTGCCTTACCTACCAACTGAGCATCAGCCAATTTTTGTGTTTGATTTATAATTAATATTAATTTTCATGAATTTGAAAATGTATTTGGCAGCTTATTTCTAAAAGATTATTTAAAATAAAAAATAAAAATATGTTTCGTCGTTTATCTAATATTGTGGAAAAAATTAAAGAAAGAGAGGGAAAAAATTGTACTATAATAAAAGAGTTTTAATACAGTTAATTAAAATAATATTTAAGAAAATTTTTAATTTTACTTATTTAAATTATATATTTATTATTTGCTTAATAGATTTTCAAATTAATTAATTAAATTGAACACAACTGTACAATTATTTTTTATTTGTTTAAAGATTCTTTTAGATTAATTTATTAATTATCACATAATTATTATTATATTGATAATGATCGATTTAATCTTTTTTATTAATACGTATAAGTGTGAAGTAACGGATCATAATTTAAATGCATGTTTACAGTATTTTATTGTATATACTAATAATTATAATAAAATATTTAGGGGCATTATTTATGTGACTCAACCTGTGGGCCCATCCATTTTAAAGGCAATTTATTTCATACTTGCATTAAAGGGCATGGGGCCGACGAGTGGCAGGAATCACAAAAGCGCAGAACGCAGAAACGTTTCTACATAAACGTGTTGTCTGAATAAATATGAATACCATTTACTTTCATAAGAAATATCAAAATAGAGATATGATTTACTTATTAATAGTGTTTATTATATTAATTCGTTTAATGTATTTAATGTAAAAAATGAAAAATTAATTTAAAAATAATAAACATATCAATATTATTCTTAGAAATAGGTTATAAATAAATTAACACGACGTAAACATAACATAAATAAACTTATAACATAATATAAATGTGACAGTAATAATTAATTTAGTATTTAGTATTATATATTAGTTAATTTTTTCAATAATATTATATGTTCATCTCATTAAACGTTTAATCGTCTTGAGATGGTCCGATATAGATACAACACAATTTTTATATCATTGTGTCGTGTCAATTTATTTATTAATCGTATTAATATTTATCGACACGAATATAGAAAAGTCACATTGTATCTGTATCTTATAATTGTATCGTGACCTATTTTACCAATTCTAATCCAACCAAACGAGTTTTACACTTTTTCATTTTCATAACGTAATATGACTAGCAAATCAACAATACCAAGCGCACCATAATTTTCTCCTTAAGGACCATTCTGCCTTTGCCTGAGAAGGTAGAGTCACTGGCCTCACAGTTCAAGCCTCCATAAAGTATTGTCGGGGCTTAAATTCCTTCCCAATATGGATAACAATAGAATGAAGATAATATTTGCTATTTTGAAATAAAAATAGAATAGACGTATCTCGAATATTAGAGAGTTAATATCTGGACAGTGTTATAAAAATTTTTTTTTTTTATATAAGACTAACCCTAATAATTATCTGATTATAAATATATTAATAATAGTCTTATATAATATGAATTGTAATATGAACGTTAATCTCATATAATTAAAAAATAATAACAATAATTTTCTCCTTAAGGCGTTGTTTGATATGGTTTAAGAGATCGGGAATAGCTTCCTACTTCGTGTAATTAGTACCTTAATTTATCTGCCTTATGATAGACACGACTCCAGTTGATTTCAATAGCTTCCTATTGTAGCTCACGTAATTAAACGGCGACACCTAATGCTCATCTACTTCGTCACCAACCAGCATTTAATTTAGTGACATAATCAGAACTGAATTGGAAAGACGGGAACACAAGGGCTGATAGCTAGCTTCTTGATGTCACATTCGATAAGTTTTTTGCAATTTAGTCCACTGTAGACATAGTTACAAAAACTATAGGGTCACTTTCTCCAATTTGTACGTATTTTTCTTATCTTCTTTTCAGGATTTCTATGTACATATATATGCTCAAGAAGAGCAAAGTTTTCTGCAAATCTCTGGTGAAAATCTCAAAAAAGAGGCAAAAAAGGAGTGACTGAGCTAGCATTTGATGATGATGAGGAGTTGTGAATATATGAAAAGCAACATTGATGAGAAGGAGGAAACCAAAATACGTCTCATGAGAGCCCTTGTTGAGAAGCAGGATCCATCTTCCAAGGTACTGAAAAAACAGGAGGCATCATTGTTGTATCAAAAGTGTTATTTAGATTCCTGACTGGCCGGGAATGCGCCTTGCACTAGTGGTCACTTAAGTAATAATAGGATATAAGAGTTAGTGTTTAGTATCATTAACGTGGTGCCTAATATTTTGGTGTGCAGGAAGTTGATGATCCGACGCTAAGAAGGTTTCTGCGGGCTCGCGATTTAGACGTAGAGAAGGCTTCTGCCATGTTCCTCAAGTACCTGAAATGGAGACAGACATTTGCTCGAAATGGTTCTATTTCTTTATCAGAGGTCCCGAATGAGCTTTCCCAGAACAAGATGTTTATGCAAGGGTTTGATAAGAAAGGACGACCTGTGGCTACACTTCTTGGTGCAAGACATTTCCAGAATAAATTAGGCGGTCTTGACGAATTCAAGCGTACGTTATCACAATTTTTGAACATCTCAACTCTCATTTGATGAACTTATATTTGTCCTCAAATTTGAAAATAATTACCTGCTTCTTATTGGACTTGCAGGTTTTGTGGTCTATACTCTTGACAAAATATGCTCAAGGTACCAACTAAAGTTGTTTGTATAGCCATGACATGATTGAGGGAAGCAAATCAAAATGAACTCTTGAATAACCATAGACTGTGATTGTATTTAACATGAAGTATTGATGTAGCAGGATGCCACCTGGACAGGAGAAGTTCGTTGTGATCGGAGACCTTAAAGGTTGGGGATATTCAAACAGTGATCTCCGAGCATACCTTGGAGCTTTGTCCATTCTGCAGGACAACTACCCAGAAAGACTTGGGAAGTTGTTTATTGTGCACGCTCCATACATATTCATGACAGTATGGAAAATTGTTTACCCTTTTATCGACAACAAAACTAAGAAGAAGGTACAGACATTTCATTAATGGAGTTGAGGTGATTTTGTCGAGAAAGGAGTGGTTCACGATCTTTAATATGTTTTCTCGACCTTGCAGATAGTATTTGTGGAGGACAAGAAGCTAAAATCAACTCTGCTGGAAGAGATAGACGAGAGTCAGATACCTGAAATATA
Source organism: Murraya paniculata (assembly GCA_030449075.1). Classification (NCBI taxonomy): domain Eukaryota; kingdom Viridiplantae; phylum Streptophyta; class Magnoliopsida; order Sapindales; family Rutaceae; genus Murraya; species Murraya paniculata. The sequence goes on along the minus strand of JAEVFN010000036.1, from coordinate 342,236 downwards.
TGGAGGCCAACTGCCTTTGGTTCCCATTCAAGAGACATAAATGATAAAATGTTGCAAAATCCTACCGCACATCTGGGAATGTTTTGATCTGCAAAATGCAACATAAATTCGATCATAGATCTCGTGGACAGAGTGGGTTTTGTTGATAACGGGTGGAGACAGAAACTCTTTTTAACATGTTAATTGGAGACAAAATCTTACTAGCGATTTACAACTTATGCATGCGGATGAGAAAATCTCACATTAAGAGTCTCCATTGTCATTGTATTTCTGTTTTAGAACATCTTGTTTATTCAACTAATAGGCAGCATGATTCCCTCCGTTAGATATCAGATTCATCTCACCCATTTTTCTCTTTCTTTTTGTTCCCTTTTACGGCTCATGTATTCATGAGATGCAGGCTCAAAGTCGATCAGGTTGGCCTCAAGGGAGATTAATAAAAGAAAATCTACCAGTAGCAACACTCAGCATAACCATCATCAATACTGGAAATTGAGAAGCACGGCATAAACAAATCTGATCACCTGTTAAGGTTAAGAATAGAAATGACTGCTTGTGGGGTCGGTAAAATTTTAATCATTAATGAGTCATTCTCATGATATGCTTCCACTGAGGGATCACTCACGCTTTTCCACAATTGCTAGGGATCGAAACTCTAAACTCATACCAATATTCTGTTGAAGTATGTTATTCAGACGCAGTATTTAAAATTTCACTAACGGCCACAATAGCCAGAAAATAGAACAAACACATGAAGAAGGTACTGAAAAATAACTATAGCACATATTGCAAGGCAATCTACTTGAGATGATATGAACTACCAGAGAGCATAAACTGAGGCTTGCCATTCATGTGTCATCCTGGCAATGCTAATTAATTTCATCAAAAAACTGTGCAGGGATTAAGATTTCTGACAGAAATAACATTTAAGTTCACATTCCGGTTAGAAGAAATATGAGTCGATACTGTGCAAAGAATTGAGCTCTATTGTATACTTTGTATTTAGGTTTATTCAAAATGTTATATGGTTAGACTAATAATCACAGTTACAGCATTTCAAGTTTATGGAACATGAATTACTTCTCACCACACTAGGTCCCCAGTGATTTCCACAAGGAAATTACATTACAACAAATTGATGATTAGGTGTTAGATAGAAATCCTGTGATGAGAAATCTGAACTTAGCAGTATCAACATCCAATTACAAAAACCACCTTTTAGTTGTTGGTTTCCATGAAAACTGTTCTTCACCTGAGTTGGACAGCATACCATTCTACTTGAGCCACCTTCAGTAGTTACTCTAAGCTGTTATCAGCGTTATTTTCTCTGGAGTGATCAACGCTATTTTCTCTGGAGTGATGATACAACCACAAACTCTTGTACAAACTTAGTTTTTACAAACTCATTTGATATTAATTTATTGGCTGAAAGAAAATATAAAATAATGAAAACAAATCATGTGGACCAAGAGATATTTAATTCAACCAATTAAATCATGCCACATCAGTTTATACAAAATAAATTTATACAAGAGTTTGTGACTATATTATTACTCTTTTCTCTGTAGCTATTCTAACAAACTTCCTTTTTGGTGAAAGCATGTTATTAGCAGTCTTAGTGATCAAGTTCAACAATTACAAATCCCCTAGGAGTTTCTGAGATCCAAGGTTTGAGTTCTTACTTCATATGCTTGTGCATTTTAGCTACAACCTAACTCTATTTGAATATGTTCCCATCTTGATGATCCTATGTAATCACATTCTGGTAAAGCCTTTGTTATTTCAATCCATTTTACAAAAGGGGTGGAATAGGAGAAATGGCTAAGAGCAAATGCTTAACCACCAATGACAACAGGGGCAGCACCTCAACTACTTCAAGATAAAAGAAAAGTTTGCAATCTATAGGTTATCCAACCGGTCAAGTGCATGTTTTCTAACTCTATAGGCATGTCTAACGAAAACAGTTTGCTGACCAGCCTCCAAGAGGTCTCAATATTCGGCTTTTCGGAATGTAGCTCTGTGAAGCAACTGCCCAAGAGATCTGTCCTGCATCCATTCTCAGAACAATTCAGAATCAAAGTTCCACAGAAAGATAACTACTAACCAAGCATCTGTGGACTTCACTACCAATAGTCTCCACAGGAACATAAACCACCTTCAAACTGGTGAAAACGGATCCGATCCCTTACTATAATTACTCTTCTTAATAGCCTTGAAATTATCTTTATCAAACTGTGACAGTCATGACATATCCGTAGATTTTTTGAAATCCTTATTTCGGAGCCTGGGCTTGTTTTAAGGATTCCATAGGCCAAAGCCAACTTTTCACTGTGATGATACAAATTTCCCTCCTTTTCCTCTTCAGAAACATCCATCAAAACCAATTCTGTTGCAGGCAAAAATCCCTCGGACTTGGTCCGTTGTATCAAACTTCGTAATATTTTGTCTATTGCTTCTGCTTCTGGATGGGATCTATCACCAGCCTTGAACTGATGAATCACACCTGCCAACTCCAACCAACTCTTTCCCTGACTTTTACGAACTCCTTTCTCTTTCATAATTTCTCTTACATTCTCGGCTGTATCCCATCGTTTTAGATAGCAATACATATTTGAAAGCAAGACATAATCTCCACCCATGAGACGAGATATATTGGCAATGGCAACTTCACCCAATTCCAGTTTCTTGAAAGTTCTACAAGCACTAAGAAGGGCCCTCCAGACAACAACATCTGGTTCCATCGTCATAGAAGTAATTAAACCATAAGCCTCTTCAATATGTCCTGCTCGACCAAAGAGATCAACCATTGCTCCATAATGCTCAAGTTGTGGCTGAATTGAATAATGACTTCTCATATGATCAAAGTATTTGCGACCCTCTTCAACCATACCGCAATGGCTACATGCTGTCAAAAGTCCAAGGAAGGTTATAGAATCAGGTAAAACATTATACACCTCCATTTTTGTGAATATAGTGATTGCATCAGTAGCAAGTCCATGGATTGCTAGTCCGCTAATCATTGCATTCCAAATGGAGACATCATTTCGTTGAACAGTATCAAAAACTTCTTTCGCCGTTTGAATTTTACCGGATTTCGAATACATATCTATCAGTGCTGCACTCAGTATGAAATTCAGTTCAATTTTTTTCTCAATCATCAGATTATGCACCCAAAATGCATGATTAAGAGCTCCGAGTCGTGCACACCCAGTAATCATGGATGCAAAAGTAAACTTATCTGGTTCAACTTTCGAGCTAAGCATCTCCCTGAAGAATCTCAATGCCTCATCAAATCGTGCATTTCTAACGAAACCTCCAATCATAGAGTTCCACGACACCACATCTTTATCTGGCATTTTGCAAAACACCTTCTTGGCAAGATCACATTCTCCAATTCTCATACAATTTTCAATAATTATGTTCATAGTAACCAAATTAAAGTTCCAAAGACAAATTTCATCTAGAATTCGATAAGCAACACCGAATTTATCACAATGCTTATAAGCTGACATCAGAGAAGCAACAACGGATGGGTAAGTTTCAAAACCAGATTTAACAATTCTAGTGTGGGTTTGACTCACAGCTTTAAGTTCCAAGCTGCACTTGCAGGATTCAAGAACACCGCAGAGGGCTCGATGATCTGCATGGTCATGAAAGAAAAAATCAAACTGCAGCTCAAGGAAGCTCATTAAGTGGACACCCTTTTGATAAAATACTGATTAATAACAAGTAATAGGCAAACAAGAGAGCACGAAAGAATAAGAAAGGGAAAAAAACTGGGCACCTTTAGATTCATGGTGGAAAAGCTGAGGGCACGAGAGTGATCTGCGGGAGCTGGTGAATTGGATTGCCATGGGAGACTGCCTAGTAAGCATCTTCATTCCTCTTTTTCTCATACTTCTTTCCTCACCACTTTGTTGTTTCTGCTCGTGTAAGTTATCGGAAGTGGAAACTGGGCTGGGCATCTTCAACAAAGTGGGCTTTCTCAGCCCATCTCGGATGCTATTGGGTTTCTTTTCTTTGATTTAAGGGTCCATAACTGCGGTAAAATAAAATAAAGAAGGAGAATAAAAATTTATTGTGTTTGGGGATTTTGCTATCAATTACAGCAGCTGCAAGATAGAAATTTCCCTGTGTTTGATAGATGATGTATGACCTTTAAATAAAATTTTTAATAAAATTAAGGGTTTTGTTGTAATTATCACTTATAAGGGTGTGAATGTGAAGATTTTATTTGGTATAATTTTTCAAATATACCTTATTTAAGTGGAACTTTTGTTAGTAGAGTTTTTACTAAAAAAATTTTAGTTATTTAGTTGTCAATGAGAATTTTTATTAAAAATTATAAAATTATTTTAATAGATAAATTTTTTAAAGTTATACTTTGAAAAAGATAACGTAAAATTGTCATATAAGTAAATGTATTTTAGGTATTTTAATATTAAAAAAATTTTTCAACCTCTATTCTCAAAAGCTCAAAATTTATATTTTTATTAGTACAGGCAAAATACTTATTTAAACTTCAAAAATTCTACTAAAAAAATAACAGAACAATAACAAAAATTTAAATAGAGTTTATGATATTAAATAAATATTTATGACTATTACATAAGTCATATTAAATAGGCACAAACACGAAAAGCAAAACATGACAAAATAAACTATCAAGTGGATGTGGATGCTTGAGCACGATCATTTTAACTAATTTTAAGCTTTATTTTGTACTACATTACCACAGTTTTAACTCTTGCTCTTTTAAGTCAAAATCTGAAACAGTAGGCTAGGTGATAACAACTTATGATTCCCTCAAACAAATGAAATAAACATATGGAAATTGTCCAAGAAAATCAATAAAATCCTGAAATTTATTTCCTTATTCAAAGTCACAACCTCCTTGAAAGAATTCTAAAACAATAATGTTTGGCAAGCAAGAAAGTGTAAAAAAAATGCAAGAAAATAAAGGTGAATTATGTATAGAAGCTAATGGAAGATTCTCTTATTAACTGATTGAAAAATGAATACACATTACATATATATAGCAAACTAAATGATCCACATTGATTCGTTATACACACGTGACATTTGATCCATGTGAGGTGAGCTGTGTAACTAGCTTGCCAACTTAGCTAAGTGAACTATTCAACTGTAATCAGTCATATGATATTAAGGTGCTCTACTTTTCTTGGAAACCTGTATCATTAACATCCCCCCTCAAGCTGAAATGTCCAGGATGGACATTCAACTTGCTACGCAAGTAATGAAGTTGCTTGAAAATGAGTACTTTATTTAATATATCAGCTGATTGATGCTCACTAGGCACATAATTAACCTTAATACTCTTAGCTAAAACTTTGTCTCTAATGAAGTGTATATCCAATTCAAGATGCTTTGTTTTAGCATGATAGACTGGATTATATGCTAAAGCAGTAGCTCCTTGATTATCACACCACATCATTGGGGTGGCGCTTAGTTGAATTTGCAGCTCACTAAGTGGAGATTGTATCCTTGTGACTTCTGAAGTGGCCTGAGCTAATGCTCTGTATTCAGCCTCTGTACTGGACCTTGATACAACAGATTATTTCTTGGAAGACCATGAGACCAACATGGGACCTAAGTAGACTGCAAAACCAGCCACTGACTTCCTATTATCTTTATCACAAGCCCAATCAGAGTATCTGCAAAGCTTCACTGGTGTAAAATTACAGTCCAAAGTGTAAAGTGCCTTTCAAATATCTTAACAATCTTTTTCAAGCTTCCCAATATTGTTTTCGTGGACTAGATAAAAACTAACTTTACTTGTTAACTGAGTAAGCTATTTCAGGCATGGTAAGCGTAACATATTGCAAGGCTCTTAAGATACTTATGTATTGAGACACATTGGCAATAATGTCACCTGAGTCTTTTGTAAGATAATGACTTGTAGGTATAAGTGTAGGCACTAGACTGCAGTTGACCATATCATGTTTAGCCAATATATCATCAATATATTTAGCTTGGGACAGATGAATTCCATCTGCAGATTTTAACACTTCAATGCCCAGAAAGCAGTGAAGTTCCCCGGGGTCTTTTAAAGCAAAAGCGTGATGCATGTCTTGATTGACTTGCTAAATCAGAGAAGGGTTGGAACTAGTGAGAATGATTGCATCAACATAAGCCAAAACTAGAATTACATGGCCATTGATCCACTTGTAGAAGAGAGAATTATCTAATTTAGAGTGTTGAAAATGCCATTTAGAAAGTACTGCATTCTTAAACCTATCAAACCAAGCTCTAGGAGCTTGCTTCAAACCATATAGAGCATTTTTTAACTGCAAATGTGCTGAGGTTTACTAGGGTCTACAAAACCCTCAGGTTGTGCCATGCATACAAAACCCATTTATTGAGTACTGCCAAGCTAAGAATAACTCTTACTGTGGAGGCCTTAACCACTGGACTAATGGTACAACAACAACAACAACAATAACACACCACTGGACTAATGGTACAACAACAACAACAATGACTCAACAACAACAACAACAACTGTGGAGGCCTTAACCATTGGACTAATGGTACAACAACAACAACAACAATGACTCAACAACAACAACAACAACAACATCAACAACAATAATAATAGTAATTTAAGTGAGGGTAATATGGTCACTTTAGGGAATAGAATTTCTATTCCCACCTCCTCCACAGGAATGAGAACTCTAGTGATCATTCCTAATTTTGCGTGGGCCCACTACCTTGATTTCCATTCCAGCTCTCATTTAAGCAAGTAAACACATAATTCATTCGCATTCATTGATTCTCATTCCTATTCTAGTTAAGTAAACACACCATAAATGTTTTAGTCTAATCAACCCCATGTGTCTAATTAGACCCCTTAGCCACCAGCCTAGCTTTGTATCTTGAAATGAAGCCATCAGAGTTGTATTTAAGCCTTAAAACCTACTTATTTCCAACTACTTTGACATGAGTAGTAGGCAGGACTAATTCCGAGGTTTGATTGTTTTGAAGAGCTTGAAACTCCTCTTGCATAGCTTTAAACCACATAGGATCAGATAATGCTTAAGAAACATAAGTAGGTTTTGAGGGCTGGGCCTGTAATGCTGACATGTAAGTCTTAGGCTTAAAACTTTCAACTTTTGATTTGGTGAGCGTTGCACGACCAGTAGGTGAAGGTGAAAGTAACCCATGTGTTGGTGAATGATGAATTGGTGAAGTAGATAATGGTGAAGAATGTGATTGTGAAGATGAATGAGAGGAATTTTGAGAGGCTGGGTGAATAAAAGAATGAGAAATAATACTTGGTTGTGAAACAGTAGAAATAATTGTTGATGGTGTTGCCAAAAGAACCTAAAGATGAACAAAAGAAGGAACATAAGAAGAGACAAAGGACTATGATATAGAAGAAGTAGATTGAAAATTAGCAGGAGATGAAAAATCTAAACCAGAAACATAAGGAAAATAATATTCATCAAAAGTAACATGATTTGAAATGTAAACTCTCCATGAAGAATGAAGACATTGATAACCCTTATGATGAGAACTGTAACCAATGAATATGCATTTTTCAGTTCTAAAGTCAAACTTATGTTTATTGTATAGCCTGAGAGTGGAGTAACAAACACAACCAAATGTTCTAAGATATGAATAATCAGATTTCTGGTTAAACAACTTTTGAAAAGGTGAAATGTTATTCAAAACTGGAGTGGGAATTCTATTTATCAAGTGAACAGCTGTGTAAAAAACATTCCATCAGAATTTTAGAGGCAAGTGTGCTTGTGCTAGTAAGGTTAGGCCAATATCCACTATGCGCCTATGTTCCCTTTCAATTTTTCCATTTGGTGATGGATATGAGGATAAGGATGTCTGAAATGTATGCCAGATGTAGTTAGTAAGGAAGAAAAGGTTCTAAACTCTCCTTCCCAATTAATTTGAACAATTTTAATTTGGTGCTGCAGTTGCTTTTCAATAAAGAGTTTACAAGTTGAAAAAACTTCAAATGCATTTGATTTTGCAGATAATGAAAATATCCAAGGGAATATAGTAAAATCATCTAGGATAGAGAGGTAGTAATTAAACCCTCGAGTTGAAGAAATGTGAGAAGGTCCGGAAAGATCTGTGTAGACCAGTTGTAAGGGTGTTGTTGTTTTGGTTTTAACTGAGTTAAAATGTAACATATGATTTTTGCCATATTGACATGTAGTGCAGAAGGATAAATTGCCAATTTTATTGACACCAACCAAACTATTACCAGCTTTAAATATAGTTTTGAGAATATAAGGTGCTGGATAACCCAATTTTCTGTGAAGAACATTGACATCAATAGATTGTATTGCAACAGTAGAAAAAATAGGGTTGTGATTTAGTTCAGAGGAGTTTACAACATCAGATTTATTGGAATGAAACACAAAACAAGAAGCAAAGAGAGACTTAAGATTATTGGAATTATTTGAGTTAGGATGAGCTGACTGATCTGCGGAAAAAAAGGGAGGAGAAACTTTGGACCTTATACAAGCCACCATTAGAAACACCTTCAAGCAAAATTATTCATGTGTTCCTGGCCTTAACAAAGCACAAATTATCAAAGAATTCAACAGTAACATTGTTATCAGCCAATAGCTTTGAAATACTAAGTAAGTTTTTGGTAATGTTTGGTACTTGAAGAACATGATTAAGTAATAAGGCTTCTGAAGTTGTAGTTTGTTTCAAGTAAAGCTTATCCTATATGTTTAATAGGCAATGCATTTCCATTTCCAACAAACAATTTTTCCTCACCAACATAAACTTGAGAGTAAAGAAGCTTACCTAGATAATTGGTGACGTGGTTTGTTGCATCATTGTCAATGTACTATGATGGATCTTTAACTAGCTCAGGTGAGGGAATTTGAGCTGGTGAAGGCAGAGTTGATGAAGTTGGGGCAGCGTACTGTCCATTATTATCATGAGTTGTACTAGGAGCATATGTAGATGAACTAGGAGTAAATGAATAATATGCAAAGAGAGTGCCAAATGAATTATCTATATACATCATATTGCCTTGAATACCAGAACCTCTTGGCATGTTGTAACTGCCTTTAGTTGACCAACCTCTGCCACCACCATTGAAAAACGTTCCTCTTCCAAATTGTCCTTGAGGTTTAAAACCACCATTAAAATTACCTCTGCCACAGTTTCTTTGAGGAAAAAAGGATAAGTTGTATCTTTATTGGCTCCATGTCCGGGTATGAAGCATATTTGACATACAACATCAGAAGAATTAACACTATTATCAAACTGTCCAAAACTATAGCCAGTATACCCTCCATTAAAGCCACTATAACCTAAACTGTTTCCACCTTCAAAATTTCCTTGAAAATTCTTTAGAAAACCATAATTACTCTTTCTAGAATATGTGCTTCTGTGAGCAACATTTGATGTCATGTTATGCATCACATCACTAGCAATTTTTCTTTTTTTTTTTGTTTAATTGTATTTTCATGACTCAACAGCAAAGAATACAGTTCATCTCATGTAATCTTATCACCTCTAGCCAAAATAGCAGTTACCAAAGATTCATAATCAGAGGAATCAAGGCTAGTCAAAACGTGCATGACAAGATCATTTAAATCCACTGGCTTAGCAGCCAAACCTAAAGGAATCAAGGCTAGTCAAAACATGCATGACAAGATCATTTAACTCCACTGGCTTAGCAGCCAAACCTAAAGTATCAGCTATGCATTTGATTTTAGCAAAGTAGTCAACCATATGCATGGATCCTTTCTTAATAGTTTGAATTTTCATTCTAAGTGTTTGAATTCGAACTTGAGATTGAGAGATGAACATACTAGTGAGAGTCTGCCAAAGCTGCTTAGAGGTTGTGCAATCGATCACAGTGGAGAGTAAATTCTGCTGAATTGATGACATCATCAAGTTTAAGAGGAGCTGATTAATTTTCATCCAAGCTTTGAACTCTGGATTTGTAGATCTAGAACTAGTTCTAGTTGAAATTTCAGCTTCATTGTTGTTCTCAGAGTGAAGAAACTACTCAGGATACTCATGATCACCGTTGATGAAACCTTCTAAGCCGTTACCTTTGACTGATGCAAGAACTTGTGTACGCCACAAAATAGATTTGTTATGATCAAGCTGAACTGGTGTAACAAAGCTAAAAGATGAGTTGTTTTGAGGAATGCTTGCCATTTGAAACTCTGATACCATGAAAGGATTCTAAAGCAATAATGTTTGGCAAGTAAGAAAGTGCAAGAAAATGCAAGAAAATAAGGGAGAATTCTGTATAGAAGCTAATGGAAGATTCTCTTATTAACTGACTGAAAAATGAGTAAACATTACATATATATATAGCAAGCTAAACGATTCACATTGATTCGTTATACATGCGTGACATTTGATTCATGTGAGTTAAGCTGTGTAACTAACTTGCCAACTCAGCTCAGTGAACTGTTCAGCTACAATTAGTCATATGATATCAAGGTGCTCTGCTTTTCTTAGAAACCAGTATCACTATCAATCTTCAACATTGGTTGATTATCTTAAAATCCATGCAGCTCGCATATAAGAAATGATTTACAGATGATATATTGAAAGGTTCAAAATAGCATCATTTTTGTTGATAAGTTCAAAGATAAAAGTATTTCATTCTTTCAAATTCTCATCCTCCACAAGTTCCGTCATCGATATAGCAAAACCACCATTTGCTCTCCAAAAAACGTGCATATTCATATATTTCTATCTTTCATTAGAAACTCGTACCTCCACAGATTTAGCATCCTTGGTGGCAAAATGTTTAGCAAATGTGGCTGGAACATATTGCACAAACATAAAACTATTTCAAATTCGAAAGAAACTATACAGTCACAGTATTTATCCAAGAAGCTTACCACACGATTGTGCTTTATTGAACTTGACTGCAAGATGATCAATGATATGGGATATTTCACATTTAGTGATCTGGCGATTTTTAGCACTCTCTTGCTTTCTTCTGTTGAAAAAGCTGTGTGTTTTTTAGAAATACATATTCCTATTTCTCTTAAGTAAACCCTACAAATTATATTCAATATTATCATCATCATCAGATTCATTTTTCTCCACAAACTCTTCCTTTCTGCACTTCTTGATTTGTGACTCACACTCACAGTGCTTGTGCTTTGCTTTGAAATTCTCAAACGAATTACTAGTAGCAGATTGACGACTTCTTTTTTCAGGCTTTGATCCTTGTTCACTCTTGTAATTAATCTCACAAGCGGTGAGATCAAATATGAGAATGCGAAAATTTGAATTCTTGTCATACTTGAAGACCGAAAAGTACCCAGCAGAGACTGAATAATATTTTGCGAAGTCATACCAACTATCATCAAACCAAACACTCTCCTCATCGCTTTTCAAACGCACTCGCCAAGGACGACCATTAAGTACTGCAAGGGTGGCATCATCAAAAAGTTCATGCGCAAAATCTCTCAAAAACTTTTGCCTAATATTGTAATTAGGCAATAATCTATAAAAAAAAGAAAAAAAGAAAGAAAGAAATGTCTCCTATGAGCTAAAATCAGAATTAGGCAACAAAGAAACTGGATTTGATTGTATCATTTAGTTTGAATTGATATCAGTATTAGGCAATACATTTGGTAAAAAAAAACTACAAATAGGCAGCCCTAGGCTTAGTTTAATTGGCCACCTAGGGTAATTACTTATTAGATGGGATTTCTCATTTCCGTCCGAACCTTTAAAATAATTTAAAACAATACTACAAATAGGGGAACTGAAATAATAAGTTTTAGGATGGTAGTAAAGCAAAGCCACGCAGTCTAAATACACAAAAGTGGTTGAAACTTGTTTAAAGGCTAAAAGGGAATTGAGGAAATGAAGTCCATGATAATCAAATAAAGAAGATGAAACAAAAAGCTGTGGAATTAATTAAATACCAGCGTCTTGTGTTCCAGTGAAGAGGGAAGAATAACCTTGAAGAAATGCGGGGGACTAGGAGCCATTGATTTGTTTTGTTACAAGAGATGAAATCATGAATGCATTTTGATTTATCCCTTCAAGTTTTAACTGCCCATCTAGCCCAATCAATTTTATTATTCTTTTAATTGTTTTTATGGTCAGTGGCGGACCCAGATAATTAAATTAGGAAAATGATGTTCACACAACATTTAGTACAACATTTAGCACCGAACGGTGCGTTTTGAAAGTAATATAAATCACACACAGCAGCCACGCACAGCAGCAGCCACACGTGCAACCCAGTTTCTCCTCCATTGTGCTCGATCTTCTCCTCCAATATGCTCGATCCAGCCAAAATAGCAACTCACTGAAACTCAGCCTCACACACAGCGGCCACGCACAGCAGCCACACACAGCTCACGTGCAACCCAGCTTCTCCTCCACTCTGCTCGACCCAGCAAATCCACAACTTCCTGAAGCCAAATCTGACCAGCAACAGTGCCTCTGACCGTCGATCTCCCCCACGGTGTCTCATCCTCTCGGCTGTGTCAGAAAATTCACTTGCGGCTTCACTCTCTCGGCTTCACTTCACTCGTCGTCGGTTGCCGTACTTAATTTGTTGAGGTAATTTGCTTCATTTATTCGTAATTTGACTGTGGTGGTTATGAATTGCTAATTTTGGGATTTGCTTCATTTATTCGAAATTTGGCTGTGGTGGTTATGAATTGCTGATTTTGGGCTGATTACGGAGTATTTATTTTGTCGGCTGCTGTAATCGTTTGTGGAACTAATTTGGTTCGTTAATGCTAAATTTGGTTGTTTTCAGTATAATTTTTTTAATATTCAGTTGTCATTGTTGAAATTTGTGTGGAGAGTATCTGTGGTCAAGTTTTGTAGAACCTGAAACTAGGAAGTTAGCTTAAGACACCTCAACAAAATAATTAGTTGACACCCTGAAAAGTCCAGAACATCCAAATGAATTATTTTCATTTTGTTAATATGAATTATTTTAATTTCACAGAAATAAAGAATATGGACAACGACACTAAAGTTGAAGAGTTGGAAGAAATTGAGCAGGATGATGAGCCAATGATTGGGATGTCATTTGATAATGATATTGACATGTTCATTTACTACAAAGAGTACGGTAAAAGAAAGGGGTTTCCCGTTATGCGAAGAACTAGTAGAAAGGATAGTGATGGGACACTCAGACATGTGACTTTTGCTTGTGGGCAAAGTGGTGAGACAAGAAGCAAATCTACTAATATCTTAAGGCCTCAACCTAATTCAAAAACAGGCTGCAATGCTAAATTGGGAGGTGTTTTAGGGGAAGATGGAAAGTGGATGATTCGGAGCTTAAATCTTGAACACAACCGCGCATTGTTAATTCCAACCAAGTCTAGGTTTTTTCGGTGCAATCGTAGCCTCAGTACATATGCAAAAAAGAAGCTTGATGTAAATGATCAAGAAGGAATCAAATTGTCCAAAAATTATCAATCACTTGTTATTGAGGCTGGTGGGCATGAAAACGTGACATTCATAGAAAGAGACTATAGAAATCATGTTCAGAAAGAAAGAAGGTTACGACTTGGAGATGGAGATGCTGCTACGCTTCAAAACTATTTTATTAAAGTGCAAGCCGAAGACAATAGGTTTTTCTTTAGTATGCAAGTGGATGATGAGGGACGATTAAAAAATAATTTTTTGGCCGAGCCAAGGAATAGGGAAGCATACAAGGAATTTGGAGACATTGTAACATTTGACACCACGTATCTTACAAATAAGTATGACATGCCATTCGCCCCATTTGTAGGAGTTAATCATCATGGTCATTCAATTTTATTTGGGTGCGGCCTGATTTCACACGAAGACATTGAGACATTCAGGTGGTTGTTTCGGACGTGGTTATCCTGTATGTCTAACTCGGCTCCCATTGGAATCATTACAGACCAAGACAAAGCAATGAAAGTTGCAATTCAGAATGTTTTTCCCAACACTCGACATCGGTGGTGTTTATGGCATATACTGAAGAAGATTCCAGAGAAGCTGGGGGGCTATAAGGAATATCGTGGCATTAGCAATGTATTGCATTGTGCTGTTTATGATTCCCAGAGCCCTGCGAAATTCGAGGAAACTTGGCACTATATGATTGCAGAATATGATTTGGGAGGTAACGAATGGTTGGGGGGCTTATACAATGAAAGGCATCGTTGGGTACCTTGTTATCTAAAGAATAGTTTCTGGGTATGAATGTCAACCACTCAACGCAGTGAGAGCATGAATGCATTTTTTAATGGTTATGTTAATTCAAAGACAACTTTAAAGCAGTTTGTGGAACAATATAGCAATGCATTAAAGAATAAATGCCAGAAAGAATTTGAAGAAGATGCGAGGTGTCTTTCCCAACAAATACCATGTGTAACATATTATGCGATGGAGAAGCAAGTTCGAGATGTGTACACTATTTCGAAGTTTCAAGAATTTCAACAAGAGTTGATTGGAAAGATGTATTGCGAATTTGTCAATTATATGGGTTCTGAATATATAGTTAGAGAGAATGTTAAAGTTGGAGAGGGTAAGAAAAGAACTTTCTCCGAAGCACATTTTGATGAAAAAAATGATGAAGTCAATTGTAGTTGTGCAAGGTTCCAGTTTCAAGGAATTGTTTGCAGGCATGCCATTACAATCATGATACGCAATGACATGGAAGTACTTCTAGAAAAGTACATCCTACGAAGGTGGAGAAAAGATGTGTGGAGATGTCATAGCAGGGTGAAAACGAGTCATGAGTTGCATAATTGCACAGATGAACAAAAGCGATATGAGAAAATGTGTGCTAGTTTTGCAGAGGTTGCAATCACAGCCGCAACAAGTGTTGAAAGCTGTAATCTTGTTTTGAATTGGATTGAAAAAGTACAGCAAGATCTACCGAAGACAATTCAATGCGGAGGTAACGAAGCACGTGTTGTTACAGGCCAAGGGAGTTGCAGTAACAGTGTGGGAATGGAAACAGTACGTGATCTAGTAGCTAAGCGTCGTAAAGGTCGTCCACCCTGTCAAAGAAAAAAGTCCAACAAATTTTCGAAATCTAAAAAGAATTTTGCGCGTTCCAACGCGGAGGTTAGTTTTAAAGTTAATTAAAGTAAAATAATTTATTTCTTAAATTATGCTCAAATGTACGTTTTGTTTACTTTATAGGATGGACAAATAAACGATCAAGTGACGACTACGATCCCAACACACGAGAATAATGTTGTTTCGGTAGGTTTTATGAAATTAGTTTCCATACACTTAATTTTCATTACTTATCACAAACATTTTCTAATATATCATTGGATTTTCATAGACACTTCAAAATTTTGAAGGAAGTTCCGTTGATAGGAATATATACCCATATGGAATTATGGACTATTGTAATGTAAGTTTTTCACATTCTGTGTATATGATTTTTTAATTTTCGTTTCATTGAAGTTCCATTAATGTATGTTTGTTTTAGGGTCTTATGAACTTGCATCCTTTGGTTGGGAATAATATTTATCCAACCGCTACACAGAATTCTTGCACGGTAAGTGGTGATAGATTTTGTTGATAGTCATCTTATGTACTTTAATATTTGCTCATCTTATGCACTTTATTTTCTTTTATTATAACAAGATGTTTAATTTTTTATAATAGCAACCACAACTCCAGTCGCATGGACATTTTCAGCAGCTACTCTTTCAGCAAGATAATGAATACGGAGTATCAAAGTGATTCCATAGAATAGAATTGTATTTGTATTTTAAAAATGAAGAATGCGGATGTTTGTAATATTCTCATTAATATTCGGATACAACCCTTTTTCTATGGGAAAATTTATTTTCGGATGATATGTGAGCTTTTGAATTTCATACGCAAAATAATATTCATACACATTATCATTACTGTTGCGAATAAAGATTTACATCTACTAAAGCATTCATGATATACAATTGACCAAAAAAAAAAAAATAATAACGATACATTAGTTAATTATACAACTTAAATATAAATATCAAAATAACTATAATTATTTCTGAGACATATTTCACTATAAGACTTGGTTCTCTTTTTCGAAGTTCATCACCCATCACTTGCCTTTGATCTTCACATTGTCGTCTTTGTTGAAATTCTTTCTCAAACAATTGAAATTTAAGAGATAAGCATTCAATTTGATGTCCCAACTTGCAGACTTCTCCTAATAAGATGTCAATTTTATTTTGGTTTAGATTCCGATCTTCCATCCCTCCAAAGTCATTAGATCCACTGCTTTTCCGATCATCATCCCATTCAAAAGCCCCACATCTTTTGCACTTCCAAAACTTACGATTCGGATTTTCTTTTGTACGTGAAGTTCGTAAGACCTTATTATTGTTGCAGCATTTTTCACAAGCTTTCAGTTGTGTTTGAATTTCACTTGTGCTCGAGGACATAATGATTGAACAAATTCTGTATAAATATAAACAACCGTACATAATGATTGTCAAGGTAAGCTATTACAGCACATAATGATGATTCCCAAGTATAAGCAGCACAAAATGATGATTCTCAAATGCAAATACAAAACAGCTCAAAAATTTAATGCAAAACATGCATTTGAAAAGACTTACACACTCTATACACTACTGGTTTTACATGGGAAGCAAGAGCACATCACATATTACTTCAAGTTTTCATCAACAGTAAACACATACTCAAGAACCAAAACTGTAATGGGATCAAACCAGTTCCAGTGATCACCAGCTCCAGTTATAGTGATCACGGATGCCATTTCCAGCATAAAGTCATCTCAATCAGCAAAAAAGACTATAAAAAATGCAATTACAAATCAATGTTGATGAATTTATTTGCCTAGTACAAATCAAACCAAATGTAATTACAAATCAATCTAAACTAGCTCAGTTTCAGGTTCTACGAAACTTGACCACAGATATTCTCTACGCAAATTTCAACAATGACAACTGAATATTATAAAATTTATACTGAAAACAACCAAATTTGGCATTAACAAACCAAATTAGTTCCACAAACGATTACAGCAGCCGACAGAACAAATACTCTGTAATCAGCCCAAAATCAGCAATTCATAACCACCACAGCCAAATTTCGAATAAATGAAGCAAATCCCAAAATCAGCAATTCATAACCACCACAGCCAAATTGCAAATAAATGAAGCAAATTACCTCAACAAATTAAGTACGGCAACCGACGATGAGTGAAGTGAAGCCGAGAGAGTGAAGCCGCAAGTGAATTTTCTGACACAGCCGAGAGGATGAGACACCGTGGGGGAGATCGATGGTCAGAGGCACCGTTGCTGGTCAGATTTGGCTTCAGGAAGTTGTGGATTTGCTGGGTCGAGCAGAGTGGAGGAGAAGCTGGGTTGCACGTGAGCTGTGGGTGGCTGCTGTGCGTGGCCGCTGTGTGTGATTTATATTACTTTCAAAACGCACCGTTTGGTGCTAAATGTTGTGTGAATATCGGTGTTGTTAAATTAGGGGATCTTAGTTAAAAAAAAATTATTTGATTTGAGTTTTTTTAAACTTCACTCGAACACATTTTAAGTCTTATAAACTCAAATTTTATTATTTTCTTTTAAATTTTAAATAATAATTATAATAAATTATTTATTTTGCATAGGTGAAAGTATTCTTTTTCGAAGTAATTTTTATAAAATATTTAAAAAACTAAAATAATGTGGCTATAAGGATTTGAACAAATGCTCTAAAACTATTAAATAACACTTTTATCACAGAATTACAAATCTTTTATAATATAAAAAATATGTCTAAATTCATTTTATTTAATTTATTCAGAAGAGTTTAATGTATATTTTAAAAGAAAAATTAATAATTCAGAAGGAGTTTCAGAGCCTTAGTTGAATCCACCCATACTCATGGTAACATTTTAATGGGTTATTAATGACCATTATTATAATCCGTTACTGTTTGTACGTAATTGTTGTTTATTTTTTGGGTGATTTTTGTCTCGTTATCGTATTTAAATTTTACGTTTCTATCAGAAAACCTGCACGTTCCATGCAGTCAGAGGAAATTATGTACGTGTAGAAGTCAATTGCTGCGTTTTTACCGTACATTTATTTTAACTTACAACAAAGACAAACCAATATAAAATTAAGTAGCAAAGTAGTGGATGTGGACGAATAAGTGAATTTTGCATGATTATAAGTTTAGTTATATTAAATATAAGTTAAGAAGGCCAAAAAAATTATTAAATTTTACCCAAAAAAAAAAAAAAAACTTGGTTGCACGAGTAAAAAGACCAAGTGCAAGTTTTAGAGTTAATCTTCTTCACAATCATATTTTATTTCAAAAGCTCCCCCAAAAAACCATTGCGTCTTTGTCTGTCTTCCACCGCAATAAACCGACATGATTGACTAATAGAGATCCCACTTTCTTCAAGAAAGCCAACAATTTTATGCCCATCTGCCGTTTATCGAATCAGTGATGACTGATGAATAAGCAAAGTCTTTTTCACTGTTTACAAATAAAACCGTAAAAATACGTTTACAACATTCTAAATAGTATTCCGAATATCATCTTTAGAATTTAGATGCACAAGACTACCGCAACAAGCTATTTAGCTTGAAAGTAAACAAAGTAGTTGTAAAGACAACGGCTTAGATATTCAATTTTATTTTCTAAGAAGCTAAGGCCGTCGAAATGCGTAGACCCCAAATTTTAATTCGCAGCATTTTAACCAATAATGTCAGCATATAAAGCAGTAAAAGTTGAGAATATTGCCTGCTTCTTCTCTGAAGAATAAGTTTGAAGAAATGGGAGGGCTCTACAGCCCAGTTTTCATGCATCCATTTTCTTAATCATCGCAGTCCACAAGACATTAAAAAAATAAAAATGATGGCTTTATAAAGCACGGAGAGTCAAAAACATGTATATAAAAATTATGGGCAGAGCGTGATACCAAAAGTAAATGTATTATTGATAAATTTGACCATGCTTCATATGTATGAAATTAAAATAAGGAAAATGTTAAGAGCAATACTAGGTATCCCACATTATAAGTCTCAATTTGAGTTTCAATTAATGTGATATTTATTAATTAGATGATGATTAAGTAATTTTACTAGTTATGAAATCAATCATTTAATAAATGAGTGACATATAGTATTGGAACTCAAATATTAAGATCTAAAATATTATTGAAATGTTAAAACTCTAAAGTGTATCACATATTTAGAGCAGACAAAGAGACCATAGAAAAGATAAATAAAATTAAGGAAACTGAAATTCATACGCCCCCAATTACATCAAGATACCAAATATATACTTTGACTTAGTGGAATTTTAGCTTTTCTGCAGATATCCTTGAAAGCATTGTGAAAACACTAAAAAATAAATGCATATTTATTCAACTCAACTTACCATATAGCAAAGGGAAACATTGATGCAGGGTTAGCAAAAGGGAAAAATTGATGCATGAGTGATGGAGTAAGAACTACTTCACTCTTTTGCAACATTTTGTCTATTTAGTGTAAAAATGCCCGTAATATTGTAGAGATAAAATAAAACTCATAAATTTTAAGAATACTCGTAAATCTAAAAAAATTAAGTCGTGTTGATTTTTAATGCTTGAATCTTATTTGTATTATTATTGTGAAAATGAGATAAATGAATTAAGGAGGGAAAACAGAAAAAAAAGAAAGACAATTCAATTACGAATTCAACACTCACACTGTTACCAGGATAAATAAATAAATAAATAAATAGAGTTGGATAAGGTTGGGTTGGGTTGGGTTAAATTTTTTCAACCCCATATTAGTTGCATATGGTTGGGTTGAGTCCCAATCTAATCCGTGGTCACCCAATTTGGCAATTTTTAAAGGATTGAGTATTTCTTAACTCAAGAATGCTGAAGGCAATGTGCATTAAGCTTTAGAAGATATTTTCCAGTTTTATTAAAAAAAAAGAAAGAAATATTTTAAAGATGGGAAAGAGAGGGAAAGAGACGGACAAACAGAAGAGTTAAAGGAAGAAAGACATTTCAAAAGATTTTGGAAAAAATTTAAAAAAAAAAAAGAGTAAAAGGAAGAAAACTGTTCGCATGCGCAAGCGATCGCCTGAGTGAATTGACTCAGTCATAAAACGAATTGTCAGCATCCGACAGGGACATGACGTGTCATCATTCCATTGGCAGAAAATCGTACCGTCCAGTTGACCGAAAGTTTTTTTTAATTACTCTCTCAAAAGAAGATAAAGAAATCTCACGAGCATCTTTACATTTTCTACTGTACATCACTCAACAGTAGTAGTTACAGAATCTAAATGCGAATATGTAAGTACCGTACTACCAGCTGACTCTTCCGTTGGGCTTGTGACACGTGGCAAGAATGCGGGCGTAATACATTGTCAGCCGTACAATTATATTGGAGTGACCACAGTGGATGGGGACAGATGCACTTGATTGTGGCACCGTAATCTAAAAGTTGTTTTTGAAAGTACAAGAAACAGTCTTTTTCAGAGGATAGGAGAGAGAGAGAGAGAGGGGGGTGGGTTCAGCAAACTGACTCTGCTGAAGCACCTTATGGTTTTTTGTACTTTCCCTGCTCGTTTTTTACTTCGCCAAACGACAAGGGATACTAGTTAAATTTTCTTTTATCATCTCATTAACTTTATTGGATTTTAATGAATTTACAAATTAACCCTTGCTAATTGGGTAACTTGTGGCTCAATGAAGCTAAACTCTGCAGTTTCAGAGCGCCTTAGCCCTTAGCTGTTTAGCCCTTAGGCCTTCTCCTCTGCCTTGGCTGCAATCCAAATGAGGCTCTGAGTTCCTTGGGGGCATTGGATTTGGTGGCAGCATTTGCCTAAAGTAGGACGGCATAAAAGAGAACCGAAAGTGTCAATTATCCAAAATGCCCCCCCTACTCTCTAAAGAAAATTTTTCACACCGGAGCACTTCAATCATTTATCACGTGGGTGGAAATGAAGGTAATTTATCACTACTAACTCACTAATTGGTCCGTCTTCATAATGCATTCAAGTAATAATTAGTTCTAAAAACAAATGCCAGGCATCATTTATCACTATTTATATTAGCATTAATCTCTCTATCAAACTCTTTTCTAATATCATTGTTTTAAACTAAATAGATTTTGTGAGTTATTATCGTAATTTCAATAAAAAGAAAAGATAAGAAAAAAAAAATTTGAGAAAAAAAGGTCTCTACAATGTGTACAGAGATGGAGCTCGAAGTAAATCTCCAAGAGGGCCAAATCCTTCTATAGCGTAAGTAATATGCTTAGATTGTCCAAATGGGGTTTTAAAGAAATAACATGACAGACAAAAAATTGAGGCTTAATCACATAATTGAAGGCTACGGTAGGTGTTAATGGAAAAAAATGAAAAAGCAACAAAATAAAATGCAAACCGCAGTGGCCCAAGCTCTATTAACACCCATCTTTTAAAATTTGGGTTTCGGCTGTTTATTTTTTATTTTGTTTTTGTTACCTTTATTTACTAACAACTTTGACTTCATTTCACATTAACAGTAGTAAAAAATTAAAATACACATTATCTTATATATAAAGGTTAAATGTCAAAATAGCAGGAGTCAATTTAATCTTCTTAACCTAATTTTTCATAGTTTATTTGGAAACTCTAAAAAAAATTTCAAATTCTGCAAGAACCATGCCGCCTCTAGCCTTATACAAGCTCTGTCCCCGAATGTATGAATTGTATATGAATTTTTAATCAATACTTGTTCAATCTTAAGAAATTTTATTGGCTAATAAAGTATAATTCAGATTCTAGATACTTTATTATCTTACTCACTTCAAAAGTTTCGTATGTAATAACTCTATTGCATTTTATGGAAAAAAAGAAAAAGTCATGGAGAAATTTGTTCATATCATATAATTATATGCTAATGGATTTTTTTGGGAAGAAATCTATTGGGCAACTTGATTCCAATAGTTCAATATGCCTGTTGACATTTAGATATTTGTTCGTAATATAATTATTTTTTTAACAATGAATTTATCGGGAGGAAATCTTTAAGACAACTTGAACGCAATATGCCTAATGACAACTTAATTTTGAAAAATGGAGAGCTTCTATATAACTGAATTAATCTATGACATTTGTAAAGAGTTATATGCTCGCGGTTTCTATATAACTTGGTTAATCTGTGACATTTGTGGACAAAGATTTTCTTTTTTTCAAATTTTAAGAACTTGGTATTCCTAGCACTCTTCTAAAATTACAAGAAGTAAGTTGATTAAGGACAATGTGGGGGGCATTTTCGTACTTGGACTAGGGGAAGTGGGGGACGCTGATTCGGGTAACGACAGTAGACCATGCAATGCAACTCCAACAAGGTTTTTACAGTTTCATGCGTAACGAGAGATGCCAAAGGGACAGTATCTGGCACACTCAGAACCATGTTCCATACTTTGAACCATGCCTCTAAATTAAACTTCGGTTAATTCAATCACCGGTAGGTGGTCATAAACAGCAATCACACCTCAACACGTCATCATTTTTCTCACTTCAATCAACAGTTGCACTATACTTAATTACGTTTGGATGACGTGTCGAAATTTGAATGGAGAGAAAAACCCGATCGCTAAAACGTGGGACGCAATCACGCAAAGAGATCCCAAGACGGCTGACTTTTGACTGGTTAGTTTCCAAATGTCAAGTCCTAAACTAACGAGCCATCGACTAGATTTCGTTCTCTCAGGTTTCCCATAAAGATCAGCCACACTTGACTTAAGGGCAGTTTTGAGAACCCAAAAACAGTCGCCTTTATTTATATCAAACCAACAGCTTTGAAGTTTCACGAACAGCAGAGTAGCGTTTGAGACTTGAGAAAGAGAGAAAATGGACCCGGAAGCGTTCACGGCGAGTTTGTTCAAGTGGGATCCACGAGTGGTCGTGGTACCACCATCGGCGAGGGTGCAGCTGGAACAGGTGTCACAACCACCAGCAGTGCCGCTTGGTCCTGCGGCAGCGGCCGCCTACTCGGCGCTGGTGCGTCCGAGGGAGCTGGGTGGGCTGGAGGAGCTGTTCCAGGCTTATGGGATAAGATACCACACGGCAGCGAAAATATCGGAGCTCGGGTTCACGGTGAACACGCTGTTGGACATGAAAGACGAGGAGCTCGATGAGATGATGAACAGCCTGGGTCACTTGTTCAGATGGGAGCTGCTCGTTGGAGAGAGATACGGCATCAAAGCTGCTGTCAGGGCTGAGAGGAGAAGACTTGACGAAGAGGATTTACGACGACGTCACTTGCTGTCTAGTGATACTACTACCAACGCTGTTGATGCTTTGTCCCAAGAAGGTATGCGGTCACATTCTTTCTGCCACAGAAAAATGGTATGCATGGGGGTCGATATTTAATGTCAATTTGCTTTTCTTGTTATTTTTTCTTTTGAAGTTATTGATAAGAAAGGAAAAGAAGCTCCAACTCCAAGAATTATAGACTTGAACTCAAGATTTTTAGGTTAGTGCCTTAGTGGGTCACTGCTTGTTTGAGCCTATATAGTTAGTATCCATAGTCAAAACATTGCATTTTACCAGCATTCTAGGAGTTCCTTTTTTCCGTTTGTCTATGGTTGCTTGCTTTTGCCTTTAACCCCAAGTCCTTGACTATTGTGTACTTGTAGTAGCGTGCAATAACTTTGTAATAAAAGCGAGTATATTTATTTTGTTTTCTGTGGGTGGGGTTGTGATTTTTTGGTGGATAGGGTTATCTGAGGAGCCGGTGCAGCAAGAGAAGGAGGCGGCTGGGAGCGGCGGAGGGGGACCGTGGGAGGTGGCAGAGAAGAAGAAACAGCGGCGAAGGAAGGGACCGAGACCGAGGAAGGTGGTGGATGTTAATCTTGAAGACGAGAATGATGATGATGAATATGGTGGCGGTTGTGGTGGCATGGAGAGACAGCGAGAGCACCCATTCATTGTGACCGAACCTGGTGAGGTGGCACGTGGCAAAAAGAACGGCCTCGATTACCTCTTCCATCTCTACGAGCAATGCCGTGAGTTCTTGATCCAGGTCCAGAACATCGCCAAGGAGAGAGGCGAAAAATGCCCCACCAAGGTAATTTAATTTAAACTTTTAATCCAAACCGTCCGATTCATTTATTGAATTGGCCGGATACAATGCAACTATAAGCCTCCATACGTTAGCATTTGTGATGACTCGTTGTTAATTGACTGACTCGTGAGTCGTGAACGAATAACGATGACTCACTTCATGGTGGATAGCTCGCGCCACTAGAAAATGTGATATGCTGTAGTTAAAAAGTCTTGCAGAAAATGTGACTAGTCAAGTAAGTACAGGCTGTTGGAGGCCTGTCAATTGTGGGCTAGAAATTGCACGGTTAAAATTTAATACTGCGCACGGTGTCCTTTTTTTACAAGTTCGTACATTGATTTGGCTTATCCTGCTGTGGTTAAAAAAAAATTGCAAATAGCGCATGGCTACTGAGGACCAAAAACAAAATTGAATTTAGCACGAAATATGGCAAAATTTAGCTTGTTATGCAAATTGCAGGTGACTAATCAGGTGTTTAGGTATGCGAAGAAGGCGGGAGCGAGCTATATTAACAAGCCAAAAATGCGGCACTATGTGCATTGCTACGCATTGCACTGCCTGGACGAGGAAGCATCGAATGCACTGAGGAGGGCTTTCAAGGAGAGAGGGGAGAATGTTGGGGCTTGGAGACAGGCATGCTACAAGCCTCTTGTGGCCATTGCTGCCCGCCAAGGTTGGGATATTGATGCCATTTTCAATGCTCATCCCCGTCTCGCCATTTGGTACGTGCCCACCAGGCTTCGACAGCTTTGTCACGCCGAGCGCAATAGTGCCGCCGCCGCCGCTTCTAGCTCTGTTTCTGCCGGGGCTGAACATTCTGTCATTTTGAAGCCATACTGATACGCCGTCGCTATTTGCTGGTCGAAAGAGAGAATAGAGAGTCTAATTACCGACTTAACTTACCCAATAAATTATATTTATGTTGTAGGTTAGTTATGATAGAATGTTTCATTGGGGAATCTTAGTGATGACGTTGGACTCAGCAATTAGTCACCGTCCATCACAGCAGTATTTGTCACTTATGGTATGATTGGCACTGGATGATAGTTTGTTTATATCGAATATACCCTACTATCCTTGGATATATATTACCAGGGATGGAACTGGGCGGAGTCCGGCTCGGGCTTTTCCAAGTCAGAGCCCGACCATCTACATAAGTTACAGTGTTCTGGCTCTTGAAAACTCTGATTATTATTTTGTGTGGTTAGGCTTAGGCTTTATCCGACAAACTTTTTTATTTTTATTTCTTTGAAAATACCACGTCACAGTTTCGGCTTTTGATTGAAGAGATTTAGAGCTTCAGCTAGGTTTGTCTTTGTGAAAGAAAAAAGAACATAACAAAATGAATGGGAGAGTGTCGTGAGGCTAATGTTTGAGACAGAAGATGAGCTACATAATCAGAGACAATTGACGGTGTGCTCCAGATAGAGCTTCAGTAACGTCCAATTGGAAATGTTAAGAAATATTTCCGGATAGAGTTTCATTAACTTAATGATGTGATGATCAATAATAGATTATCAACCTTGCGAGTTCTAACATTGTACCTAAAAAAAAAAAAGTTTTTATTTAGAGCAATGATATTTAGAACATTGGCAAAAGTAACGATAGCCTAAATTATCTTGTTAACTAATACAAAAAAATCATTTAACATTATAAATCAAACTGGAAACCATTATTTCTATTCATGCGCATGCTCTATCAACACCTTTCAGGGGCTGTTTGAAATTATTTTTGGGAGGTTTAAAAGTGATTTTGAAAGGTTAAATGTTAATTTTGGTATTTGGTAAATTTTTGTTAGAAGTCACTTTTGATAAAATCACTCCATCTTATAGTAGATTTTAAAGAATAAGGAAGGAATAGCCTTCCAAAATCTGATTTTGAAGATCAGCTTTATATTTAATACAATTACATATAAATCCTCATATATACTATAAAAATATAAAATTATCATGATTAATTAGTAAATAAAATCATTAATTTTAAAGAGATTATTAGTATTACCAATTATATTAAGATAAAAAAATTAATAATATAAAATATTTATCTTAGTTATCAGTTATTATATATTTACAATAAAATATTTTATATGCATGTTTATAAATTTGTGAATAAATTTTCATATAACATTATGTCAAATTCAGTCTTTTGTATTATTATAGTAGTTTAACAATAAGATTTATTAATAACACTGCTTTTAAAACTAACAGTATTTTTAAAAATAAATTTTGTCAACCTTTAACTAGTTATATTCACGGCTTACTATTTCTACAGTGCAACAAATAATAATTATTTTAAAAATTACTGCATTATTGGCCCTTAGTCTCTTTCTCATTTTCATGTCAATTTGTTAGTATATAGTGAACAAAGATGATTCCACGAAAACATTTATGATAAAGGTTCAAAACTCAAAGGAATCACTAATGAATCTACAATACAGTAAACAACAATTATTTTAAAAGTTACAGCATTACCGAATTGGCACTAACACCCTTTTATTGTGCTTTTAAATTCCATTCTTCAGTTATATCTATTTAATATCAAAAGTACCATTTCTCTTTAAATTAAGTAATTAACACTCTTTCTATTTGATTCTTGTTGTGTAACAATGGATTTACTACCACTTTAATGTAGTTCATTTATGCTTAAATTTAATAAGCTTATAGTTCATTCATTTTACAAATTAAAACTAATGAAAATTTTCACTATAAATAGCCGTGAGATTGTAAGTGAAAGATCTTCCAATTCTTATTATCTCTTTATTTTAATACACAAAAGAGAATTAAGACTCATTATTTTTCACTCTTAAATTTACCTTCTCGTTAATTATTAATGTCTTATTTATTATACGTTATCAGTACAACTAGTTAATTTATGATCTACTAATTGGTAAATGTAGAATTTTATTTTACTTTTATTATAGTAGTCTTTATAAATATGCTTCGTGGTTGCCACTAAGTGGGATATTTCATATCAGAAAATAAGGCTTATGATTTGATATCGTTTATTATGATTCTTTTAAGTTATATTATCTTATAAATATTAGTTATTAATGCAATCTGAAGTTTGCCAAAAAAAAAAAAAAAAAAAGAACCTAAAGTTCTGAAATTTAGAATGTAATTCTTAGAATCGGAAATTCTAAAATCCATGACATCTATATATGAACTTGAAGTTCTAAATGGATATATGAAATTCTGCATCATTACTTCTTTATATCTTACATGCTTTGAATTTGCTATCTATTTTTCTTCATTAGCAAGGTATTCTTAAAAACATGTCAAACCTCACAAATCTACAAATTCTCACTCTCAAGGTCTCTGGGAGTGATTATCTTTCTTGGGCTTTAAATGCTAAAATGCACCTCTAAGCTATTGGTCTAAAAGACACCATAAAGCAGGAAAATCTGTATCCCAACAAGATAAGGCAAAAGTCATGATTTTTTCTCCGTTAACATTTACATGGAAGATTAAAAGCTCAATATTTGACAGCCCCACTGAATCTTTGGGATAACGTGGATGAAAGATATGAACACCAAAGAGACATATTCCTCCATAAAGCACAATATGAAGGGATGAACTTAAGATTTCAAGACTACTCGAGTGTATTTGATTATAACTCTAAGTTTTTTCACATTACCTCACAGCTGAAATTGTGTGGAGAACAAGTTAGCGAAAGTGTGATGCTTGAAAGGACATTTTCTACTTTTCATGCATAAAATATAGTCCTAGAACAATAGTACCGAGAGCATCGATTCAACAAATATTCAAATGTGATATCACGTCTTCTAATAGTTGAACAAAACAATGAGCTCTTGATGAAGAATCATCAATCACCTCCACTTGGTTCTTAAACATTCCCAAAAGCAAATGGAAATGAAGAAAGAAATAAGGGACATAATCAAGGACATGGAAAAAAACCTTGGACACCACTAGAAGTGGGACGTTTATAAAAGAGAGAGTAAAGACAAGGGTCCAGAAGAGAAACATCATGAAAACAATAATAATAATATTTATTATCGGTGCAGAAAAAAGGGCATGGGTCACATCTCTGTTGTGCAAGTAAGCAAGAGATAAATCTTTATCAGGCATCCAAAATAGGCAAAGGAAATAATACTGAGGCTAATTTCATTGATGAATGAGATCCTATAGATCTCACTCATGTTAAAGTCTCTGACTTCTTTGAGGATCTGAAGATGGAGAACTAATCATTTGATGAGTGATGGAAATATCCATACTAATTAAGCTTTATTTATTACTCGTCTTGTCTTTTATTTATATTGTACTTTTATTATAACATCATATTCACATTATGTTTTTATGTTTTAATAATTTTGATGTCCAATAATAAAAGGATATGAATTTTAGAAATGAATTGTTTATCATGGAAAGGAAAATTGGGGATGTATGCTTGGCTGATAGTGCAATGACACACAATATTCTTCAAGATAAAAATATTTCCTAGAATTAAAATTTATTGAAAGAAAGGTAAGCACTATTTCTGGACCAGACTTGAATGAAGACTTTGGAAGAGCCATTATCTTGTTAGCAAATAGAACAAAATTATGTATTCCAAATGCCTTATATTCAGCAAGATCCAGAAGAAATCTATTGATTTTTAGAGATATCTATAGAAATGGATATTGAGACTTCAAATAAAAATATTGTAGAATACCTCTGCATTGCTAAAAATGTCTTAGGCAAAAAATACATATTGCAAAATCTTCTAACATTCTCACCTAGATTGTATTATATAATTATAAATCCAATTGAAAGCCATGCAATAATTAAACCAGAAGTTCATTGATCTAAAAATGTTTATGTTATGGCATAATCACCTTGGCCACCTAAAATCTACAATGATATGTAGAATCATTGAGAATTCTCATGGGCACCTATTAAAGAACCAAAACATTCTATTGTCTAATGAAATTAGTTATACCACTTTATCATAAGGTAAATTAATGGTTAGGCATCCCTTTCTAAGATTGGCTTTGAATCTCCAACTTTTCTCCAGAGAATTCAAGGGGATATATGTTGACCAATCTATCCATCAAGTGGACCATTTCATTACTTTATGGTTTTGAATGATGCATCAGCACAGTGGTCACATGTTTGTTTGTTGTCCACACGTAATATTGCATTTGCCAGGCTACTTGCCCAAATTATAAGATGAAACGACATAGTTTCCAAACGTTTTGATTAAGTTGGTGAGTTTACTTTTAAAACATTTGATGATTGTTGCATATCTGTTGGAATCCATGTAGAACATTTAGTTCCACATGTACATATACAAAATGAATTGGTAGAGTCATTGATTAAATGACTTCAGGTAATTGCACGAACATTGCTATCAAGTACATAATTACCAATATTTGGGTCATGCTATTTTACATGCCGCCGCCATTAATTTGTTTTAGACCCTTTTCTTATTATCTATATCTCCATTACAACTTATGCTTAGTTATCAACCTGATATTTTCCATCTATGCACTTTTGGTTGTGCTGTGTATGTTCCTCTATCACCCTCACAACACACAAAGATAGACCTTAATATCATTTGGAACCCTTGATAGGTGATCTTTTTACCGCACCATTAACGGATTGTCATTTTGATGAGAAAATTTTTCCACCATTAGGGGAACGAAAAATGCCTCCTAAAGTAAGGTGTGAACTTTCTTGGAAAGTTTCCACTATATCTTATTTAGATTCTCACACCAGTCAGTGTGAAACTAAAGTGCAAAGGATGGTTCATTTATAGAAAATTGCAAATCAATTACCAAAGGCATTAATAGATGCATCAAAAGTAACCAAGTCACGCATATTGGCTACTAATACACGAGCCTGAGTGATTGTTCTCGCTGAACAATGAAGTGTAAAGGTAGCTAATGAATTATTTGTTACATGTAAAAAACGTGGTAGACCATTTGATTCTAAAGATACTATTCCTTAAAAGATGAGAATAAAAAATTAAGATTCTAATGAAAATAATGCTTAAGCAATGAATATTCCCACATTATTTGAATCTTCAGTTCCACACGAACTGATAGTCCCAACAGAGATTGATATCCCAGTAGAGATACAAGTCCCAAGAGTGAAAAAAGTCCTTAGGGAAACATTAGCTCCCTAAGAAGCGCAAAAATCCAAAAATGAAGAAATATCTACAAATTATACTTATACTAAGATAATATGAGATCGTAATGAAATTGTCGTCGACAATGTACTCTAATTCAAAGTATCTGCTGAAATTACAAATATTTTTTTTAGTAAAAAACTGTCGATGCATATAGACAAAGGTATGGTTGGCCTTAATGGAAAAATGCAATTCAAGTATAATTGACTTCTCTAGTCAAACGTGAAGTATTTAGCCATGTACTCTATACATCTATGTAGCGTTTACTTTTCGGATTGGATTGTGAATCCTGAGGAGTGGGAATCTTGGGAGTGTGGAGTAGGAGTGGGAATATGAGTAGGTTGTTTACTTACATTGAAATGGGAGTGTGGAATAAAAATCAGAATCCTATTTATGTGTTTACATTGTCTTGGATTGGGAGTTGATAGTTTCAAATTACAATTTTACCCTTATTTAAAAATCATAATTTTTAGTTTATAATGTTGATAAAAAAATATATTTTAAATAAAAAATATATTTATAAATAAATTATTTATTTTATTATTAATTTTAATTATATAACTTAATAATAATTATTAATATTTTAAATTATGTAATCATAATTTTTATTAATTTTAATTGTATTATGTAAATTAAAAATTATTGACACTAGCAACACAAATGAAACATTAGTTTTAATAATATAGTACAAAATTAATATTTTTTTAATAAACTATTTATTATTATTAATTATTAATAGTAAATAAATAGAATACTACTAAAGTAAATAAATATAATATAATATAGTTTTCACGTAACGATTAGTATATGGTATATTATTACTTCTCTAGTAATATCATAATATTTTATTTAATAAGCTTAATATTATTAAATAATATAATAATATTATTTAAATCCTATTATTTTTAAATAAATTTAATTTTATTTTATTTTAATAAATATAAAGTATATTAATATTAATAATTTATATTAATAAATTATATTATATTTAATAAATATAAATTATTTATTTTATTTAATAAATATAATATTATTATTTTTAAATAAATGTAATATTATTTTAATTTAATAAATATAATAATATTATTTTTAAATAAATGTAATATTATTTTAATTTAATAAATATAAATAATATTAAAAAAAGTAAAAAAAGGGTAAAAAAGAGAGATGTGGGAGTGGATTCCCACTCCCACCTCCCCCTATGGGAGTGGGAATCCACTCCACACTCCAAAAAAGAGTGGGACCCACGGAGTCCCACTCCTACTCCCCTCCTTTAAACAAGTAAGTAAACACTGGAGTAGGAGGAATCCACACTCTCCACTCCCACTCCAGAAAGTAAACACTACACTAAAGTCTAAAGATGTCAAATCTGTTGGGTACAAATGGGTATTTATAAGGAAACCTAATGAATATAATGAAATCACAAGATATAAAGTGCGACTAAATGCATAAGGTTTCTCGCAGAGACCTGATATTGATTATGTGGATACATATTCTCCAGTGATGAATAATATTTCATTTCAATTTTTAATCTGTTTGGCAATCTCAGAAAAACTTGATTTGCTTCTCATGGACGTAGTGACAACATATTTATATAGGCCACTTTATTATAATATTTATATAAAAAATCCCTGAAGGATTTAAAATGCCTTAAGCATATAGATCAAGTGATCGTAGTTTGTATTCAATCAAACTACAACGATCTTTAAATCGATAAAAACAATTTGGGCATATGTGGTATAATTGTTTAAGTGAATATTTAATAAAAGAAGAATACATAAATGATCTATTTGCCCATGTGTATTTATTAGAAAATCCGAATCTAGATTCATTATTATAGCAGTATATGTCGATGACATGAACTTAATTAGAGCTCCTAAAAATTACTGATTGAATATTTAAAAAGAGAATTTGAAATGAAAAACTTAAGGAAAACAAAATAACGCCTCGGCCTACAGATTAAGCATAATAGTAGTGAAGTGCTTATCCATTAGTTTGCCTATGTTGAGAAAATCTTAAAGCGCTTCAACATGGATAATGCCCATTCATTAAGTACTCCAACGGTAGTCCGATCCCTTAATCTGCCCAAAAGAAGATGATGAAGAGATACGTGGTCCAAAAGTATTATATCTGAATGCTATAGGTGCATTATTGTATTTAGCTCAATGCTCTAGGCTAGACATTGTATTCTCGGTGAACTTATTGGCAAGATTTAGCTCTGCACCAACTCAAAGACACTCAATGGCATTAAACATGTTTTTTGTTATCTTTGTGGAATGACAAACTTGGGTCTATTTTATTCAAACAAGCCAATAGAAAAATTAAGTCCTGTTGATTACACAGATGCAGGTTATCTTTTTTATCCTCATAAAATTTGTTCACAAATAGGATATATTTTTACATATAATAATACAGTAATTTTGTGACAATCTATAAAGCAAAATTTTGTTGCCACATCCTTTAATCACTCGAAGATTTTTGTTCTACATGAAGCGAGCAGGGAATGCGTATCACTACAGTCTCTTATCCATCATATTCAGAGCACATGTGATCTAAATTTTGTTATAGACATTCCAATAGTAATATTTGAAGACAATGTCGCTTGTATTGTATTGAGTGTTGGAGAATGCATATTTATAAAAGAAGAAAAAATCATTTTGCACTTCAAGCCTCACTAACATTTCTATTTTTATGTATCTAAGTCCCTTAAGCTTTAATTGTGTGAGTTTTGTTATAATTGGAGTATTTTAAGCATTTTAGGGGTATTTTAGTTATTTTATCATAATGAGAAATCAGACCGCAAAACGGATAGTATCTTTCAGTACCTATACATGAACGGCAAAATCATATACATGAACAGTACCGTATACATGAACAATATTGTATACGTGAACAATATTGTAATTCTAGAATTTTGGCGTTGACCGATGACATGGTGGCATCTTATCTGACCAAAATGCTAATGTGGTGTTGACCAACTAACATGGCATTGACCGATGATGTGACATTATTGGATCGAAAAGTTAACTTTTGTGTTGACTACTAATGTGGTAGCATATTAGTGGACTAAAAAACGCACGTACGATACATGTATATACACAGAATGGCAGTCTTGATTATGTTTTCTATCCAATCAGAGCTTGCCACGTGGCGCAATTCTGAGTGTTCGAATCGTTCTTATTCGATAGCCATAATTTATTCAGTGTATTTATAAATAGGGGTTCCCCCCCTAATTCGGCACCCCCGAATCCATTTTTGAGCTCAATTTTTTGTAATTTCCTCTCTATTTTTTATTTTCTATGTATTTTAATAAAATTTTTATTTTGCCCCAGTTCAAAAATGAGTAGCTTATTTAATTTTAAGCTTGGGTTGAAGGTGAAGTCTCAACATGATTAATGAGTTTAATTGAATTGTTTTGACTCATTGTTGATGGATAGTAATAATCTTGTCTAGATTTTGCACTGGTATCTTCATAGTACAAGATTATTACTATTTGACATGATGAACACTTTACACTATATTTATTAGAAAAAAAATCTGCTCTAGTATTTGTGGTCCTTTTTGACTCGGTATTGATAGAGAATATTTTTAAGTTATTTAGTGGACAGTCTTGACATATTCTTGGCAGTAGGATTATTATCATCTGGCACAACGTGTACTTGACACCGTATTTGGTAAAAGATTATTTCCATTGGCACAATGAGTGCTTGATACCATATTTATTAGAGTTGGGCTTATGAAGAGTGGAAATACCTCCCTCATAAATTAATTAGTATTAAAAAGAATTATTAAGCTCATGGTGAAATGCTGAGTGTGAATCCAAAGACTCAAGTGCTTCATTTGCATTGTTTCAACTTTAAATTCGTTCCTATCATTTTATTTTATATTTTATGATAAATAAATCACATCAAACCAACTCACATACAAACTTAAACTATTAACCCTATATACAATTAAATCTACTTTTTCGTGGGATCGACACTCGTCACCATTATTCTATACTGTAATAAAATTTGCACAACTTATTGTACAAGTTAGAGAAGGATATATCAAGGGAAATAGAACCAAATACATCTCATCAAATTTATTCTACACTCATGAGCTTCAACAGAGCAAAAAATCATATCAAACAGATACGCTCCACTGATAACTTTGCATATCTTTTTACAAAGTTTTGCCCACTTTAACGTTTGAGAAATTATCTATAGCATTGGCATGCATCGACTCAGTAGAATATCAAATTGATATTTGTCTCTTTGAGGCAGAGTATTTTATTGGGGGGAGCATAAATATCTAACAGAAGAACTTCTACAAAAGCTGGGCATATGTGTATTGTATTCTTTTTTCCTGTGACAAATTTCTTCCAATGCGTTGTTACTGGTTAAGGTTTTTAATGAGTCAGGTATTATAGCACATCTCGTGCCATTTTATGATCATCTTAAAGTGGTAGACATCCAAGGAGAAGTGTTGTGTAACAGAGGATTTACTTTTTTAATTGTTAACAATATAAAAAAAAGTAAAAAGTGACAGAAGGCAAAATTCACATGCATCACTTTCTCTCTCGACACTTCACTGTTAACTTATTCTCAATCACTCATTTATCCTCACTTTCTCTCCTCTAGCTGCCAACATCACGTTTAACGCTTCCTCACTCTCTCCAGCTACCAAAATCCCCATCATGCAGAACCCGAAGTTGTTAATTGCTTGATTATAAGGATTGATTTTTTGTTTTGAATATTAATTTTTGTTGTATCAGTAATAATAGAAATGTGCCTTGCATTTTGCTTAAGTTTTACTGTTTTACAGATGAAATGATAACAGTCTCTAATACTCCTAAAAGCAATTTACTAGTTACTTGATAATGATAATTCTGTTTGATTTGGAAATTTTTTAAATTTAAATTTTTAGAAACTTAATGGATTAAATTTTTGTTAGACAAAAATTTTGTAAAAAATTTTAATAATCTATTCTTAATACAACTATTGATTATTTTGTTGAAAAGGAAAATTTAGAAAATGAATGTGTAATCGAAGATGTGCAATCGGAAAAATATGAGCCAACTCTTGGGATGTTATTTGATAATTATGAGGAAATGTGGCATTCTACAAAGCCTATGGTAAACAAGAAAGGCTTCATGTGAGGAAGCTAAATAGTAAGAAAGAGAGTGATGAGATTGTAAAATACACGACATTTACATGTGGTCGTAGTGGCAAGTTGGAAAGTAAATTTACTAATGTGTTGATGCCGAAACCTCTTGTGAAAACTGGTTGTGATGCTAGAATTGTAGGTTGTGTAAATGAAGATGGAAAATGGGTTCTTTAAACTTCAAACCTTCAACACAATCATGGATTGAGTCCGGACAAAACTATGTGTTTTTCTTATAATAGTAGCATTAGTGCAAGTACAAAAAAAAACATATTGAAATAAATGAGTGTGCAGGAATTAACATTGCCCAAAATTTTATTTCTATTGTTGTCAAAGCTGGTGGATATGAAAAAGTCTCATTCTTAGAAAAAGATTGTAGAACTCTTATTGACAAAGTAAGGCGATTATAGCTTGGACAAGGAGGTGCTATGGCAATTCTAAAGTACTTTCAGAAAAGCAAGCAGAATGGAAGTTTTTTTAGTGTTGATTTGGATGAGTAGAATCAATTAAAGAATGTCTTTTGTGCAGATATGAGGATTAGGGCAACTTACAAATATTTTGGAGACGTCATCACATTTGACACCATATATCTTACCAACGAGTATAACATGCCATTCGCTCCCTTTTTCGGAGTTAATCATGATGGCCGATTTATTTTGTTAGGATGCAGATTGATTTTATACAGGGATACAGAGACATTTACATGGTTATTTAAGGCGTGGCTATCATGCATGTCTGGTTTTCCTCCCATTGGTATCATTATAGACCAAGATAAAGCAATGCAAAAGGCAATTAAGAATGTTTTTCCTACAACTAGGCATCGATGGTATTTGTGGCATATAATGAAAAAGGTGCTTGAGAAGCTAGAGGCTTTTAAAGAACGTGAAGGTATTAATTCTTCATTGCTTTTTACTGTTTATGATTCACTGAGTTCTGTTGTGTTCGAGGAAGCTTGGCATGACATGATTATAATATATGATTTATGGGATAATGATTGATTAAATAGTTTATGTAATAAGCGGCATCGTTGGGTTTCATACTATTTGAAAGACTGTTTTTAGATAAGAATGTCAATAACTCAACGAAGTGAAAGTATGAATGCATTTTTTTGATATGTTTATTGACTTTAAAACAAATTTAAAGCAGTTTGGTAAAACAATATAAAAATACGTTGATAAGATAAAGTTGAATTAGAATGGCAAATAGATGCCAAGTGTTTCAGCAAAAAGACTCTATGTGTTACAAGATATGAGATGGAGAAGCAAGTTGAAGAGGTGTACATTACTTTTAAGTTTAAAGAATTCCAACAAGAATTAACTGCACTGATGTATTGTGATATAGTTAGTTTTGTGGGATCAGTATATAAAATCAATGAATCATACGGGCGGGGTAAAAAAAGAAGCTTTAAGGTTGTTTTTTAAGAAGTTGAGTGTGAAGTTAGGTATCTGTTCAAAGTTTTAGTTTTGACGGATTCTTTATAGACATGCCCTTGCAGTATTGATACGTAACAGTGTTGAATTACTTCCAAAAATGTACATTTTATCTAGGTGGAGGAAAAATGTGAAGAGGTGATATAGCAAAGTTTGTTAGTTACGCTGTGCAAAAGTTATCCATTCAGTAGGAGAGATATAACAAAATGTGTAATGCTTTCGCTGAGGTTGCAGACGTAGCTACTAACAATGAAAGCAGTTACAAATTTGTATTCGATTTGATTGATAAGGCACTAAACGATCTGCCCAAGCAAATTTAGTGTGTAAGTGTGGAAACAACTGTTTCACCAACAACTGTTACAGCTGAAGTCAGTTATAGCAGCAATAGTGTTGAACATGTAATCGATGATCCAGTAGCAGCACGTCATAAGGGCCGTCATCCTTGTCTGAGGCAAATTTTCAATTAATAAGAAACCTGCCCAAACGAAAAAGATTGCAAAAAAAAAAAAAAAACAAGGTTTGTTGAAATACAAATATATGTTTCCTAATTTTATTTTGTCTTCGTTTAATTGCATGCCATAATCTTACAGGATTTACAAGAAAATGCTTCATTGTCTTATGAAGTGCTTATTGAAATTTCCACACAGCAGAGCAATGTGACCATGATAAGTTTGTGATTTTTTATGTTAAACTTTTCTTTTATTTTGAAGATTCGTAACTAAGTATATTGTTGGACATATGTAGACGTTACAAGAAGAAAGTATTGTTAGGCAAATCTTAACTAATACGAGACTTTAGGCTATTATAATGTAGATTTTAGGCTATTAAATTCATGAGTAGATTTTAATTTTAAATTTTTAATACGGATTTTAAATATTTTTTTTATTTGTTCAGGTACTTATATACCCAGCCCAAGTTGGTGGAAATAATATTTATCAGTCATTTCCTTATAATTGCCACACAGTAAGTTGTCATCTTAAATAACAGTTTTTTATTGCATACTTGTATTTTTAAATTTCTAAAATGTAATATGCTGTTTTAATTTTTTAATTGTAGCAACCAATCCCATCGCATGATGTGCAATCACATTATTCTTCTCCTTCGATGACATTTGAAGGACTTGGAAGTGGGAATTTTCGACAATTGCTACATCAACAATGTAATGAAGATAACAATTAAAATGATTGATGTTTGACTTTTATTTTGTTTATATTATTTTCTCTACCATTTCGCTAAGATTTGGCTTGAAACGATTAATTGTAGTGATAAATTAATCACCGTACTACTATTGTTTTTTTTTTATAATTTTTGTTGGTCTGGTGGTTTTTTCGATAATTTTTTATGACATAAATCATTGCAACTTCAATGTGCTTGTACTCATTGTTTGCTATTTCGGCATCTAATAGCGATTTTATAAGAACAATTTAAATCTAATTTCAAACTCAATAAAGTGAAACAATTTAGAGTCTTATATTTCGAGGTAAGATAATATTATACATGTCTGCAAATGTTTCCTAGTAGATAGTACAAATTGAAACCATTCAAAAATAGAACTTGAATATAAAGCATAATATGACAATCACAAGTATTCTATCCTGGTGTCTGTCTTCTTCGAAGTTCATCATCAAACAATCATCTCTGCACTTTACATTGTTGCATATGCTCAAATTCTTTATGAAACAATTGAAATTTAACAGACAAACACTCAATTTCCAATGTCAACTTCCTAGCTTCCTCCACTAACAAGTCATTTTTCTCTTCGCTAGATTTACGATCTTCTGCTCATTGAAAGTTTTTACATCCTCTACATTTCCAAACTTTGCAATTTGGATTCTTTGTAGTATGTTACGTTAGCAACTCTATTTGATCACAACATTCGTTACGTATTTGCAATGAGTTTCAAGTTTCATTTGTGCTAGATGATATTTTCATTAATAGACTACTTTAACTCCAAAAAAAAAAAAGAGTATGAAAACACAAAGCACTCTGGAACAACCCATATTTTTCTGCCAACTCATATTTTTCAACCAAGAAACATAAAAAATTATCAAAATAATGAAAATTGACTTCTATTTTTCAACCAACTTATATTAGGAGTGTTCAGAATCCAATCTAATCTGCTCAATCTATCTAATCCGTAAAATTATGATCTATAAAAATTCGATCTGTGGAGTGGTGTGAATTTACTTCTGTAAATATACAAAAATCTGTGAATTCGCAAAAAAAAAAATATTTATTTAATTAAAATAATTATAAATAAGACATTACATAGTTACATTAGGACCATAATACATCTTAGCCATTATCCAATAATAATATAAAATAAAAATAATTAAATAATTAAATACACAAATATAACTTGTAAAAATTCTAAAACAAAATAAAAATATTAAGCCATACTTATCACATAACGCCAAGTCATCACAATTGGTAAACAAAAAAACCTAAACTTTTATAATGCCACACGCACTACCAGCACTTGATACTGTCTCGTTACACTATCAACACCGATTTGAAGGATGTCGCGGCAGCCGATTCCCGTGAGAGCAAGCCATCTTCTTCGCCGAGTCCATCAAGCCACTTCACAATCACTGCCTTCTAGCTGAATAATTTCACTATCACAGCGTTCAAGATCGCTACCCATACGGCCTCTTCTGGTTCCTGTCGTCCACGACTTCATGATCAACACTTTTTGATAGGCGTAACGGCCTTGAGGAAGGATCAAGACCTTGTTTGGTTTCAGAAACTTTGCCATTCAGACACTCGCTCCTGATACACTCACAACTCTCTTTGAGTTTTTTTGTGTTTGACAGTTTGTGCAAACACCTCACCACTTGAGGTAATTAAACTTAATTTCTTACTTTTTTTTCAAGCTTAATTTTTTCCTGTTATTTTTTAATTAATTTTAATGGTTTTTTATATTTGTGGTGTAAATGAGTTCTTAAACTTGATAAAGGAAAACGCATAGCTGTAGATCTTGTTGTTTCTAGTCCTAAATCTTCTAGTAATGTTGAAGGTATGCCTAATAGATCAACTGCTTCATAAACTTGGGAGCATTTTATACAATTAAGTTCTGATCCACCGCGTCCTAGATTGAAATGTCAATATTATGGAAAAAAAATATAAATATGGATTTAATAAAGGAACATCTAATCTGTTGACTCATATAAGAGAGCGATGTGTAAAATATCCTGATCGAGCCCGAGTGGGCAAAAAATAAAAAATTGTCTTACCAACTAGTGAAAAAAGGAGAGCCATGTAACCTTGTGTCAACGACCTATGGTGTTGAGGCTCGTAGAGAAGCAATTGCTAGGTTTATTATAAAAGATGAGATGACATTTAGAGTCGTAGAGGGTGAAGGGTCCAAGGAAATATTGGGAGGTTTTAAAAGCATATTTAAAGTACCATATCGCATTATTGTTGCTCGTGACATTTTGCAACTTTACAAAAAAAAAAAAAAGAGTTGACTGATTTTTTTGTGAGTAGTCATTAAAGAGTTTGCCTCAGTATAGACACATGGACTTCAGCTCAAAATCTTTGTTAAATGTGTCTTATAGCTCACTTTATTGATGATAATTAGAGATTGCAAAGGAAAATAATGAAATTTTGTCAAGTTGTGAGCACAAAGGTGAAATAATCAATAGGCAAACTGAGACATGTTTATTAGATTGGGACATGGAGAGAGTTTTTACTGTAACAGTTGATAATGCTTCTCTAACGATGGTGTATTTGTCAAAAGTTGTAAACAATTGGAATAGTGCAATCTTGGAGGTCAAAATATGCATTTGAGGTGTAATGCACATATATTAAATCTTATTGCTGCAGAGGGGTTAAAAGAGTATCATGAGTCAACTGCTAAAATTCACGATGTTGTAAGATTTGTTAGATCCTCACCTTCTAGGACACAAAAGTTTAAGGCATATGCTGAGCGAGAGAAAATTTCTTCAAATAAGTTGTGTCTAGATGTTGTAACTAGATGGAATTCCACTTATTTCATGTTAAAGGCTATGAAAAGTATCAAATAGCATTTGATCAATTAGAGCTTCATGATGCAAAATACATTCGTGAGTTTTGTTTGAGCGAACCGAATATGTGTCCTTCTTTAATTGGTTGGGAATATGCTCGTTACGTCATTAAATTTTTGAAGGTTTTCCATTATTCCATTTCCACACTTTCAGGTTCTTTATATGTGACATGGAGTACTTTTTTACGCCAATTATATTTGATTCAAACACAATTAAAAGCTTGGCGGGATGGTAAGGATTTATTTTTGAAGATAATGATTGAGAATATGAAAAATAATATGATAACTGTTAGGAAAATTACGAATTAGTCAACCCTTATTTGTTTGTTTCTATATTGCTTGATCCTCAGCATAAAGAATGTTTTTTGAGATATTGTTTTGTAGTATTGTTTGGTGAATTTAAAACTAATGAGTTAGTTGCTTTATTGTGATGATGTGGAAGCAATGGAATCTGTGAATAATGAAAAGGAGTTAGAGGTTGATATTGAGGTTGATGCTAGGCTAGTGTTTGATTCGAGTTATATGAAGATTTCAAAAGACACTATTTTTGTAGAGTGCAAAACAGAAGTGGATTGGTGGAAGATTAATTCTTCCAAATATCCAATTTTGCATTATGTTGCTCGAGATATTTTGGTCATGCCTGTCTCCATTGTGGCATCTGAGTCAGCATTTAGCACTGGTGGTCGTGTTCTTGATCCACATCGGTGCTTACTATCTACAAGGACAGTGGATGCACTGATTTGCACACAAAATTGGTTACGCTCAACTCAGATAAACCTTGATGAAGAAATAGAAGAGATTGAACATATTGAGATAGGTAAAATGTGATAACTTAACTTTAATTGTATTTGTTGATTATTATTTGACTTCATATTGTTATTCTATTTTTTAAAATTGACATTTTTCTTTTGTCTTACACGTACGGAGATTTTGTAGCTGATAAGAATATATTTGATGAAGTTTGATAGCATTTGATGGGATGGTAAATGTAAATATTTATTAATTTTTTATTAAATAAAAGTTTTTATTTGTTATTTATTTCAATTATGCGTATTTTGTTCAGGTTAAAGTACGAAATACAAATTGACAACAAACATTTTTCTTTTCGGCGTGTCATATTTTGGAACTTTATATGTATTATTGTAGATTTATTTGAACAATTAATTTTGCTGTGTTATATTTTAAACCTTTGAATGTATTATTCTAGCTTTATTTGAACAATTAATTTCAGTGTGTTGTATTTTGAAACTTTTAATGTATGATTTTAGCTTTATTTAAACAATTAATTTATTTAAATCTTACTCAATTTTGAATTTGATTGGTAATAAAATTATTTTTATATTAGATTTTTTTTATTTTATAAGTTCGTGGATTGGACAGAATGAAAAGTTTTTAAT
The DNA here is from genome assembly GCA_030449075.1 of Murraya paniculata. Taxonomy (NCBI): domain Eukaryota; kingdom Viridiplantae; phylum Streptophyta; class Magnoliopsida; order Sapindales; family Rutaceae; genus Murraya; species Murraya paniculata. The sequence continues at coordinate 300,086 of JAEVFN010000036.1, read as the reverse complement.
TCGTAGGCCAATCTGCAAAATGATAAATTAGATATGGATTGGGTCAAATCTGTATCTAATCCGCAGACGTATGAATTAGATTTGGATTGAATTTAAAGTAGCGTTTACTTTTCGGATTGGATTAAGAATCCTGAAGAGTGAGAATCATGGGAGTGAGAGTGGGAGTGGGAGTGGGAGTGAGAGTAGGTTGTTTACTTACACTGAAATGAGAGTGTGAAATAAAAATCAGAGTCATATTTATGGGTTTACATTATCTTGGATTGGGAGTGGATAATTTCAAATTATAATTTTACCCTTATTTAAAAAATAATAGTTTTTAGTTACAATGTTGATAAAAAAATATATTTTTTAATAAAAATATATTTATAAAATAAACTATTTATTTTATTATTAATTTTAATTATATAACGTAATTATTATTATTATTATTATTATTATTATTATTATTATTATTATTATTATTATTATTATTATTTTTAGTTATGTAAATCATAATTTTTTATTAATTTTAATTGTAATTATGTAAATTAAAAATTATTGATAATAACAACACAAATGAAACATTATTATTAATAATATTGTACAAAATTAATATTTTTTAATAAACTATTTATTATTATTAATTATTAATAGTAAATAAATATTATAATATTATTTTTAAATAAATGTAATATTATTTTTTTTAATAAAATATAAATAATATTAATAAAAGAGATAAAAAAGGAAGAGGTGGAAGTGGATTCCCACTCCCACCTCCCCCCATGGGAGTGGAAATCCCACTCCATACTCCAAAAGTGGGTGGGCCCCACAGAGTCCCACTCTCACTCTCACTCCTACTCCCCCCTTTAAACAAGCAAGTCACTAGAGTATGAGGACTCCACACTCCCCACTCCCACTCCAGTAAGTAAATACTACATAAACCAATCCATGGATTAGATTGGATTGGATTGAAAATTTATAATCCTTAAAATCATTGATCGAATATGAATTAATGTCCAATCTGTAAAATTCGATCCGTGAATGCCCGTAACTCATATTCCATAAGCACACATAATAACTCTCAAAATTACAAGAGCCCAAAAAGCATAATGCAGCAAATCACCTGAGACAAAATCTAGCAAACCGCTGAAATTTCCCAAATTCATAGCAATTCTATCTCACACTGAACCAAAATCTAGCAATTTTCACCAGTAAAACCTAAGCAAAATGATGGATTTTACATTTCTATTTCACCGAGACCCATGGAATTCACAAACATAAGCAAAATTCATGCAGTAAAACCTAAGCAAAATTCATTTTTATAATCAAACAATTACCACCAAACAACAGATACCAAAATCCAGCAATTTTCACAAAACCTAAGCAAAATTCACAAAACCAAAATCCAACAATTTTCACACAATGAAACTTAAGCAAAATAAGGGATTTTACATTTTTATTTCATCGAGACCCATGGAAGTCACAAAACCTAAGCAAAATTCACATAGTAGAACCTAAGCAAAATTCATCTTTATAATCAAACAATTACCATCAAACAATAAATATTGAAACAAAACGAAAACAAGTATTTTCTTTAATAACAGAATGCACAAAATTCTCCACATCAAGCATTTTCCATCCAAGAATGCACAAAAACTTATCATTTTCTTTAATCACTAACCATAAAAAGTGCGGTGGATCTAAAAAAGATGGCAATTGGGCTCTTCCTTGGTAGTGAAGTCAACAACCTCGGTAGTGGGTTTGGCTTCGACTTTGACTTCGAGAGCAGCTTCGGGTTCTGGTAGTCGGAGAGAGCGAGGAAGCATGTTGGGGCTTTTGGTAGTCAGATAGAGTGAGGAATTGTGATGGAGATTTGGGAAATTTTGCAGCCAGAGGAGATTGTGAGGCTAAAGTCGAGAGAGGGAGAGAGTGAGGAAGCGTGATGGGGGCTTTTGTTAGTTGATAGCCGGATAGAGTGAGGAAGCTTGATGGGGATTGAGCTTAGGGATTTTGATAGCTAGAGAAGAGAGTGAGGATAAAGTTGAGAGAGAGAGAGAGAGAGAGAGAGAGAGAGCGATGGATTATGTCCTCTAAATTTTTTTATTTTATTTTTTATCTTTTTAACAATTAAAAAACATTAAACTGTCGAGAGAGAGAAAAAGAGGCAAAACAACATCACATTCTACTATTTATCTCAGTTTTCTCTTGACATTCTAAATAACTAGCAGTATTCTAAATCTAAATTTGCAACAATAAAAAGGAGGAAAAAAAATAGTTTAGTATGTATAAGGGTATCTCCACTTTGCACCCCTGCCGTTAGTGTAAAGTTTAGTATGTATTCAGTATGTAAGAGCATTTAAGTAATTGCATGATAAATTGATTAAATATTAAAAACATTTTGAATTTTTGCACTTTGGAAACTGAAACTTGTCTGAAACATTGTTATGTCCACTGGGTAATAACAAAAGCATGTTAGTGTTCAACGGATTTTACACCAAATCAAAAACAATGATTTGTTTAATTTTGATCTTCACAAATCGAAAACACAATGTTAGATCTCCAGTACAACTCCTAATAAATGCATTGAGCAAACTCATTGCTGTGATGAATGAGATGTCGGGGAAGCAGTCGGAATCAAGCTTGAGAAGAACTGATGTAAGAGTTCAAACTAATTCGATGGCCGTGAGCGAACACTGGCGACGACCAAGAATCCACCCACTCGCAATGGAGCCGCATACCAGGTAACTAAAACTTCCCCTGTTTGTTGTACTTTTTTTTACCTTTTACGGTGTTGTGATGAGCTAATAGTGAAGCTGAGGTTGAATAATAATGTTGATGTGGGTCTGCAGAGTTGGTGCATGTGTTTCTTTTTTCTTCAAATCATGAAAATTACCCTAAAAATTGTTGTTTTAGTTGGTTATTGTTTCGTTGGATATTGATTTTGGAGGCTGACTGCTGCTAGAATTAAGCACTTGGCATGACTAATTTTAGTTGGGTTATATGTTTTGTTCTCTAAATTGTTAATATTCATTGCATAAACAATTGTTAGGTTGGTTAACATCTTGTTGAAGATGGATATTTCAAGTAAGATTTAGAGCAATAATATGGAAAATGTATGTATTTATTTAAACTAATAAAGTCTGCAGTTGATGTTCTATTTTTCTGAGTAATTATTAAGTGTGCAGATTACTGAACATGATAATGTTGGTCTGTGGATAGAATTGTGAGTTTAAGCCTACTTTTTTTCTTTTTTATATACTTAATGAAGTAAAACTAATGCTGAAATTAGCTCCAAAAATGATTTTTGCGCTGATTTTGAAGATGATAGTGTTGTTATTGAATGTCCGACTTCAGTTAAGTTTTGTTAATGAATGATACTTTAGTTGTTAGGTTGACTAAATACTCAATGAAAGCGTATTTTAACTATTTGAGTCTACAGTTGCATGGATTTGTTTCAGCTTATAAATTATGATCTTAATGTTCTATTTTTGTGAGTAATTAAGCTTTATTTTCATACACTATTAAGTAAAACTGATGTCACTTGATGTTCTGATTTTGAAGATCAAATCAAGCTAGTATTGTAGAGATTAGTGAACACTCTATATCACATGAGGATCAATTTGCTGTACATCTGGATGATCAGTCTGAGTGGTTGGATTTTGGCGAAGTGAATGAGCTTGTAATGCCAAAAGCTGATGCTAATGTACCAAATGTTGGACAGTATGAAGATGAACCTGATACGGGATCACATGAGGGTGACTTTAACCTTGCAAATGATGTTGATATTGTATGGGATGCTGGGTTGGATGATTATGAGTCAGCAGATGACAGTGGGGCTGAATCGGATGGCGAGGCTGGTGATGGTGTCATGGTAGCTTGTAATAGATATAAGCAAAACTTATGGGGCTTTATATTTAGTGAAGACGGAAAGAAAATCATCTTAAAGCCTGGTCATCTCTATAAAGACATTGATGAGTTCAGGACAGTTGTGAAGGCATTTGCAATTCAAAATGGGTTTAGGCTTCAGAGGGTAAAGAATGAGAAATCGAGGGTTACATTGAAGTGTGCTGCTCCAGGATGTTCGTAGAGGATACATGCCAGCCCTAATTGGAATAAAAGGCATTTTCAAGTGAAAACTTACTGTTCTGAGCATACATATGAGAGAAACAATGACAACCATGAAGCTAACTCCTCATGGATTGCTGCAACATTCCTTCATTTAGTCAAAGCAAACAATCAAGTTACCATCGACGTCATAGCTGCTGAATTGTTCAAGCAATATGGGATCACCTGTTGTAACACACGGCTGTATAGAGCAAAGAACAAAGCATTAGAGCTGTTGGGGCAGGACCACAAGGCAAGTTTCTCGAAGCTGTTCAGGTATATGCATGCAATTTTAGATTTTAATCCTGGTTCAACTGTTGATCTAGATAGAAAATACTTATGTGAAGGACAGCAGCCACATTTTAGAAGGTTTTTTGTCATGTTTGATGCTAATAGGAGAGGGTTTCTTGAGGGCTGTAAACAATTCATAGGAGTTGATGGTTGTCATCTTAAGGGTCTGTACAAGGGTGTACTCTTAACTACTGTTAGCATTGATGCTAATTATGGCATCTATCCACTTGCCTTGTGTGTCGTGGAGAGTGAAACACATATTCATGGGTGTTTTTTATGGAGAGGTTATATGAACAGATAGGGTGCAATGGGGGTGAGGGCTTATGTTTTATGAGTGACAGGCAGAAAGGTATTTCCTGCTTCTTTGAAAAGATATTGCTGTAGACATATATATGCCAACTTTAAGGAGAAATTTCCTAGATTATTATTGAAGTTTTCATTTTGGAAAGCATGTAGAGCATCCAACTCAGTTGATTTCCACAATCATATGTCAAAGTTGTATAGTATTAGTTCCACGGTACACCATTGACTGATGCAAATTCCAATTGGCTATTGGGCCAAATACATATTCCCTACCCATACTAAGTGTTCTCATGTCACTAATAACATGTCCGAATCCTTCAATAACTGGATCAACAACTATAGAAGGATGCCAATAGTTAGGATGCTTGAGGAAATAAGAAGAAAAGTCATGGTTCTCATCCACAAGAGGTATCAGCAAGCTATTACTTGGCAGGATGAGCTGGCACCACTAGTTAGGAGGAGAATAGTTATTGGAAGGGAAGAATCTAGGTCATTCTCTATTATATTTGGTCACAATGACACATTTGAAGTTATAAAAGATGCTTCTAATAGAATTATTGTCGATTTGAGGCAACAGCGTTGTGATTGTGGGGAATGGGATGTATCCGGTTTGCCTTGTCCACATGCTTTATGTTGCATTGATGCCATGAGGTATAATGTCAGCAAATATGTGCATCCTCTGCTGAAAAAATATGCATTCTTGAATACTTACAAGCACCAGCTATATCCTGTCCCTGATGAAAGCAAGTGGCATCCACTTTTACATGACAATATGCTTCCACCCATTGTTATAAAGGCACCTGGTAGACCACAGACTAAGAGAATGAGAGAGGCTGGTGAGGATAAGACTTTTCGAAGAAGTTCTAGTCTTAAATGCTCAAATTGTGATGAATGGGGACACAACATCAGGACTTGTAAAGCTACAAACGGATCCAAATCAGTGAACAAGTTGGATTTGTCATCAATCCAGGTTATAGACTCAAACTTTTATTGTATTGTTAACAGAAAATAAATATTTGGGCATTTGTAGGAAATTAGAATATCACTAATAAAAACTAACTTCTTTTATTGTAGGATATGAGACAAAGATCAAGCAGTAATTATGAAAGAGGTCATAGTTCAAGCTCCAAAAAACACAAAAGTCAGAGCTCAAGCAAGAGGGAAGACAAGAATCAGATTTCAGGCACTAAGTCTGTTGAAGCTCATGGATCTGCGCAGGCTACCCATCATGATGGTTTGGCTTTTATCTTTTTTTTTTTCCAGAATAAATATGCATAGACCTTTAATCACATGACTTTGTTATAGTTAATTTTAGTTGAAACTAATAAAAATAAATCTATTAATGTTATACAGGGCAGCCTGGTCTATTGTAATTAGAAGACATATGGCACCAGCAGCAAACAACATGATAGCATGTAACAGCACAAGCCCAGTTAATCCCATAATACTAAGTTTTTGGAGGGATTAGATGATACGACACCTTTAACCGTAAGCATTACATCAAGATGGTGTATCATCTTTTTTTACTCAAATATGAGTTTTTTTGTATATTTTGAATGGTGTTACACACTATTAAACACATTAAGTTGATAGGGCTCTGTTGCCTTTCTAACTGTTAACAAAAGCAAACTGTTAGTAGTTAGTTTCTAGTATATACATGCTTGTTTTGTTGTTACAATATGAATGTACAACTTGACTGTTCTATCTGAACAAATTGCTGTTGGAATGAAACTTAATTTGATCGTTGATGTTTGTGGTTAGTTGTTATTTGACTTGTTTATTTTGCTTTGTATTGGTGGCTGGAATTTCAGCTTGTGCTTGGTTATTGAAATAAGCTATTGGAAATATTAGTCTATGTTTATGTACTAAAGTTCCCGATATGTTGTGTTTTGATTAGGAGTACAAGCTTGCTTAAGCTGAACTAATGATATACAACTGTAATGAATTGAAAATCTCATCCTACTAAACTCAAATTATTGATATATATGCTACAATTTTTCAAGGATTAGGATGCATTAGGATTACGATTACAAGTTACTTTCTCTAAATTGATTATAAGATTTGGGTGAGGAAATTTTATTCTATCATCTCTATAAGTAGCTAATTTTACTTTTGTAGGCATAAAACCCTTAGGCACAATAAAAGACTTGGTTGAATTCACAGTACACTAGGTCTAATATGTTAACATTAGATACATCACACAGTTGAACATGAAAAACACTACATTTAGGATCATAAATATCTTGATTGCAGAAGAGCCTTTCACTGGTTGTATCGAGTTCTTTACCATGTCTTTCAGCTCCTTCATCTCACTTCTAAGTATGTTTAACAGTTCATGATCCACAATTGTTGCCACACCCCTTTCAAAAACAGCTCCATTGTTGAAATCAGTCCTTTCTGGTACCCACCACCTGAAATATCCACAGCCTTCCTTCTTCGCACATCAATAATACAGCATGTGTGGGTTGTCATCAGATTCAGAAACCCTCAAATCTACTCTCATATGACACTTGCATATCTTGTTTGAATATCTGACGAGCTTGCCATTAATACAATTCCTCCATGATGGCTGATAAAATGAATTTGATCTGCTTGAAGTGTTTGAGCTATAAGGGTAAAGAGTCCATTGAATTCAAGTGTTTGTTCAGTAGCTTATGAGATAACTATGGTGATGATTCAGAGTAGAGATTGAGATGGATGATGAATGAGAATGTTGAGATGAAATTACTATCAATCAACTGTGTTCCTTAGCTTCTGTCTGTGCTGAAATGAATACACAAATTGCAAATTGAATTATTACCATAATGAGTTGTGTCCCTCAGCTTCTGTTTGTGCTGAAATCTAACATCAAATTGTTGCTGGAAATTGTTGTGAACAAGCTATGTTCCCAGTTGTTCTTTGTGCTGAAAATGCAAGAAAAATTGCTTCTTCAATTTGCTGTAAATAAGCTGTATTCCTTAGCCTTTTTTATGCTGAAAATGCACATAGAATTGTTTCCAAATATTGTCAAAGTGAGCTATGTTAATTTGCTTTTGTTTGTGTTGAAAGTTGTACACGACATTGGTTCTTAATACCACCTTAAGGTGAGATGAATTTATAGCCATTACCTATGCCAATATAGCCGTTTAATTCAACGGTAATATTGGCAAAAATGAATTCTTTTCTTTTTTCTTTTTGGTTGGTAATACAACAAATAAAAAATAAATTTTCTCATGGGTTTTACTGAGATCTTTATATAATTTGGCACCAAATTTGTGAATGATCTAGTGCTCAGTACATGTCTAGAATGTTGTTTTACTGACGCAAGGGTATTTTAGTTATCTACTCAGTCAATTAACAGTCAACTAAACTTTTACACTAACGGCAGGGGTGCAAAATGGAGATATCCTTATATATTCTATCTAAGTGAAGGGACCCCAAACCTCGGGGGATGAAACTGAAAATTACCCAAAAAAAAAAAAAAGAGCATACCTATTAAAGCGGAGACGAAAGAGAGAGAAAATATATATCGACATTATATTTAAGTTTGTCCTAAAAAGTAATTTAAGTGCGAGAGGGGAGTTATCAGTATATGAAAGGGCATTTAAAAGCACCACTGCACTCGTCTCACGAGTTTAGAAAGAGCCGAACGGCCCGCCCTTAAAACGACGTCGTTCTAACTCACTAGCTAAAACTTCTGTTTTGCTTCATTAGGACGAACTCGGGTGACAAACGCCTTTCAGCAATTCAGCTGGAGAATCAGCTGGCTGCAACAAAACATGCCATGCACAAGTTGCGGGTCAAAAACCCTAACCCGCGAAGACATCTCCGGCAGCCTAATATGCGAGTCATGCGGCGTCGTTCAAGCATTCGACAACTACGACGCCCAATTATATGGCCGCGACGGGCCGACTGGAATCTACGTCCACGTCGGCACTGCAGGTACGGGTTCTGCCTTGAACTATAAAGAGAAAAAAATCTACGAATCTCATAAATTAATCGACGAGTTAACTTTTAAGCTAGATTTGACCGGTCAAAGATCTATTCAAATAAAAAACATGATCGATAAAATCACCGACGGTGAGTTTGGGTTAGGAGATTGGTTCCCTATTTTAATTGGCGCGTGTAGTTATGTCGTTATGAGACTGGATGATAAATCGCTACCAATTTCCGAAGTAGCGTCGGTTCTCAACTGTGATGTGTATGAATTAGGTAGAATGATTACACGTGTTGTTGAGTTTTTGAATTTAAAATTACCTGAAGTTGACATTGTGAGTATGTTCGAGAGAGTCATTAGGAACTCGAAGTTGCAAGGATTTACTAATTTGGATGAGAGTATGTTGGATAGGATGAGAAAGCAAGGAGTGCTTTTGTTGAATTGTGCGGTGAAATGGTTTTTGACGACTGGAAGGAGGCCAATGCCTGTGGTGGTGGCAGTGTTGGTGTTTGTGGCAGAGTTGAATGGGGTCAGTGAGAAGATTGAGAATGTTGCAAAGGAGGTACATTGCACAGTGGTTACATGCAGGAAGCGATACAAGGAGCTGTTGGAAGCGCTTGTGAAAGTGGCACAGGCATTGCCTTGGGGGAAGGATGTGACTGTCAAGAATGTTGTGAAGAATGCTCCATTTGTGATGAATTATATGGAGATGAAGTCGATGGAGAAGAGGAAAGAAGAGAGGGATGGGTTGAACTGTGGTGGCATTGATTTGGGTGATGTGGTTAGTGAGTGTTTAAAGAAAGACGTTGAGTACAGAATTGAAGGGGGTGGGGTGGAAAGGGATCCTCAGTATTTGGAGGTGGAAAAAAGAAGCGGGCTCGCATTAACTGGGGTTGATCATGTTGATAAAACTCAACTTTCTTATGAATGCTTGGCGATGATTTATACTAGGTTTGCAAATGAGATTGATGATGGTAAGTTGTTGGAAGAGAGAGAGGTGATACAGGGAGCGACGGGAAGGGGAGGGTATGAGCTTCATGCATGTAGGGATTGGTGGTGTGGAAAATCAGAATTGAGCAAGAAGGTTTTGCTGAAGCAAATACTGGAGAAAGACGTTGGACTGGATGTTATGCCTCCATCTTTTGTTAATGGTTGCATGGTGAATGAGAGGAGGAGAGCAAAGATAAATGCTGCTAAGATACGGATTGATAAGATTATGAATCCCTCAAGGGCTAGTACTGATGATGTTGACAATGTTTACTTTTTGGAAAGTGTACATACCAGGAAGAGAAAACGAAAGCTAGTTGCTGAAATTGATTGGGAAGATTTTATCATTGAGACCCTTCTCCTCCATCAGGTGAAGGAAGAGGAAATTGAGACTGGGCACTATAATACATTGTTGGACTTGCATGTGTTCAACTCAGGGATTATGTAAAAGGTGCCAGCATCAGAGTCAGAATATAGTCATACTTATTGACTGCATGATTAAACATTTTGGAGCAGATGATTTATGTAAACACTTCCAGCGGCTAGAATGTCATTTTTATTCTTATACCTTAACCCCCGTAAAATTAATTAATTCATTATTAGAAAATCTGAGCAATTACATGATCTTATGGTATTGCTTTTCGGTTATAGATTGCTTGTTGCTTTTCCCCATTATCTTTTTTATACTGTTATGTGGCTTCTCTGTATGTGTTCCACTTTGCTAAATACAATAATTCTAAGGTCATTAATCTTTGATTCGAGATTATGCTTTTCCAGTTTTGCTTACAAGAGCTCCACAAGAATACATTTCTTTGTTTTGGGAATATTGGCATTATGGCTTTGTTCTACATGGTGACCAGGGTACTGACTTCAGAGTAAAGCTTAAGGGATCTTTTAACGATTCCTCAATGCTTCTGTAATATGAATGGTTCCAGCATGGAAAACATTACGGTCAGATATAGTCATGGTTATTGACTGCCTGCTTGAAGAAACCTTCTGGGCATATATTTGATGTATACTCATACAGCAACAGAAAGTCAATTCTATACTTATTCCTGAATCCCAGTAAAATTACAATTATTACGATATTTGAGCATTTACAAGTTCATAAGGTATTGTATTTCAGTTATGTAATTCCATACTTCTGCAGCATTTTTTTTTAAATTGTTTAATTCTTGCATTAACTATTATTTTTTAAAAAAAATTTAATGGTACAAAATTTTCTTCTTCTTCAAAAACAGACATTTTACAGTAGTTTACTTTTGATGCATGGTGATGCTTGCCCAACAAGGAGTCAACTCTAGTCCTTTTCCAGTTTTCTGTTTTAGAAATTTGGTTGCTATGGGCGGGGTGTTCGCGGATCGGATTTTACGGATTAGATATCAATCCATATCTGATCCATTATTTTACGGATTGTAAATTTTCAATCCAATCCAATTCATGGATTGACTAATTCATTCCAAATCCAATCCATATGTCTGCGGATCAGATGCGGATTTGACACAATCCATATCTAATCCACTATTTTACGGATTAAAAATTTTTAATTATATTTATTTTACAAACTAATTAAATAAAAAATCTAATATAAAAATAAATTAAGTGTCTAAATGAAGTTAGAATAATATAGTCAAAATTTCAAAATATAGCATAGTGAAAAGAACAAATCTCATTTGTTTAAATCAATATAAAAAAATTAACTAAAATTATAAAAATTAACTTGTTAGAAAGTTATAATTTTTTATTTAATTATTCAGCCATTTAATTATGTTTATTATATATTATTATCAGATAAGATATGTATAATGTTAATTTAACTACATTCTAACTTATTTATTTATTGGTAAATAGTAATGCCACATTTACAAGTTTTATTTTTTTAATTAAATAAATAAATAAATTTTATTTTTTTGCGGATTCGCGGATTTTTACAGATTTACAAAAGTAAATCCATATTCAATCCATCGACTGTGGATTTTTAAATTTTCAATTCAATCAAATCCATCAATTCACAAATCGAATTTTTACGGATTGAATTTTTGCGAATTAGACGAATTGAGCGGATCAGATTGGATTCTGAACACTCCTAGCTGTGGCTTTGCCATGTCTTCCGACTGGGGTGATGATTCAAATGAAAGCTTAAGGCATGTTTTATGTGCTTGGGCTTGTTATCGTAGTTAATTAGAAAGTGGCTGTAATATGTTATATGATTGGGGTAATGAAGATGTTATGGTTATGCTCTTTTCGGCTTGGTAGTTTCTTTAACTTTATAAAAGTTGACAACTGTCCTTTTGTTATGTAATTTGATTTTGGTGATGAACGCAGAGGTGGTGTGTGGCTTCCTCTGTTTAAAGTGGAGTGGTGATTGAGATTGCAAGGTACTGGTTACTTTTGTGGGCTTCTGGTTTTTGTGTCTATACGTTGCACTCCTTATGGTTATGAAAACATCTTTTCCCTGCTCTTTCTTCATACCATGGTATTCCATCTGGTGTCGTTTCTAAACTTTTCATTATATCCTGCTTCATGATGCAGTTTTCTTGGATCTTCTCACAGTATCTTAGGGTTAGCAGTTGCTTTATAAGAGATATTTGCAGAAATGGAGATAGCTACCGTGTACAGTTTCAGTAATAGCAGTTTTTTCTCTCATAGATATATGGCAATAAGTGATAGGGAAGCACTCAATTTCAGATTTTGTTTTGAGTTTCTTCAAAATTGGATTGTGAGATTATGGTGATTACGCTACTTGCTGCTGGGTCTTGTAATCAATTTAATTTTCCTGTAACATCAATTCCTAAGTCATGGGATTTTAAGTGCATGCCAAGTCCTTGGCAGCTCCTAAACCTTTGAAGTTGGTGCTGCGGCAAATCCATTCCTTACTCTGTTTTTGAGCTAAACTCTTTGTATTGAGCCGATAATGTTTGCCTTTTTCTTAAGCTCTTATTTTTAAATTACCCAACTTGCTTTGAGAGCATCTTCAGCCAAATTTATGTATTTGTCTATACTTTCAAACAGCTGGAGCTGCAAACCTTCCCAGAATTTGCAAATGACATAGTTTTTGTACCGAATATGAGTAGATAATTGGTCACTGTCTCGAATCATCTAACACGACAGTTTTGCAAGCAAAATACCGGGTAATTTAAAGGTTCTTTCCTGATGATAACTACAAGTTGATTCTTTGTAAACATCGATTATGTAATCATACTACGCCATCGATACTGCAACCGCAGGAATTAGTCAAATAGAAAATCTTAATTTAGGAGTCAAGCTTAAAACATAATACGACTGGGTAACAGAATATGTTATATGATTTGGGGTAATAGAGATGCAAGTTGCTAATATTTTGTTTTAAATTTGCAAGTTACCTCATCACTTGGGATTTTGTACGTCTTTCCAACCAAAAGTCAAATAAATATAAATAAATAGAAAGTTCTGTCAACTTAATTAATAAAACTCGACCAATCTTAACGATTCGGGTGGTTGCTGAAAATAATTTATACGGAGACAATTTCCAATGAAGTATTTAAGGTCGCTGTCATGTAATTTACCAAACACCTACACCACATTGATTTCCATCAATAGTTATTTACTCATCACTGACATAGTTAGTTAAATACCAGCATCTAAATATAGCATATACAATTTGCTGTAACTGGAAGTTAATCGATTGGATATTTTCTTTTTAATATGCATTAAAATAATAATAATAATAAAAATAATAAAAATAAACCTATTATTTCCTCTATAATTAAGTTTGTTTGAAATGAGGTGATCTATTTTTAACTTGTAAGGATTGGTTAACGTTTGCTTAGCACAATAGCACTAGCCCCATTTACATATAACTTCTAAGCAGCTGCATTGCACTTTCCTCAGAATCTTTACGGCTAACGCTGCTTTAGTTTTCTTGCTTGGAAGCAAGTTGAAAAAAGGCCTGTTGGGGACTGTATATACATATTCATGTAAAATATTCTATCTTATCCCGCGTATCTTCTCTCACAAGGACTATTTAGAGAAATGATTCTTTGTGATCTATCTATGCTTCTGTATATATAGATTGTTTTCTCAATATATCTTCATCCTCAAAGCATAACAACAGCAGTTAGAATCACCTTCATTGACATGACGGTTCGAGCACTCTCTCTTCATCCTCTATTAACTTATACATATGCTTTGTCATTTGTTTAGGACTTGTGTGCATGAACATATTTGTGTTGTATTATTGTGGGAGACTGGCAAGTTTGACAAGTTTTGAGTGCTTGGTATATAGCTGCTTCATTTTGGATTATGCTTCATATTATTATTTGTTGTCAATATATCTTCGATTTGCTTTTTGAAGAAGTATCCATTAGGCACTTTTACAGAAAGTGCTGTAGGTGATTTCTCAACATCTTGAGCATGAAGTTAGAAAAAGCATATAATGTCACATGCAAGAGATTCAACTTTTTTAATGGCTATGCTCTAGTGCTGCCACTACGTTTTTTTTGGTTAATATACACAAGAATAAAGAAAGATCTTGACTAAAGCGATGTTTTACAGCCAATATATATATATACACACACACACCATAAGCTGTGTTAATGCTTGTAATTTTGTTCATCTTATTGATCGGTTTTTGCCTATAAACAGATCGTAGAGATGAGAGTGCATATGGACTGTGCTGGCTGTGAGACCAAGATCAAGAAGGCTCTTAAAAAATTAGATGGTGTGTGTGTGTGTGTGTGTGTGTGTGTATAAGTGATTATTTAGTGTGATCATCTGGTAAATTGATACGTCTCAAGCAATGATCTGATGATTGGATTGCAGGAGTCCATGACGTTGACATTGATATGGCCATGCAAAAGGTGACAGTAATGGGTTGGGCAGACCAGAAGAAGGTTCTCAAAACAGTGAGGAAGACTGGTCGGCGAGCCGAGCTGTGGCCATATCCTTACAATCCAGAGTACCAAAATTTCACTCAACATTACTATTATCAGCAGCAGCATCATAGCCAGATTCCAATCGCAAACAACTACATGTTCCAGCAGCCTTCTTCTTCATACAACTATGAAAAGCATGGCTACAGCGGCGATTTTGGTTACCATCAGCAGGCACCTTATTCTCATATCTTTGATGAACGGACCAGTGCCATGTTCAGTGATGAAAATCCTCACGCTTGTTCTGTGATGTGATTACACTCTTTGAGGTTAATTAATTGCGTAAGATGTAACCGTTGCCCTTTTAATTTGTATCAGTCCTTTGGATGAGGTAATTCTACACGAGAGACAATTTGCTACGAAGTGAAGTAATGGTTCATTTGGTATTGAAATGTTATAGCTTTTACACAACAGCAACTATATAAATAAAATGTGTTTGGTAAATATAATAAATTTGGGTTAAAATTATGCTAAATTTAATACAATTCAATTTCAAAATTAATTACAAGTACAATAAAATAAATATTAAATTAATTATAAGATACAACATTGTTTATTATTTGACAAGAATGTCTGTGTATTGTTTCTAGAATTTTTTAGGGTAGAAACTGTAATTTTTCTTTTAATTATATCAATATATTATAATTTATGATTGGAACAGCCAATAATTTCATTTTGCCATATCGTATGCAATAATTATTTCTATCCTTTTACTCTTAACAACATTTCATGTTTTGTATTACTACTTGATGCATAGTCAGAGCTATTAATTCCACTTTCATCCGTAAAATACAGCTATTTCAAAGTACATGTACAATACTTTCCAAGTACAATGGGTAACTACCAGTGTTTAAAGAAGGATTAATTAACTCAATGAATTATTGAGATCAAATTAACCTTTGGCTTTTTGCAACACTTGTGGATGCTGATGAAGGTAACCGATGTTGTAACCTATGTTTCAACGTCTGTGGGACTATGATGAGCTACGTTACAACAATACTACCGCCAGTATTAAATCTATGATATCTCTATTGTTTTTCAAGAGATACGAGAAATGTTTGCAACGATTCATTTTGATACTCGTAATTCGTTTGGTTAATTGCAGGCTCCGAGCTTTACCTTTTTTTTTTTTTAAGGAAAGTATAACTTTCAATCATTCAACTATGTAAATAAATACAAAAGATGGGCTGGTATGTTATCCACCCATATTACAAAATCAATGTAGTTTAAAGCTAACTTAGCAAGTGTGTGAGCAAAACCATTACAGGCTCTAGGTGTGTGTTGTATCTTGACATAGTTTAACCTCTTCATCATCTCTTGGACCTGTGATACAATCCAAAATATCTCAACCTTTGTGCTTTTTCTAGCTGAGACTAAATCTGCTGCTACTTGTGAATCAGTCTCAACAAGCAAATGTAAACATCTTGTGTTTTCAGCTACTTCCGGGCCGAACTTGGTTGCTTCAGCTTCTGCATAATCAACTTTATCAAACCATTTTGTAGGCTTTATGGCTGTTGCTACGAGTTTGTCTTCTGAATTTCTGATTACAATACCCAAACCTACTCTTTGTTGGTCTATCTTTACAGCTGCATCAACATTCACCTTAAACCAACCTGCAAGGGGACACTTCCAATGCTTCTAGAATGCAGAATTTTGATCTGATATTGCTTGCATCGTGGCATTTGAATTCTTCCATAGGACTGAAAAATTGCCTCAGCTTCAGCTACCGATAATTGGGAATCTTCCTTTTTGTTCTTGAAAATAAAAAGATTCTTTAAGTGCCATATGCTCCAACACAATGCAACTATCAGATCCATTTCAGTCTTGCTTTGTCGTTCAGCCACAGCCAACAGTAAGCTTAATGGCACCTTTACACTTTAGAGCTTTCACTTCATCTTCAAAAGATGTGAGCTTCCAAATTTTCTGCGAGGCTTTGCATTCAAACAACATGTGGAAGATAGACTCTCCATAACTTCTGCATCTCTGAGACGAAGGGGCTTGTAATATTCTTTTCTTCCATAAATTCTCTACTGTTGGCAGCACGTTATTTGCTGCCGTCCACATAAATATCTTCACTTTCTCTGGAATTTGCAAATACCAAAATGAGTTCCATGAACTTTTGCCTTCTTTGGAACTGCTAGGCTTGTTTGAGAACTTTATTTGTAGAGCTAGTTGATAACCAATCTTGACTGAGTAATAACCCTCCTTGTCGTAATGCCACAAAACTTGATCTGGTTTTGGTTGTCATGGCAGAGGGATCTTAAGTATTTGGGCAGCGTCTTCTTGATGAAAATGTTGTCTTATTACAGGTTCTTTCCAGCAGTGTCCTTCATCAATCAATTCTGAAATAGTAGTCTCCAGCGGGAGGCTTGTAGGAGATATTGGTTTGAAAGTTACAACTATAGAGAATTCTAGAGAACTCTAGGGTTATGTACAAGTGCTAGAGTGTTGTGGAGAATTCTAGAATCGGGCCAAGACTTGGGTCAAGATAGTATACCTTGACAGATTTTGGTCCGTTGGACTTGATGATTTGGCGCTTAGGCTGGAAATGCGGGCCGCCTTATTACTAAGTGCACCACGGGCCAGCAATTGGGTAGAAAATTTGGCGGCCCGTTACATCATCCCCCAATTATGCTCGCGGCGTCCTCGTCGCGTTCTCATGCTTGAATTTTTTTATGTGCTCCACAAATTGCCATAGGTCATCTTCGCGTTCCCACATAGCTTCACTTTCGAGGAGGCTTTTCCACTTTACCAAGTACTCATTGTAAGCCGGTATGCCCCTTCTTTGAATGACTCGATCGACAATGATGTAGTCCACATCCTTGTCGAATACGGTGACTACGGCTGTTGGCTCTCCTTGCTTCTTCGCGGCTTAGGTCTCCCTCATCTCCGTGGTATGGCTCGAGTAGGCTCACGTGAAAGACCGAATGAATTTTGATCCTTGGCGGAAGTTGGAGCTGGTACGAGATATTGCCCACATGTCGTATTACTCGGAAAGGCCCTTCATATCACCTCACTAACCCTTTGTAGACTTTCCGAAAGGTCTTGAACTAATGAGGCAGGAGCTTGATCATCACTTGGTCTCCGCGTGTTAGCCCACTTCTTCGTCTTGCGTGCGGCTTTGTCGAGGTATGCTCGTGTGATGTCCGCCTTCCTTGTATTTGACATGGCATCTCCGCGTGTTAGCCCACTTCTTCATCTTGCTTGCGGCTTTATTGAGGTATGCTCGCGTGATGTCTGCCTTCCTCGTGCCACTCGCGAGCAATCTTATGAGCCGCTGGGCTTTTTCCTCCATAGGTCGAGGCTATGGCGTTGGGAGTCACATCGGTTGGAATCCCATGATAATCTCAAACGGACTATTGCCTGTAGCCTCGCTCCGCTACAAGTTATATGAGAATTGGGCAACATCCAGCAACTTAGCCCAATCTCGCTGGTGAGTGTTCACGTAATGCCTTAAATACATCTCAAGTAGGGCATTGATGCGCTCGGTTTGCCCGTCGATTTGTGGGTGGAAGCTCGTTGTGAACTTGAGTTCTGTGCCTAGTATCTTGAAGA
Source organism: Murraya paniculata (assembly GCA_030449075.1). Classification (NCBI taxonomy): domain Eukaryota; kingdom Viridiplantae; phylum Streptophyta; class Magnoliopsida; order Sapindales; family Rutaceae; genus Murraya; species Murraya paniculata. The sequence goes on along the minus strand of JAEVFN010000036.1, from coordinate 282,041 downwards.
GCTCCATCCAAAATTTACAAGTAAAGTGAGGGTCTCGATCGCTTACTATGCTCTTTGGGACTCCCCATAACTTCACAATGTGCTTGATGAAGAGACAAGCGGCTTCATCAGCTTTGCAATCGGCGAGTGCGGCGATGAAAGTTGCGTACTTGCTATAACGGTCCACCACGACCATGATGTTTCCGCACCCTTCAGACTTTGGCAAGGTCATAATGAAGTCCATTGTGATGCTTTCCCATGGCCTTGATGCAAGCGGTAGGGGCTTGAACAATCCTGCCTGAAGTTGGTGATCAGCTTTATCTTGTTGGCACACAAGGCAAGTCCGCACGTAGGCCTTGATGTCGTCTCTCATCTGCGGCCAAAAGTATGAGGCTTGGACTAGTGCAGTCGTGCGCTCTACTCCAAGGTGGCCAGCTCACTTCAAAATATATTTTAGGATGCAAATAACTGGCCTCAATTTAAAAGCAATCGGTCTAAAACAAAAGTAAGACAAATGGTACTAATAGAGCAATCTAATCACTTTATCATTAGTAGTATTCAACAGATTGCTCTCTCATAGATTGATTGAATAATATGTATTAAGAAAAACAAAAAAAAAAAGCCCTTGATAACACACACGCAACATGTCACATTATGACATCACAGGCTTATTATGAATTATTTTCTTTTTTTTTTTTCGAGTTAAGACATAGTTTCAATTTCTCTATAATTGATCATTATTGCAAAAGTACTCATACAAAATAAGAAATATAATTAATTAACAAAATCAATGGCATCCCCCTAAAAGCAATAGCAAGTATAGTCCTTATAAGCTTTTTTATGCTTTTCGATGAAACATTCTTCACTTATAAGCCCAGAGCAATTGAAGCTATCAGGAATTCTGCAAAATTAATAGAATGTAAAGTATCTTAGTTAGAGATTCTTGGCCAGTCCTAGTTGAATAAAATTAGAATGCTTTCAGTATTTGCCACTATAAGTAAAGTCAAGATGACGAAAGTAAGATATTTTGACATTTTTCAATTTGTTAACTTAATTGTAATCAATTTAATTAGAATTAAAAGAGATGTGTAAAAATAAAAAAATACATTAAAATTGAGGAAAGAACTGTGGACTAGCGGCCTTGATGGGATTAATAAAGATTCCATAAATCTGCATTGAATAAAACATGCTGTCTTGTGCATTATGATAATAGTTGCAACATATATCTAATTAATTTTATCACTTTTAGTGTTACATTTTTTTGTTTGGTTTATTTATTGGATTTTTTTCTCAATTTATATCAATCGTGAAGCCATTTTTTGACGGTGTAAAAGTATTGTGTTGAACAGTATCCTTTAATGAAATTAGATAGAATTTTAATTATATAAATCATAAACTAGAATATATTGTGATTCTAGATAAAAACAATGAAAGATATTTAACTTGTTAGATTTTTACATTGAGAATGAATATGATGGAAACGAGTATGCATCAACAATTATAAGTCAATATAAGTTTCGTAACCTACAAAACTAAGTAAAAATTGATAAATTCCAAATTGGATCAATTTTAATCTTTAAAATGTAAATCAAATCTGAAACTAAACCATGTAAGTCTGCTGCTCGCTCCTATCATAGTTATGAAGTTAGCAACTGTTCTTTAATTACAAAAATATAAAACAACGACTCTCGCATTCCTCGTTTGTCGATACACTAATGTCCATATATCCCAACAGTTATATTTTTATTCTTCAATCCAACGGCTATGGTTTTGAAAATGAACAATAATGTGTAGATGAGTACCTTGTAAACCAGTTGTAGCAAATTTGTTTTTTTAGAATTCTATAAATCCATTACCCTGAAATAAAAAAAGAAACGAAGTGAATTCTTTTATGTAAACTAAAAAAAAAAAAAGACAAAAAAAAATGTTATCAAGATTGTCTTGGCTTTCTCTGATTGCCAGGGCTTTGATTTTGTAAAGATTAGCCAAGCCATGGGTGCTGATTTTAATCCGAGGTGCTGTTGGAGCATGCCGAACACAGTGGAGACAATTGAGGAGAAAAGCCTAGTGCAAAAAATTTGCAGGATCGAAAAATAGGCAAAGCACCTGTACCATCCCCAGCATAAAGCATAATTTTAGCCACAGAGTATCGAAGTAGGTGAGTGGAAGAGTGGAAGCGGTGACTGAGTCGGACAACAGCGGGCCGATTTTGCTTGCTGAGTGTATTCTCACTTTATGTTTTTCTGCCATGACGATCACGAGAGAGAGTAAAATATGAAGAAACAATATCGATAAATGCTAACTCGACCGCTTGGTGTATGAGTATTTTTGCTTTTGAAGTGCTTAAATAGCCTTCATGATCATGAATCCAATCCATCCAAAATGAAAAGCAATACATTTCACGTGGTCGCCGGCCAAATTTTATCAACTATCGTACCCCGTGTCTCAATAAAATTTGTAAAAATATGTGAACCTAACTATGGTAATTACAGATTTTATGAATAGCGTGCAAAAAACGCTTGCTCTTCGTAGTGTTGGTTTTTTCCGCTTATTTGTAGTGGCAGAGGGGACGACAAAACCCTAACCAGTGGCGCAGAAAGAAAGAGAGGGTAAAATTCAATTCTAAGAACCCCTAAGGATGTCGGCGACTGGTGGCGGCGGCGGTCAGGAGGAGGACAAGAAGCCTGTGGATCAGACGGGGCACATTAACCTCAAAGTCAAGGGCCAGGATGGCAATGAGGTGTTTTTTAGAATTAAGCGAAGCACCCAGTTGAAAAAGCTCATGAATGCCTACTGTGATCGACAGTCGGTGGAGTTAAACTCTATTGCTTTCTTGTTTGATGGGCGGAGACTCCGAGGAGAGCAGACTCCAGATGAGCTTGAGATGGAGGATGGAGATGAAATTGATGCAATGCTGCATCAGACTGGAGGTGCACTTGGAAGCGGTTAGCTGCAGCCTTTGGAGCATCCACTGCGGACTCGATATTTGAGTTTTTTAAATTAGTCTATATCTATAGAAATATTACTGTAAATGATGACTTGGATCTTATAATTTACTGGAAATTTAAGTCATGGTTTATTATCAATAAAAAAACTATGGTAATTACAATTAATATAATTTACAATTTAAAAATATTAGTTTGATCAGTCTCTATATTCAAACTTAAGTATTCTTTTAGTTTAAATATTTTAAAAAATATCTCTAAACACCTTTTTAGTTAACTATATTATATATTTACCCTTCCTTTTTCTTTATGTTTATAATGATACCCTTACAATAATATTCTTGACATTAATTAATTTATCTATAAAGTTTTAATTAGAAATTAATCAACTATTATTTATTAGCAAATTAACCTATAAATATCAGTATGAAAGAACTAGTATTTTTTGATACTAGTATTTTTTGTACTCGTACAATAGTCTGACTAATAATTTATTTATAAATAAAAAATTAATATTAGCCAACTTAAAGTAATGTTTAATATTCTGACAACAATTTCATTAATTGTTATTTTATTAAAAATTAATTTAACAAATTGATTTTAAAAGTAAAATAATAACTTAAAAATTTATGAAAATTTATATGCTGCTTTTAAGGCTAATATCATAAATTAACTTTTTTTTCTTTTCATTAATATCCTCAAGAAGACAACAATATTGTTGTAAGAGTATTATTGTAAAAGCAAATAAAAAGTAAAGGTACGATTGCCACATAATTAACAGGAGAGGGTGTCTTAAGTTATTTTTTAAAATATAAGAATTAAACGGACACTTAAATCAAAATATAAGAATTACATAAGAACTTACTTACAGTTTCTAAGTTTATGGATAAAAATTGCTTATTTTCGAAAGAAATGGTGGAAAGTCACAAAGAAAATCAGAAAGAAGGGACGGGCTTTTGAAAACAGTGGTCCTCATGAGAGAAAGTGATACATCATGAAATGAAAAGTCTCTACACATGATTTCATTGTAACTTTAATTGAATGGTGACCTAGCTATAGAGAAAAACTTGTAGATGTGGTAAATTAGTGTAAAAAATATTGTTATATTAATTAAACTATATAGATAGTTTAGTAATATAAGATTTTGTAAAATATGAGTGTTTAAAGTATATTTTAAAATACAAATAACTAGTCTTAACATCAAAGGAATAGGTCTAAAATAAAAATAAGACAGACAGTAATAACAAAATAATTTTAATCACTTGAACATTCTTATTATTTAATGGACTGCTCTCGTATTAATTTATTTAACAATATATATAAAAACAAAAGTATTAGATCACACAACACGCAAAACATCACATCACTTATTATGAATCTTTTTTTGTTAAAACATTGTTTCAATTTCTTTATAATTGATCATTATTGCATAAGTACCCATACAAGATAAGAGAAATAATCAATTAACAAAAAGAATAGCAACCTCCAGGGGCAATAGTAGGTATAGTGAGCTTTCTCACGTTTTTTTTATGAACGCTCTTCACTTGTAAGCCCTAAGCAGTCGAAATTGTCAGGTGAGCCTGCAAGATTAATAGAATGTGAAGCATCTTGGTTAGATTCTTGGTCCTAATTAGCAGAAATTAGCATGATTTTAGTATTAGCCACTGCAAGTAAAACAAAGATGATGAAACTAAGGGCATGCTCAGTACCATTTTTCAGTCATTGTTTTCATTTTCGTTTTCAGAATACAGATATAATACATATTCGGTGGACTCAATTCAAAAAATAAATTACAAAATAAGAAATCTAAATTCACTTTTATAACTACAATTATGAAAACATGTTAAACATGTTCTCCAAATATTACAAGACTGGACTCAAAAATAAATTAAAAAACAAAACCACCTTATATCTTCGTCAACAGTTCTCTCTCCCCTTGTTTTTCTCGATCTGTTTACAATAGATCTTCATCGAATAGCACTCTCTCTCTCCTTTTCTTCATCCAACAACACTCTTTCTCTCGTTATCCATCTCGATCTACTCTTTCTCGGTGTGTCAACTATTGTCCTTTGTCTTCATTGTTGCTGCAACTCCATCTCAGCCACTATTACAGCTTCATTTCCGCCGTGGCTGCTGCTGCTGTTGCTCCTTCTCACATGGCCGCTGTTGCTCACCCCTATTGCTCCATCTCTGCATGGCCTCTGCTGCTCCTTCTCTGTGTAACCACTGCTGCTCTCTCTTCACGAACTCTTGCTAGTATTTGTTTTATTTGCTTCCTTCTCTCGTTATCTCTCCCTTTCTACTCTTTCTCGGTGTGTCAGCAGTTGTCTTTCGTCTTTGCTGCCACTACAACTCCATTTTAGCCACTGTTACAGCTCCGTCTCTGCCTTGGCCACTGCTGCTCCATCTCCGTGTGGCAACTGCTGCTCCTTCTCCATGTAACCGCTGCTGCTCTCTCATTACGAACTCTTGTTGGTATTTGTTTTATTTGAGCAAATAAAAGAGTAATTATTTGAGTAATTATTTGAATAATTTTGAGTAATTGTCTTTTTAGAACATGTTATATTATGGATAACCTCAATTCATACCAAAATTTTAGAATTGATTATGTGTTCATACTTTTGTTGCATGAAGCAAGACGTTGAATTCGTTGTTTGTCACTCCAAAAATGTTGCTTTATTAGAGAGAAAATCAGTCAAGCAAATTCAACTTTTCTTATTAGAGAGAAATAGAGATTTTTTGAAGCTTTTTTTTTTTTTTATAGAAATCACTTAAACAGTCTGTAGCTTGTGGAAGTTAGAACAAAAAATAGAAACCCATTTTACCAATTTGATTAATTGATTATAATACAATAGCATTGATTGTAAATTTTTGTTGTGCCCTGAAAAAAATGAGTTAAAAAAATTTGACGAGAGATTAGCGTTAATTTGAATTGGTTAACTTGTAGTAGAATATATTTAACTTGGATGTTCAATTTTTTATCTATTACATATTGTTGAAATGGCTTTCATACTATGTTGAATTAGATTAATTCCAAAAGTTTAAGCTATGTATGTTTAGATGTAGTTTGTTTAATTTCATTAATATTTTATATACGTTATTTTTTCTAATTTTTTAGTAACAAGATATGGATCCACATAATATTGATGGTGAGGATAAGGCTGATTTGTCTAGCTAGACTAAACCACTTTTATTTGTACAGTGCACGACCATGTTAAAAAGAGTGATTTACAAACATCAATCTTCACTAAGAAAATTTGGACCACTATAAGTGATGAGTTATTTAAACAATCCCAAAAAAGATTCAATGTAGAGCAGCTTAATTCCAAGTTTAATAGGTTGCGCAAAAGACATCAAGAGTTTTCTGACTTAATAGCTCATACTGGGTTTGGTTGGGATCATATTTCAAATACGATCACAGCATCGGAAGCTATTTGGGTTGAATATATTATGGTAAAATCTTTCTTTGCAGTATATTATATAGTTTGGTATGAAATTAAAATTTTTTTTTGGTTTTATACACTTACTTTTTTCCACAGAGAGTGTCTGGAGTGAAGCCATATCGTCAAAATGAATTAGAGCACTAACAAACTCTAAGAGAGATATTCAACACCAAATTTTAGGATATTACTATGTTGTGGACTCTGGATACATAAATATGAAAGGATTTTTAACACTATATAGAGGTGAGAGATATCATTTACGTGATTATAGAGGACCAGGTCAAGCACCTAGAGGTCCCCAAGAATTGTTTAATTATAGACATTCATCATTGCGTAATGTAATTAAGCGATGCTTTGGTGTTTTAAAAGTGCGATTTTTAATTTTAAGGGATATGCATAATTATAGCTTACGTAAGCAACGTCTAATTTCAATTACATATTGCGTTTTACATAATTTTATTCGACGAGAAAATGTAAGTGATAAGTTGTTTGAGGACTTTGACGTACAAGATATGGTTACCAATAAAGAAAGAGATACTAGTAAGGCATTTACTAATATTGATTTATCTCCAGCAAGTATTGCAGAAATGAACGCTACAAGAGATAGAATTGCAACTTCTATGTAGCATGATTACACACGTAATGCATGATGTCTATCATGTAATTTTTTTTAATTATTTTGTTTAAATCATATGTGTTGTAATATATATCTTAATTATAGTGTAAAAACAATGACAATGTAATTTTTTTTTTATTAATGGCAATACCAAAACTTATTGTTGACATGGATATACTTATAATATTGATTTTGATTATAACAAACCATATATGTCATAGGTTAAGAATGATGGAATCTTTAAAACAGGATAAATTTCTTAGGCCGATTAATAACATGGAATAAATTTGAGATTCCGAATAAAAATGGATAACTGCTAACATTGAAACAGCAAACCGAATATATATTAAGGTTAACATGTATATATAAAAAAAATTAATATGATATTTGATTCTGGAAGGAAACAATTAACTGTTTACTGAAAAACAGCTAAAAGATAAATTCCAAAGAGGAATTTCTCTCAAATGGTAAACCATTTAATCGAAACGGTTAACCGATAAATTCCAAAGAAGAATTTGTATGAAAACAGTAAATCGTTTAATGGAAACGAATAGCCGATATTCTTTGCAAAGTCTCTGGACAGAAACGGCAAACCAACATCCTCTAACGGTGATCCGACAATTCAAATTGCTGCATAATTATTTAGTTTAAATTATTTATGGTATGTTTGTGCATGTATTAGTTAAACAATTGTATTTCTAACTATAAGTATGATTTAAATGTTTAGTAAAAAAATGTTTTTGAAAACGGTACTACCGAACACATATTTTTTATTTTTATCATTTTCAATTGTGTCTACCGAACGCATATTATTAATTTTAGTTTTAAAATACAGGATACAGAAAATAATACCAGACGCATACTGAAATTCAAAATGTAGTAACTGCAAAACATCATTTTAATTCTCATTTCTGTTTTCAAAAAATACAAATTCAGAAACAATACCAAATAGGCCCTAAGATACTTTGTCATTTTTCAATTTCTTAACTTAATTGTAAACAATTGAAATAGAATTAAAAGAGATGTATAAGAATAAAAAATACATTAGGCCTTAAATATGAATAAAGATTAAGGAAATAATTGCAGTGGCCTTAATGGGATTGATCAAGATTCCATAAATGAGTGTTGAATAAAACATGTTGTATTTATTTCTATTATTTATTAGCACTATATAATGGAAACCGTATTTGAAAGTTGAGTAGAGGTAAAGGTTAATCACGAAATAGCTTAGCCGCCTTTTGCTTGATTAATAAGTTGCTGGGCTTTTATTTGTCTGTGGTTTCAGAATTTGTATACTTTTGGCTTAATTTGGTTTGGAAAGATGCTGCTTTGTTGATGAGTTGTTTACTTATTGGATTGATTGAGTTTCACGAGATTGGAATATATATTTCATGAATGTTTAACTTTCTGTTAACTATTTTATGTACTTTTGTTGAGGATTTAGTAATGATTGAGTTTCACGATTTGGGATGAGTGAGAGTTGTTGAAGTTGTGATATAATTGAGCTGTAGGAATTAAAGTACTTATCAAATTTTTTTATTATTTTTGGAGGGGTTGCTGATCTTTTTTTTTTTTTTTTGGAGTTTCTGGGTTCATTGAGTTGTTGGACATGATTTCCTAGTGCTCATTGAGTTGCAGGACATGATTCTAAGTGTTGATGTTGTTGATTAATTGGTAGCTAGATTGATTCAAGGAACTATGTTAATTGCTACTTTTTTGTGTTTTTGAATTGACTGCTTAGTTATGTAGTTATGATCAACAATAATAACTGTATTCTTTTAATTGATACGTTGTAGGATGAGATGAATGTATCATGATGGTACTGGAATTTTAATGATAATTGTCCAATGTCCATGCTTGTTGGCCAATTGTAGGTCTTTTTATCATATTATATAGATTACTTAATTATGTATATATAATATAATATAATCAATATAAATTCATTCCCACCAAAATTAAGAATAATAATAATAATAATAATAATTGGAGAAAAAAAATTATTCTAGGTAAATTAATAATAATATTTAAAAATAAAATTAATATCAATTCTTGACAATTTTTTTCAAAAAAATTTACTCCCCAATTTAAATATTTATCATTTTAAATGATTTAATATTTATTTAAATATTATTTTTTAATTAAATATTTAATTTTATATGAAAGACTTTAGTCACGCATGGACGATATTATGATAGAATTTTGTCACGTGTGCATGATAAATTTATGATGGATAATACATCATAAAGTTCATGATACTTGTAAATTGTTATCTAAAATTTCTTGATACAAGCTTCAATGACGGTTGGGCAACTGTCATTTAATAAGGTGTATGACAGTAAAAAACCATTATTATTTAGTTTTTTTCTAATAGTGCATATTCATTTTTTTTTTATATAGACATACTAATAAGTCATATGATTTTATAATTATTTAAACTCTGACTCTATTAAACCATATAACTTAATAACATATCCACATTGAAAAAAATAAGGGTGCTGATATGAGAAAATAACTATATATATAGGTGTTCTGATCTAGGATTTTAGATTTATTAAAATTAGGAAAAATTACTATATAGGTGTTTCAATTTAAAATTTTGGATTTGTCAAAATTTAGGAAAGTTAATAGTATATAGCTTAATGACTTTCCCGGATTTTAATAAAGCTCATGATCATAAATTAAATTATTAGTTACACGCACACACACAACCTAAGATTAGATTGAGTTGGTTCAAAAGTTTGAAGATTCAATCTATAATTGGAATCAGATAGACTTTAACGAAAAAACATTGAATTTTCAACTCATACGTATATTGAGTGTTTGAGTTATTCTGATTTTCAATTTCAAACACAACTTTCAAAAATGAAAAAAATAAACCGATTATAAAATAAAAAATTTATTTTGTGGTGCGTTTACTTTTTGAATTGGGGAATTGAAATAATTAACAATATTTATTTCGTAAAATGGAACCGAATTAAGAAATGGTGAATGAGAGATTGATTCTCAACGGAGTGGTGGGAATCAATCTCCTATTCCTAAAATTGACTATTTTATCCTCCATAAAAATAAAAAATGTTATTTTATCCTCAATTTAAAAAATATTATAATTAATTAATTAATTAGTATATTATTATTAATTATTATATTATGAATTTTTGTTGTTGTTGTTGTTATTGTTGTTATTATTATTATTATTAATGATAAAAATATTTACAATTAATTAATATATTAATATATTATTAACAATAATTAATAATAATAATTTTTAAATAAATAATCACATAATTAAAATAAAAAATAATATTATAACAATAGTTCATTAAGTATTTTTTAATAATTTGTGACAATATAACTCATTCCGATTTTAATTTCAAAGTAAAATAAATATATTAATGACATTCTGATTTTAATTTTTATATTTTAAATAAAAAATTTATTTTAATTTTTATATTTAATTATTATTTATATCTATTTTTACTCTAATTTATTTCGATTCCAATCTATTTTAATTTTAGTTGATTAAACGCTTTTTAAAATTCATTTCCTCCTTTTAAATTCCTTTTCCCTCCGTTTCCTTCTTCCTCTCACAAAAGAGTAAGAGCAAAGCGTAAGTCAAAATTCCATGTTCCATGAATTTCCCGCCCAAAATGATGAATCAACTGCAGAGATCGCAGATCCTTCCGTCTCAACCAACGGCCGATCAGCTCCGAGTCAAGTTCACGAGACTCGTCTCTCGCCACGATGAGATGAAAATCGCATATCAACGCCTCAGATCTCAGATCAGAATCGGCTTGAATCAAGTATTTTATTATATATACTATGAATTTCTTCACAGCTCTCTCTGGCCTCTGGTTAACTATTATTGTATCGTCAATTCTGTTTTGTTTTTAATTTACGAGTAAAATTTTGAAGGCGGAGGAAGTGTTTGCTTCTCTGGCAATTCCGATGATGAAATTAGTTGGTCTTAAAACTGTTGAAATGGCAGAAGAAGGACAATTCTCCAACATTATCATCGATACTGATTCGCCTGAGGTTATCAAATTCCTCTGTTTTGTTGTTATTTGTATAATTTGTTATTTTTATAGAGATAATTTGACGATCATGAACTGATAACGATATTTTATTTTCAATTTTGTTTAATCTTGCGGCAGGGAAGCTCCAGAAACGGCGTAGTTTCGGGATCGCCGGTTTCTGTTGGTGGTGGAGAAGCAGAAAGCAATAAATTTGAGGTAGAAAAAATATAAACGTTGAAAATAGAGAGACATTTTTGTTTTTGTCAATTGGAATATTGAAATGCTTAATCCTGATCGATTTAGTTAGTTTAACTAGTTTATGATGAGGAATATTTCGTTAATGCTCATTATTTAATGTGGAAATGTAAAATAAATGTTAGCCGATTTGAATTAACATTATGAATACTTCAATCAGTACTGCAAGAATAGCTTTTGCAGCTGCACTTCAGAATCAAAGAGGTTTTGCTGTGTGGTTAACTTGCAAAATGGTCCTAAGAAATGCTGGCATCTAAAGTGTTTGATGAATTGTTTATGTATCGTCTTTTGGTTTTCGGTCTGGTAATTTTTATTTTCTAGCTCTGCAGGTAGAAAACTATGCTAGGAAAGCCACAATAGCAGGCAGAGAACTCATAGAGAAGCAACAATCACAATTCATACAACTTATTAACCTCCTTAGACAGATCGAAACCCAAGTTAATTCTTGCCAGAATAATATGCTCCATCACCTTTCCAGACATCAAATCTCCCTCCAAAAACTCTTCCAGCAAGCCATTGATGATTTAAGCAACCTTCGCTGCCAAAGCCATGACACATTTTTTGTTTCAGTGAAGATCCTAAAAGCCCTGTTTGAACACATGAGCTTTGTATTTGGCTCAGTCGAGACAGGCGTGGATGTACTAATGCAGGACCTAGTTGAGCATATGTGTAATCCAATGGTGGAATATGTCAAGGGCCTTAAGGCTGATATGAAACTTGGAACGTGTGCACGGTTGTTGGCCATTGTAGACGAGATGGATGGAGTGATGAGGAATGGAAGACTTGAACTGGAGGAAGCAAAGAAGAGGATCAGAATTGCAGAAGCTGGAAAGATTGAGGCATTGTGCAAGTTAAAGGAAGTAGAAGAGAGAATCTGGAGAATGAATGAACGCCTTCGATTACTCCCTGGAGCCAAAACAGGGCAAAGAGAAGTTCGTGTTTGCCACAAGGTACATCCTGTCCTAAATTTTTTATTTTTTTCACTATGTATACATTATTCAATCTATCTTCTCAGAAGGCATATAATTACATATATGAATGCATGGTCAATTCTGCAAATTACATGCACCCCAATTGAGTAATCAAGATAGAGCTAGCTCTTACATGTTCACCTGAGTTGTCCTTTTTAAAAATTAAATAAATATGAGAGGGATTGAGCTCAATCATTCATTTGGTTCTTGATCAACATAAGGTGGTTTCCTTAATTTTTTCAGATTATCTACAAGAGAGGACTGGTCCCATTCAATAGCTTTTATACAATTTTCTTTTGTGAATTGATATGTCAGTTAAGTATATTGGTATATTTGTTAGGTATATATGAATATGTGCTTTTTGCATAAAACAATTTTAGAATTCTTTAAACGAATGGCATAGTCTGCACTGTGAATTATATTTATTTAACGCTTCATTTCTTGTAATATTTCATCAATAACTGTTGGTCTATGCCTGCAAGTGGGTATTTTCAGAAACTTATTTGAAGATCGCATAAAATTTTCTTATTTAAACAATTTGATTTAGATGAACAAAGCATAAACAGTCTAATCTTGGTACTCAAACTGAAGTTTAAGCTAGCTGCTTGAGGCTGCTGTAGAGACCTTGACAATGCATTCTCAAAATAATTTTTTTTTTTTTAAACTCATTGTTCAACATATGAAGCTCCTAGAACTGGCGGAAGATGTGGACAAAGAGGACAAGCTACTGTGGAAACTATTGAAGAAGAAGAGAGAGTATCAAACACCAGAGAGCCCCATGGGGCCTGGAGATCTTCTCAACATTGAGCCCAAAAGCAAGCGCCATAAGCCTATTATTAGAGAGAGAAGGCCGTTGCTTGTTTACAGCCGAGTTGCTCGGAGATGCCCGCGTGATGATGGGTTGCTTGGTCCACAAACTCCATGCAAAGCCATCGGTATTCCCTTGGGCTCATCGCCTTCTGCAGCAATTCAGCAAGCTGTTTCGAGCAAGCGCATCAACCACTGAATTCGTGCTTTTGTTATGCTATAGGCTTTGCTTTTGGCAGTCCTAAAGAAATGACCTTGTTAAGTTGTAATTTCATTAGTTCTCTAATGAGCTTTTGGATCTTATTCTTCTTCTTCTGCTGCTGCTGCTGTAATCGATATGCTGTTGTCTTTGGAAACTGAGAGAGGTGGATGATTGATTGATTGCAAAAAAGCAATTGCTACGTGCTACTCTAGCTAATTTGTTAACAAAAATCGATCGTATCCTTCACACTTGATGGAATGTACATGTATCCTAGCATTGAGACAACTTTGAGGTTAACTATTTGTTTTGCTTTCTTAATGTGGCTAACTAGTTAATTGCACGAGCTTATAACAAGTAGGACTGTGTCATTTATTTTTATTTAGATGTTTTACTTCAAAATTTTGACACAAAATCCTGTTTTAATTGTATTAATTTCAATGGTAGAGAAGGTGATAGAGTTGACAACATTAAATGATTTTTTTCTGTCAATATTTTACATTAAATTGTAAGAGATCGATAGATTATAATTTATGTCAATATTCTAAGCAAAAAATTTAAGTTAAAATAGCTTCATTGTTGATAGTACAGCCAGAGAATCTACACCTTGAATAAATATTATTGGCTCTCATATGTTAAAAGGAGTAGGATCCTCTTCTCATTTGTGTTTTCTTAAATTTTTAAAGATTTTATACCACATATCCTTTAATGTTAGTAATGTATAATTAGAACTTAATTATTTTTATGTTTTAATTTATTAACTACTAATTATATGAATAAATTTTGCTCACGAACAGGTCAAAATCATGATAGGATCATAATACATTTTAGAAAGGTTTCCCCTATTTTTGAGAATTTTTTTTTAATATTACATTACGATTAAATATTTGTGATCTAAACTTAATTATGACACCCAAAATTCAACTTTGAAAATTAGAGAAATCTATGACAATAAAAAATATAAAAATCTATTACCATTTAGCCATGGAAGAAAACTGAATTTTCTTCCACAAATTGAATTAAAGAGGTGAGAACTATTTAACCAAAGAGTGATCCTCTATTACTAGAGATTTAAACTCACGGTCATAGATAAATTTTTTTTTTTAGTTCCTTATTTAGTTTGGGTTTTCAGGTATCCCGAACCGAACCGAACCCGAACCGTTTATGTTAATGAAAAGTCTAACCCAACATAACCCGTTTGATAAATCGCAACCAAACCTAAACTTCGCCGAGTTGTTTGCAACGAGCCAGTTCGGTTCGGGTGAAAATGCTTACCCATATTCAATAGTGTTTTTATATGTCGACAATATGAAACATTCCATTTAAATATAATAAGTCAGATTCCACTTAACTTGAATTGAAAAATAGATGGGGTTTCATTTTGTCCTTACAGAAACAATGTTGGGGTTACATTATCAGAAAGTGCCACGTGTATAGAAATTATTAAATTTAAACTCGTTACAAGTATATCATGTATATTAAACGACATATGACATTATGTGATTTAATGATCATATTTAAAAATTGATCGTGACCCTTTAACATAAGATTTTGAATAATGATGAGATACTTGAAATTTCGTCGAATTGAATATATTAAATTTTTTTTTTTGCCCAAATAATGATTGGGTGCTGGCCAATCACTTAATTTAGGTGATGAGTCATCGTTCAAAGAAAGTTGGCAAATGATGGGTCATCTCTCGATTTTAATTTGATTTTAACAAAAATCGTTAGTTTTGGTAAATGAAATTTCGAGATAAATATCAATATTGTAAAATTTCTCCTCTTCTACAACACAAGTTGATGAACCAATCATCCCGCCATCTAAATCATCAATACTTTTGGATGCATTTGCACCTTTGTGTAAATTGAATCGAATCAAAATGTTCAAATTTATAACTTAGTTTGTATATGCTTTATAAATTGAGATTTTTAGGACTATGATGTTGTATATAATTAATTAAATAACAGGTTAGACTTTTAAAGATAGAACATAAATTGATAAAGAAACGTATAATATCAAACATATACCAGATTTGTTGATACCGATTTGATATTGTCCGATCAGGAAAAAAAAAATTAGAGTTATTTTTTCTCTATTTATGGAGCATGGAGTATGTACCATCTCAATGACATGTGGTTAAAGCTTGTATGGCACGTTTGATTTCATTTTCAATTCAATTTTCATAGAAAGCATACAACAACTAATATTGATGTGAACCAATAAAAACGCAAAACGTGTCACTTCCCGGAGGGTGAAATTGGTAAGAAAGTGAAAAACAGAGTGGATATGCATTGGCAGAGGAGGTTACATTGGCTGTCGAGAATTTCTGACGGACTTTAAAAAAGTAATGTAATTAATTACCAACTTTTGTCACAACTCACATTCAATTAATTATTCTATAAAAACAACAACAATAATTATAATAAGGTAATAATACATCTGAGCTGCCCACCATTAACTGCCCTCATACTCCAGTGGATTCCTTCGGATTTTCCTTTCTTAGAAAATTAAATTATTATTTATGGACAAAATCCAGGATTTTTTGGTAGTACACTTAAATTTTCAATTTGAAAAGACCAAAAGAGATTGCCCGATTAATAGAAAATTATGAGCAAAAAAATTTTACTCAAATGATTTTCCTATCCTACCCATGCCGATAGTTCCATTTCATGATCTTCTTTTTATTCATTATTCGTATTTTTCTTTTTCTTTTACATTATATGATTTAGTAATTTTTCAATAATGCCAGTGTATATAACTTGTAGTTGTGGTATGCCTCTCATGTGAGCAACTGTGTTATTTTTATAGATAAGAAAATAACTACTCCATCATCTTTGTGGAAAATGATAAATATACAATAAATATTTGTTGATAAAGAAAATTAAAAGATAATAGATTAACATAATTTTTTTTTTATATAGAAGAGACTAAGGGTATGTTTATTTTCCAGATTATAAAATCAAAATTATAAATATTGTTTATTTCAGAAAATAAGTATGAGAATCAGAATCGGAATCGTGCATGACCCATAAATTTAAGAATTATTCTCATTGATTTCATTCTTAAGAGGAGGTTGGGAATCAAACTCTGATTCTCAAAAATACTCATTTTACTCCCATTAAATTATTATAATCTCCAAATTCTTCTCAATCAAGTTTTATCATTTTTATATTTTGGTCCTTGTAGAATTTATGAAAATATCTAAAAATTTTATATTATTTATAAATAAGTCCTTTGTTATTTAATATTAATAATTATCACAACATTATTATTATGACTACTACTACTACTATTAAATAACAATTAATTTTATTATTTTAATTGTCATTAATATTGTTGTTGTCGATGTTGTTGTTGTTGTAGTTATCATTTGTTGTCGTTGTCGTCATCATCATCATTAATATTATTGTTATTATTAATTTTATTATTTTAATTATTGTTATTGTTGTTAATTTCATTATTATTATTATCATCATCAAAGTTTATTAATTTTATTTATTCATTATTATTATTAATTTTATTATTTTAATTATTACTATTGTTATGATTAATTGCTACTACCACTACTGCTATTACTATTTTCAATTATTATTATTTTTATTCTTATTATTGTTATTATTATAATATATGTAAATAATACTACTGTACTAAGGACAACAATTAACAAAGGGTATTTTAATAACTTACAATAAGTCATTTCGATTCGGAGATAAAGTAACACATTAATAGAAACACAGTTCGTTCTGATTCCGATTCCGATTCCAATTCCGATTCTTATAGTTCAAGTAAACAACTTATTCTTATTCTAATTACTGATTTTAATTTCAACTCGGTTCCAATTCTATCACATTTCAATTTTCCTTCAGTAAACATGCTATAATATTCTTCCACAATTCAAGAGTGTAAAACTCGCATTCCAACCTTCATGTGTAGTTGTGACTTATGATAATGAAGAGAATATTCTTACGTAAATCTCGATATAAAACTGGCGATCATACTGTTATATTGGTTATGATAACGAGGAGAATAGTATTGCACTTTTGAGTTATAATAATAAAGAGGACATTTTCCTGCAACTCCCAAGTGTAAAACTCGTGATTATACCGTTATGATAGTTATAACAAAGAGAATATTCTCCTACAACTCCAAAGCATAAAATTTTTGCGATTAATCACTGTTATGTTAGTTATGACTTAAAATAATAGAAAGAATATTCTCCCAAAAAACTCGCAATCAGACAATTATATTAGGGGAGTCACTAAGATATAGCTGCTGTAAGTTACAGCCACAAAAAAAGTGAGTGAACAGTAACATCACGTAGTTACTGTTCACTCACTTTTGTTGCGGCTGTAACTTACCGCAGCTGTATTTTAAAAAAATCCTTATATTAGTCATGACTTATAATATCTTCCCCAACTCCCGCCATAAAACTCGTGATAGTTTAATTATATCAGTTATGATCATCATAAAGAGCTTGTTTTTCCTTGTTATCATTAGTAATTGATTAACAAGGTTAACAAGTCATTGTCTTAATTATAAATGTAAACATAATTCCTATTTCGTGTAACTGTAGATAAAACAATTGCTCCAATAAAACACAACTTTTTTCTATTTTACCATCCCAAGCAAAAATCAAGCAATTCTACGCGAGCAAAACAACATTTTTGCAATTTAAATGTTAGATTTGATCATTCAAACACATTAAAATAAACTAGGCTCATCATCATTATTCAACACAAGTCTTACTAATGCCCTAGAGGGGAAAAGAAAATTTGTGAACACAACAATTTAATTTGCACATCCATCCAAGTTCCAAAACAAGAAAAAGTTGACCCAATTGGAGTTTGGACAAATTCGTCTCTCTGGGCGCTGTCCTCTTTGGGATAAATTTGTCTTTTCGTCTCCTATCCTCGTTTTATCTACAGTTGGCTTTTGCATGCAACTCATTGATGGAAATTTGACTTAGACATTATCAGACACATGACGCCCCACGAAACCCGAAAACCAGAAACCAGTCAACCGAGTCCTCTCATTTGACTTCCTAATATATGTCCACTTACTAAATGCCACGTATGAAATACGTGCACCGTGTTCCATTAGATCTGAACTGAAATTCAAGCAAATTTCAAAACCCGCCGTCTCTCTCCCTCGATAAAATGCTGTCTTCACAGTTCCCATTTTGCCAACAAATCGAACAAAAGCCAAATAACAACATAACCGCTGTTTTCGCTCTTTTGTTTTCTTCTTCTACACAAAGTGCTCGTCAGTCCTTATCCCTACGCACTCGTCAGCAGAATGGCGCACGTTATCCAGTTGCCGTGCAACGGCGACGGAATGTGCATGCGGTGCAAGGAAACTCCAGTCGAAGAAGAGCAGCTGTGCTGTAAAACGTGCTCCACGCCCTGGCACGTGGCGTGTCTGGCGCGTCCTCCGGAGTCCCTCGTCTCCACTCTCCAGTGGGAGTGCCCCGACTGCACCGGCGACGCAGCCGTCGAGGCGGACGCGGGACAGGCCGCCGGCGGAATCGTGGCGGAGATCATGGCAATCGAGGCTGACATGTCGCTGACGGAGAGCGAGAAGGCGAGGAGAAGACAGGAGCTGTTGAGTGGGAAGGCTGGATCGGACGGTCACGGTGGTGATCATGATGGCTCGAAGGACAACAAAGGCAAACACAAGGTTGCTGCTGATGGTGATGAGAACGAACAGTCGGATATTTTTGGTGGCAGCTTGAACTGTTCGTTTTGTATGCAGTTGCCGGAAAGGCCTGTTACTGTAAGCAATAAGCACGCTGACTTTGATTTTTTTTTTTCTTTTAATTATTTTTCTACATTGCTGACGTGGCTGCACTTTGTGTTTTTTATTTTTAATTTTCATATAATTTTTTTTTTCAAAGGGGAAGAAAAACTATTTTGTTCTTGATGCGTTAGCTAGTATGGAACAACTTTCTGAACTATTCTATTTTCTGATTTTCTCATGATTTCTCACATAGGGTGTTTATTGGTGCCTCTGCTTCAAATGATTAATATAGCGTTTGTTGGTAAGATTTTTCACTTATGAATTTTGTAATTAGTTTGAAGATTTTACATTAGGGTTGGTCCATTTGAATCTGTAATTGAATTGATTGATATTCAGTTAATAGTGTTTTGTTATCTTGTTAATTTTTACTTGACAAAGTTGCCACTTTAGGTGGCTAAATCCTGCCTTTTTAAACTCCTTTAGTGATGTGTTTTCTATTTTTGATCTTTGGTCTTCTAATCTACTAATGTTGATCTGACAGAGCTATCAATTCCTTTATTTCTCAGTTCCTCATTCTGCCCTGTTATTATGTTTAATAACTTTGTATATTAGTTTTAGCATTCCAATAATGTTGTTAATTAGGCATTTTTTTCTTAAGTGAAGCTTCGGATTAATTTGTTGTTCTATATGGCATCAACCTTATTTTGCCGAAAGATTGAATTCTGAAAATTCCCTTGTTCTACTAGGTAAATCTCATTACAGAGCAAAATAAGCTCCAGTTGTGAAAATGGGTATGAGAATTTAAATACTATTTGTTCAATTCTTATATACTTAAGCCTTTTGGGTTTTGGTTATTCAGTGACTAGTTTTATTTATGCAGAGTTATTAGATTCCTCCTTTCTGTTCTGGGTGCTAACATACTAGTTGCATTTGATACAATGCTTTAAAGATTGCAGCATTTGTCATGCCCCATATGAATTAAGGGAATGAAAAGGTCTATCCAAATGTGTTTTGTGGTACTGATGGATCCACATTGATATTCTGGTGAGTTGCTTTTGTCGGAATATGGTGAGACGACAGTCCTGACACTATATGACACAAGCAACAATAGTTGTCTTTTTGCAATCAATGATTGTGTTGTCTTCATTTTTTATCAGAAATCGTTTCTGTTTTTGAAAAATAGAAGTTCGGGAAATGAGTTCGATAAATTTGACTGTTGGTTGTGATTGGTCTAAGAGATCTTCACATGAAACATAAAGGCCTGAAGCTAGGCTCACAAGTATAATCAGTAGATCTTAACAAGTTCCTTGTTTGTGCTGTTTCAGACACCATGTGGACACAATTTCTGCCTAAAATGCTTCCAGAAATGGATTGGACAGGGGAAGAAAACTTGTGCAAAATGTCGCTGCATAATTCCTTCCAAAATGGCAAGTCAGCCTCGCATAAATTCTACACTTGTGGCTGCCATTCGTATGGCAAAGAGGTCAAATACATCTGTTCCTGGAGGGTCTTCAAAGATTTACCATTTTGTTCATAACCAGGACCGGCCGGATAAGGCCTATACTACAGAGCGAGCAAAGAGGAAGGGGAAGGCCAATGCTGCAAGTGGTAAGATATTTGTTACAGTGCCTCCTGATCATTTTGGACCGATTCTGGCTGAAAATGATCCTGAGAGGAATCAAGGTGTGCTTGTTGGTGAATCATGGGAAGGCCGGTTGGAATGCCGACAATGGGGGGTGCACTATCCACCTGTTGCTGGAATAGCTGGCCAATCAAAATGTGGTGCTCAGTCAGTTGTGCTTTCTGGAGGATATGAAGACGATGAGGATCACGGAGAGTGGTTTCTCTACACGGGAAGGTAATTGCACCATTGGAAATTGGTTTTTTGAGACCATTCTTACTGCTTATTAAACAGCGAATATGTCGGTGGTCAATTTTTATGATTTGTTTATTTTAGTATCCCCTTTTACTGGAATTCTCTCTCTAGAATTTAGTATACATAAAAGTATTCTCATGTTTATCGTTGCTGACTTGTTTGAATTGAGATAAATACAGTGGTGGTCGTGACTTGAGTGGCAATAAGCGTACAAACAAGAATCAGTCATTCGACCAGAAGTTTCTGAAACTGAACGAGGCTCTACGTGTCAGTTGCAAGAAAGGTTATCCTGTTCGAGTCGTTCGGTAAATATGAATTCAAAAATCTCCCCTTGTTTTATCAAATCGTTTTATTTTTTATTTCCTCACTACAACATATATGTGCGAGATTTGTAATTGAAACTATTTTCTGCATTGTGCATTAATGATTGGTGATTTTACTCTCCTGAAGGGCTAAACGTAATTCATGATCTTTTTTATTCTAGATGTGTACTTTGTACTTTATCCAGATTTCTTTTGCATCAGAAAGATACATATCATGTTGTTTCCACAAAAGTAAAGAGGGGGGAATATAAAATTTTGTTTGCTTGTAACCAGAAATATAACTCACAAACTGATGCATGCTTACAATGAAAAGAAAGTTGTGGAGTTGCGTTTATAGAAGAAAAAGGATAAAGGAAAAAATCATCCTGAAATCTTGACTGCAAAATCATTCATTTTTTACTAATTACATCCTCATACCAGATATAACTTCACTTGACTATTATTTCCCTCACAATGGCCATGTAGATGGAAGGAGGTTTGTTGTTTTGAAATAGTTAAGGAGCTTGACAGCAAATATTAGTCTATACATTTAATTTTGGTCTAGGTGTGTGTAAAGCATGAAATCAATAGAATACACGTCATCATAACTATGTAATACTAGCAATAAATTTGGGACATTTAAAATTGATATGATCTTATCAAGAAAGATTGGTGTTAAACCTGAATGAGTTGAGCTCTGCTGTGAGAAATGATGTCCATCCGGTGCATCATTTTTCATTATGTTGAAAATTCTAATATTTTCCATTATTTTGATGGTTAGGTCATGCAAGGAGAAGAGATCTTCGTATGCTCCAGAGAAAGGGTTGCGGTATGACGGAATCTATAGGATTGAAGAATGTTGGCAAAAAATTGGAGTCCAAGTTATTATGTGTTCTCAATTATAAGAAAACTTCTCATTTGGTTGATCTTTTGCTGTGTTGAATTGCTGATATTGTTTTCCTGCATTAGGGTTTCAAAGTCTGTCGATATCTATTTGTTAGATGTGATAATGATCCTGCCCCATGGACAAGGTTTATATTTCGTTACTTAATTTAATTATTCATTTAATATACCTCTCTTCTAACAAATGTTTGTTTACCTTGACCGCAGTGATGACCACGGAGACCATCCTAGACCATTGCCAGAGATTCCAGAGTTGAAGAATGCACTTGACATTACGAAGAGAAAGGAAGGTCCATCGTGGGATTTTGATGTGAGTGCTTTATATTTCTGTTTGATTTCACTGGTTTGGTTGCTACCATTTTTTGAAATATTATCTTGTTGTCAACCTTAGCCACTCATCAGTGAACATAAGTTGACATGAGCTCAAAATAATTGATAATGAGGAAAACTCTGGTCAGACAATTTCCTGAATGGTTTAATTTCTCTTCTTTACTGTACATTTTCCTCTTCACTTGACATCTGCAACTTTTTCCAGGAACTAGATGGCTGCTGGAAGTGGATTAAACCTCCACCCCTCAGCAGAGTTGTAGCACACACTGGGAAATCTGATGGCAAGAAGAGTATAACTGTAAGAGAAAAGCTCCTGAAAGGTTTGTTGTCTATCCCTTACCCTCATCTTTGATAATACTTATTCCTTGGATTTGACTGTCAATTTTGCCTTGTTCAAGTGTATCATGAAACTATTTTGGGTCTTAAATTTTGATAGAATTCTCAATTTGAAAGTTTGAGTTTTGTCAATAAATTTCTATTGAATTAATTGAGTTGTTCAGCCATGAGAACAGGTTAATTTGGTGAACTTATAAAGTTTATTGAAGCCTCACATTAGTTATTACTTTCAGAAATATGATATTTATATCCAATTGGAATTTTTCCATGATCAGAGTTTAGTTGCTTCCTCTGTAAGCAAGTAATGGCACAACCAGTAACGACACCTTGTGCTCATAATTTCTGCAAGTCATGTTTGGAAGAGGCATTTTCTGGTAAGAGTTTTGTCAGAGAAAGAAGCAGAGGTGGACGGGCACTTCGATCACAGAAAACCATCATGAAGTGCCCTTCTTGCACAAATGACATTTCGGATTTTCTCAAGGACCCTCAAGTAAGAAATGTGCACAGCTGTAAAAGTCACATTTATATCTGAGTAGAGGATACAGTGCTTTATTTTATTGTTAATTGCTGAGATGATATGAAAATAATAATGTAAAACTAGGGATTCTGCAACCACAAGCAGATAACACATATTCTGGAAACTTTCAGCATTTTGTTTTTCATTCTAGTCTTCTCGGAAACTCATGGCATTATTATGAAATTCCTTAACTTTAGCTCATGTAGTTTGTGGAGATTCACCATGACAGGTCAACAGGGAGTTGATGGAGGTGATTGAGTCTCTGAAACAAAATACTGAAGAGGATGACGAACTTGCTGAGGAATCAAATGACGAAGAAACAGATGCCTCAGAGGGTTCTTCTGATCCGGTGCCTAAGCCCAGGAAAAGCAATGGAAAACATCATGAAGAAACAATTGTCACTGGTGGTTCTCACAATTCTCGAGTGAAATGCAAACCGGAAAGGGCAAGTAAGAGGAAGAAGGTTGATTCAGGAAGCTCCTTAGGAACAAATAATGTCGGCAAGGAGGCCACTTTTGCAGCAGAGAAGCCTAACGATGGCTTAGATGTGGACTCTGAAGCTAATCTGAAAGTTGGCAGCAAGAACACAAAAGCTGAAGAAGCAATGGAAGAAGAGAATGATTCACCAGCCAGTCCTCTCCTCATGCCTTCAGATGATCAAGACAGTGCCTGACTTTTTGATTAGTCTGGTAACTCTAGCTTCACCGGCCTATGAACTTTTGCTGAAAAAGAAACATTGCATGACTAGACTAGCTAGTTTTTCGGGGACCTTTTTGTGTATACACAGGTTTTATTTAGCTTTCTTTTCTCTTTAGCTTCTTTGAGCGTATAGAGATGTCTGTTCTCATGTTTGGTTCTTGAATGCTACAAGCTCTCTTATATATAGTGCAGTTGCATGATACAAGTCTCGTAGTTTTCAGTTTTCCCTCTGAATCTTTGAGTTTTTGTCTCTCAAACAGTTAATTGCTTAGAAATATTGAGAAAAAATGCAACATTATGTTATGGTTCCATCTTCAAAGTCGAATCATCAGTCTAGGAATTGGACAAGTCAAAAATGCAGGTGTCTTACCAGCCTATCTCAGGATACAGACATACAGTGTCTACAGCTTCATAGCTCATGTACTGATGTCTCTTATTCTTGGGAGATCGAAATTGTTGAACATTTCTTATATTACTAGGTATTTTCATTCATATTATAGTCTTCAAGTAAGCAACCTCAAAATAAAATTATTTATTACAATAGATTCCTAGAGCAACAGTCAAACTTCATTTTGTCTCTGTAACCCCCTTTCATTGAACATTTTTAATCCTGTCATTCACAAGAATATATATAAATATTATAATTTAAAGAAATAGAAATAGTTACAAAATCGTCCATAAATACAATTTAATAAAATTATTTTATTAATTTAAATTCATAAATTATTGGTGAATTACATCTAAATTGCATCGTCATAATCAAATTGTAAAACCAACTTCCAACTATATTAAAAAAATAATAATAATAACATAAAACAAATATTAAATTGAGTATTAAGTACTGGCTAAGCCCAAGCCCAATTAAAAATTTGGATGACTAGGACCCAAGTTAAGTATAGCCTAAGCCACCGTCCCCTAACTGGGTGACTAACAACCCGAACCCGAAACTAGGATTACCCGGATCCGCACCATAAATTTTGGCATTGGCGGTACCCGTGGGTTTTCGATACCCATAACCTAAGCCCCTGAAACGGCCTCTTTTTTCCTCATTGCGAACACCTTCTCTCCAAGTAGTCAGCTTCGTCCCTTCCCTTGTGTAAGTACCATTTGATTATGTCCTTGCTGTTAATTTATTTTCGAATTGTAAGTACAAATTGTTCATAGATTTTGGAAACGTTCAAGGTGAAAGAATTATAAAACAATTGTAACATGAATATTGTTGTATGTCATATATTAGTAATACACTTGGGTTCTTTGGCCTTGCCTTGCTTCTGTGTTTTACAATATTGTTGAATTGGTTTCGCATTCGTGCTTATGAACCTTTTTTATTTTGGTGAGCAAATTTTTTTGGATAAATGAATTGTAAGGTATGGTTGCTTGTGGATGAATTTAGAAGTTGATTTGCCGATTTTTTTATGTAATAGTTTCAAAGTTTTATATAGACCTATGCTGTGTCATCTGGGGCTTATAACTGATTTATAGTTGATTTAATTGTGGGATGAAAAAGGGAAAATTTGTGACATCCAATTTCTGTGACAGATTTTAGCTGTGCTGGCCACTTTTGTTACAACGTAAAAATTTGGTCACTTTTTGGAAAGTTTGTTGTTTTTATGTTGGTGGGTGAACATAACAGAAAAAGTCATGTCATAGAATAATATATTCATTATGTTTGTTCTGCTACTGCAGGTCTCTCAGGTCCTGAAGTAATCCGCAGTGCCTACAGTTCCTCGATATATATTTACTTTTTCTTTAGTGATGGTATGTATAATTTCGTAGCATGTTTCTTCTCTACCCAATCATGCATTTTCGAGTTGGCGTAAATTGGCGTTAATAATTTTAACCTAATGTTAGGCACTATGATCTTTTTCTATCAAGTATACAGATTAGTTGAGTCTGTTCATGGGCTAACTTAGTAGCAGTTGAAGAGTGACCAATCTAGTTCGCTTTAGGTGACCTAGGGTTAGCGGTGAGGCTATTTTTTATGGGACGAAGGTGGCAGTATTCTTGACAACTTAATAGTAGCAACATTTTAACTATCAAGTTACGAATGCTTATTATGCAGACACTTTGGTTAAGGTTATGAATTCTGGCCTATATTATTGAGTTTATGCTGAGCTTTTCTAGTCCTGCCTTGAACCAATGTAGATTCTTTCATCATTTCTATGCATTTAAACAAAAGCAACTTTGTTTCCAATCATAATACATTTTTGTACAAAACTTGAGAAAAAGATGTTTGTCTGATTATGGCAAATTCTGTACATGATCCTGAAGAAACTCTGGTTATTGACAAGATCTGCTTTTGCTTTTGTTAAATCTTGGCCTTTTTATTATTATTATTATTATTATTATTATTATTATTATTTTGGCTATTAGTTTTAGAATGATTGTTTAGTCGGGCAAACCTGCAATTTTTCCTTAGTAATGGGATATCTGTATTATCTTCATATTTTTACTCATCACTTCACGACCTAATTAGTTGTATTTTATGGTAAAGGATGTTTTTAATTGATTAGTTTCCTTGGAAAATCCTGAACATGTTTTTATGGAAATTTTCCGTGACAGATTTCTATTGGGTCCTTGAAATGTTATTTAGTGCTGCTCTTTTCTGCAGTCCTAAGATACCCCTTTGTATACTTAAAGGAGAAAGAAAGAAGAATATAACAGATACCATTTGTTGCATCTGTTTGTACAGGCTGCGAGAATTATTGCCCAATTGATAGTGATGGGTTCCGGGATAATGGCAAGGGCTGTTTTTCAAGCATACCGTCAAGCACTTGCGAGTATGTTTGTTCACTTTCCAGAATCAGTTTTTTTATCTCAATTGCAAAAGTTCAAATATGCTTTTCTTCACTTTTGATTATGTTACGTTGCGTTGGCATGGAACTCTTTAATCCTTATAGTGTTCATTACTCATTGCAGATGCCTCAAAATCTGGTGTTGCTCAAGAAACAGTGCAAAACATCAGGAGGGCAGGCAAAATGATGGCAGAACCAGAGGCAAGGCAGATTCTTGGTGTCACTGAGCAATCATCATGGGAAGAAATCTTGAAGGTTAATAAAATTAAGTGCTTTTGAAATTCATTCTTATTGTTTTCCCTCAAGATTTTGTCACTCAAGGATACCTTAAATGCAGAAATATGACAACTTGTTTGAGCAAAATGCCAAAAATGGGAGCTTTTACCTACAATCAAAGGTTCACAGGGCTAAGGAATGCTTAGAAACAGTTTACCAGAAGAAACATCAGGGGACTGCGGATTCTTAACCCGCAAAGGTGTACTTAGCTCTCGTGTATTATTATTTTTTTCTTCAGCTGAGTCTTATTGCTGAAATATTAAATTTTGATCCCTATTAGTTACCACAGTTGTGATGTGTTGATCTTGCATTCGGTATAGCATAATGCTATTTGTAACATAGTATGCGAGATATTTTAATGGTTCAACTTCTTATGTTACAAGATTGCACGTTGTTATTTATTTATTTTTATTAGGTGGCCTTCGAATATCAAAATTTATGACCTCCAAAGTTAAAAAATTCGGTTTCATCAACAACACTAGACAAGTATACGGTAGTAAAAACCATTGGGTACAACATGAGTATATAAAATCTAGGGGTAGCAATTTGGCTTAGGAATTTAATTCAGTTCAAACTAAATGGGAGTGTTTGAAAAAATTTATTTGTTTAATAAATGAGTAAATTTGATTAAATTCGTTAAATGAACTAATTGATGAGTTTGAGGTCATTGATTTGTCTATTCACTTAGGATTTATTTGTATTTTGTAGGATATTAATTTTGTGGTTTTTTAAATTTTATTTTTGCTTGATTTTTGTTTATTACTTATTATTTTTGTAAGTGATTTCAGATTCCTTGGATTTGTTATTAATTTTGCACAGACAGAGACAAATTAAATGAATTATAAACAACTCTGAATTCGATTCGTTTTATTTAATTTTATACAGTAAATAAATTAAATAAATATTCATTTAATAAAAAAATCAAACCTGAATTCGGAAGTTATAATTTGTTTAATAAATAAATCGAATTCAAATTTGAATGTATCTAATTTTGACCTAATTAATTTATTACTCAAATTCAAATTTCGATTCATTTATTTCTTTTCCCACCTCTAATTAAGTCTGACATTGCCAGTCGTCTCTGTAATTTCAGGAGTGGCAACCGTTGCCATAACATCTCATGAATTATCGATTTTTGAATAACCCCCCATTGAGGCACTGTTAATATGCTTACGATAATGGTACTTTTGGCA
Source organism: Murraya paniculata (assembly GCA_030449075.1). Lineage (NCBI taxonomy): Eukaryota > Viridiplantae > Streptophyta > Magnoliopsida > Sapindales > Rutaceae > Murraya > Murraya paniculata. The sequence goes on along the minus strand of JAEVFN010000036.1, from coordinate 253,847 downwards.
TCATAATATGGACTGGGGTAGATTGGATTGGGTCGGCTTATATCTGATTGGGTCCACCAGCCTGGTTAGTAATAGTGGGGCTTCTTGCATTTACTTGAGAAAATTTTTCCTATGAATTTTGATTTTTTGCTGGTGAAACTTGCAAGTTCTTCGGCCATGTTTGGATTGAAGAAAGGAGAGGAGAGGAGAGGAAAAGAGTGGAATGGAGGAGAAGGGAGAGGAAAGGAATGAAGGAGAATAGTGAAATTAAATTTCATTGCTTGGTTTGACATAAAATTTGATAGGGAAAGGAATTACAATTTTTTTTCTTTGGACAAATTTATCCTTCTGCCTTAAATACCAAACTATCTATATAGTAACGAAATATAATTTAATATCAATACCAAACTTTTTTAATATCAAAAAGTCCTAAAACAATTCATGATTTATTAGAATTATATATATATAATGGCGGTTCAGCAGCGGTTCTGGCGATGGTTCGACGAAACTTCGACGGGTTCTGGCGATGGTTCGACGAAACTTCGACGACTTCCGGCGACGGCTCGAAAACGGCCTAGTGGAGTTCCAGCAACAGTTAATTTATATTTTTGTATTTTCATATTAAATAAATAAATAAGTTTATTTATTTTGTTAAATTTCTTAAATCATTCATTAAATTTAATTAATATAAAATTATTTATAATATTAAATTGATAAAATAAAATTATAAATAATAATTGTTAATGGCATTAAACAAGTTAAAAAGTTGAAGGATAATTTTGGAAGCTTTGGTTTCCAACATAAGTGGAATTTGAATTCTTCACTCTTTGGTGTGGAATTTAAATGCTACATTATATGATGGATATTAAATTTTAATGGAAATTAAATTCTTATATATATTGTCCAACCAAACAATGGAAATAAAAACAGAATTTAAATTACTTTCCTCTCCTCCATTCTCTCCTCCCAACCAAACATCACCTTCGTTCTTTTAAAGTTATAAATCGAAATTCGATGTTGTAAGTTGAACGTAAATTATTAAGAAAGTTATATAACTTTGTGTTGCTTGTAAATACGATAAAAATCATCCCTCACACAATTGCCCTTGCGAAAGATGTGATTTCGTTGAAATTATATGGATTTCTAATCGATTGATCAACATTAGCACTCAACAAACTACTTTTTCCTAAATTGATTTAATGATATCTATACAACCAAACAGCATCAAATGATACATGCATACGATATATTTGAAATGAATTAATTCCTTTCTTATTAAAGTATAGTTTTAATTTCATTGAAATTGATGGTTATTGCAAGATTACTCATACAACATAGGAGAAATAACTCATTAACAAAATCAATGGCATCCTCGCGGGGGAGCAATGGGTAGAATAGTCAGTATGAGCATTCTTAGTCTTCTTAGTTAAGCACTCTTCATTTGTAAGTCTTGAGCAATTCGTCACTGTTAGGTGATGCTTTAGGATTCGTAGAAATTGAAGCATCTGAGTTAGCTTCTTGGCTAGTACTAGAGATAAAAATAAATCTACTTTCAGTGTTTGTCGGTACAAACAAAGCCAAAATAATGAAATTGAAAATCTTGGGTGTTTTTCTATTTCTTAACTGAATTTTAATTAAATAACCTAATTAGAATCAAAAGACGGATGTTGGAATCAACTAGACATGAGGCTCTCTATATGTGAATGAGTATTGAGAAATAAGCTGTAGAGGCTCGAACGAGATTGATGATTATGTTAATGAGCATTAATGATACTGTGTCTATTTATATTAACCATTAATTTTAATACCTTGTTGCATTACGACGGTAATTACAACTCACATGGAATTAATTTTAACCTTTTTAATTACTTTTTTAGTTTATTTCTTAAAATTTTTTCTCTTTGTATCTATCGTAAAATCATTTTTTCACTTATATAAAGTATTGCCAAGAGCCGTATCCTCTAATATAGATAGAATTTCATTTAAACACGCACATATTAAACTGGAACATATTGTGATTCTAAATAAAAATAAAAAGAAAGACGTTTAACTGATTATATTTTAGCACTAGGAATAATTATTAACGAAATATTATTTATTTAGTAAGTATTTTTTCTTTAAAATGTGAAATTTGGTGCCTTCCAACTTGATGGTAAAGTTATTTCTTTCTTATAAAAAAAGAAAAGGAAAAAGAAAAAATTAGTCTATTGGTTTACGTGTCCTCGTCTCTTGATTGAATTGAGGCGTTTAAGTCTTTCTGCATACGTTGTAAGAGTAATTTCCTTACTCTTTGAAGAGTACTTTTTCTGAATGAACAATAACAATATATCAAGGCAAGTCTGAGAAAACTATAAATTTGCCCAAAACATCGACACAAACCAAATGTTGTATATAAGTTAAATTGATTGGCATTAAAAGATTATCCAAAAAGCTTGTGAGGAAACATCATTTATAGATCGTGCATCTCTTCTCATCTCTTCTCTTTTTATATGAATGCAGATCAGGGATATTAAGGGCATGACACGTAGTGAACGTGACTTAAGACTGTGATAAAAAATGAAGAGGAAGCTGGAGAGTGCCAAAATCATCTAAGGATAATAGAAAATACCTCCTACCTTATATCCACATTGCCATGCGTTAGTATGGGACCACATGTTAGCGACAACCTTGCCAACGATAGTAGGACACATCATTATAACACAGCCTCCACTGGACAGTCTCCAAAATATCTCCCTACAAGCCGCCAAAGTTAGAATTGAGGAAAAGGGACCACAGACAAAATCACCTACGCAATCCCCTGTGAAGTCAGTGCTCCAAGCCCAGTTGGTTTATTCAAAATAGGCCAATTAGAATTAAAGACACGGCATAGACTATCTCTAGAGGGATAGTTATCTAATCAAAGTAAGCTTAAGAGCCTCCATAAGAGGAGCCAAATTACCCTTAAAACCCTATTTGAGGAGAGAAATCACCAATAATGGTGTGCCACATGTCCAAAAGAATGCAAATATGAATTACTAGCTAAGCAACCCGAGAGGGGGGTGAATTGGATTTCTAAAAATTATGGAGTAATTAAATCGAAACTCAATGCAAATAATAAATAAAATTAAGCAAATAACAAACAATTCACAACAATCCAAATGTAAAGAGAGAAGGGAAAAAGAATCAAACACGATATTTTTACGTGGTTCAACAAACCTCACCTATGTTCATGCCTCCAAGCTCACAGTGGGTTTTGAGGATTCCACTAGTCAAGCCTTTCACCTTAAGAGTTCAAAATCTTTACAATTGATTTTTAAGTTGTCAATCAACCTTTACAATAAGAGGTTATCCCAAACCTCTTAACCCAAGTATTTCCTACACTCTTAAACACTCAACTGATGTTTAACATGAAAATTACCCAAATTTTTTTCTTCACACAATATATGTGTTTACAAATGAATGCCCAAAGTGTGAATAGATGAAAGATTAACAAGATTTTAGCGCAAGAATGATTGAATAATAAGCTCAATGATGATCATAGAATTTGTCCTAATTTAAATTTGGTTGAGCCTTTTTATAGTTGGAGCTAAAAAATAGCCGTTGTTGATTTCAGGGCGTAATCAGATAGCCGTTAACTACTATCAAATCACCGATTTGACTTTGTGCAAGTTATCATTATGCTGAATTTTGAATAGTTGGTGCACCATTTGGAGTTGTCAATTTGCCATTTAATTCCAAAAACCTGCAAGATATTATTGGCTAGCTGTTTATTCTAAACAATTCACCATTTACAACTAAGTCCTCTATGGAATTTGTCAGTAGCTGTTATCAATAAATGGTTTACTGATTCCAGATAATTTGCTCTCTGGAATTTATCAGTTAACATTTTTTTAATAAACAATTCACCGATATCTTCCAGAATCAAAACTATAAAACTTCCTTTAGAAAACGATTTTCCGACTTAAAAGTAACAGTTATCCGTTTATTTTCAAAATCATATTTGTGTCTAAGAAACCTCATACGACCTAGAAATTGATCATTTAAAGACTCCAACTTTTTTAATATAGTTTGTTATCATCAAAATCAATGTTGTGGAAATATATATGTTAACTTTATCCCCCATCTTTGATGGTGACAAACCTTACACGTTTTAGAAATTAATTACAAGGTTTGCTCCCCTTACGTGTGAGCTCCCTCCATCAAGTTTTCAATTTAACAAATACAATATTATCAATGTTTTAACAACAAAGTTTAAGGCATGAAAACACACATTCTTCTTTTACTATATGATACTCTCTCCCTTCATCATTAAAAAGAAAACATATAAGTAAAAGGGATAGAGAAACTAGATTGTTACCCATGCCTTCTAAATAGAAATTTTGGCAGAATCTCTCCTTATTAACAAGCACCTCTTAAAAAACAATAATTAGTAATATTTACACAGAAAGTCTTAAATCGTCAAAATCATTATCCAAAGATCAAAACACCATGAAAAAATCATCACGTTTATCGAAATATGAATACCAATCATATAAGTTCGCGAAATGTATAAAGTCAAGATGTTAATCTCATAAAGGCAAGATGTCATAAACAGATCCATAGGGATGTTTGTGCGAAATCTAAATACAGAAACCAATAAGAAACTACTACCGAGGATGAGATGAAGAAGATGAATGTGGAATGCCTAGAGCAGTGAAGATGCATTGCTGGCCATCCAGAAGCAATAGCTGCTAATCAAGAATCTGCTACTATTAAAGCTGAAAGGCAACAAACTGAGTCTGAAACTATTACTGCTGCTCAGAGAGTGATCAAACCTTACTTATCAGTTGCTGCATAAAGCCTCCAGTAACTGGAGGATTCTCTGGAGCTGGAGGCTGATTGGTATCCATCTAATGCACCTCGAAATCAAACTCCGCTCGAGGCTATTACTACACTTCGACGAGGCAATGGAGGTTTAACTCCTAGTTGAAAATCAGGTAGCTGATTGGTAGGATAGGCGTCATAAAGCTCTCGATCACCCTCTAGAGCTAAAGGGTTGTCCTGGTTCTCAGACGTAGGCATCTTAACCCACTCCTTCCTCCTATAAAATCCTATACTCATGATGGCTTCTTCACCTATCCTCTTGGTCTCCACATAGACCGACTCTCAAAGGGGTACATGAAAATGCCGTAGTATCTCAGTAATAATACTATTATAATGAAGCAACTAGTTATTAACCCCAGGAGTGCTCAACATATGCCTCAGAATAACATAACATAGGTTAACAAGTCGCCTCTCAAGAAGAAAATCCAATAACCCAACATCCATCTTAGTCACCTCATCGGAATGCTCTTTCCTATGAGTGATAATATGCTGCAATATGGTGTGGAGAATCCTAATATGCAGGTAGAGAACATATGTCATTAGAAATGTCTCGACGCCTACATATATTCCTAACAGCATGTGAATGAATGAAATTAGCAAACAAGAGAGCCTTCCTAGATGTTTATATCTTGAAGCTCGCATTCTCAGTGGTTAGGTCTGGTTTAAGTCTGCAACATCAAATTCTATGGGAACCCCACTTACATTGGTAATTATCCTACCTAACCTAGTTTAAAAAATTTTCATATTCGAGTAAAATACTTGATCTAGATCAGGATAAACTAAGAATGGCAATAAGGCAGATATGGGTTGGATCTTCTTTGCTCCAGATCTAGATCTATAATAAAAACTGAGATCGGTATTTGCTCAATATCCATCATAGACTCATGTTTTTTGCTCCATATCCAGATTCAAAAAAGAAATAAATATCTATATTTATTCTCCAAATCCCGAAAAAAAAAATTAAAATCCAAATCTGCTCTAGATCCATCATGAATTCTAAAACTCGATAATAGAAGAGTAATAATTTTTTAGAATGAAAATTAAAGACTAAAATGTATTGATAACAATTAAATTATGTAATTTGTCTAAAAAATCTAATAAGTATTGTAGCTTTTGCTTTTACACCAAAACAAGCAAATAAGAAAGATAATAAAAATATCATTTAAAAGTAATTACAGCAGTAAGATTAATCTAATATTCTAATATCTCAATCATCTTGATATCACGACACAAGCATCATCATTCCTACAACATTAGATAATGACATATAAGTTAAATATGATTTATATTCATTGTTTTATTACTTTTATTATGACTATATTTAAGTAAATATATGGATGACATAGTTAATTTTACCTCATCCATGTCCACATCCTCTGAATATGTCAATCTGGTATGTGTTGAAGAACACGAATGTGATTCTGAGCACAAAAATTAAATAAAAATTTAATTAATTAAACAAAAATAGTGAATATAAAATAAAGAATTCAATTATAAAAATTTGTACCAGCATCTTCAGCCAATAACCAATTTTGACAACACATTAAAGTCTCTAATGTATTTAGACGGAGTCTACTGCGATGTGGTGTCACAAATCTGCCACTGGTACTAAATGCAAACTCAGATACAACTGTCGATATGGGAATAGCCAAAGTATCTCTAGCAACATTGCACAAAGTAGGATATTTAGATCCATTTACCTTCCACCACTCCAATATGTCAAAGTTATCAGTTCGAGGCAGAACAGATTCCTCCAAATAATAGTCTAGCTCAGACTTCACATGGTTAGTACTAGTATTTTGATTAACAAATGTCTCAAAACTAGCTCGACGATGTCCCATTCCTAAATGAAATGCCTCCATTGGCGATTGAGTAATCAAAGGCTCATTAGATTGATAAACATGTCCACATGATTTTGACTTCAACTGATATTCCTTCACTAGATCATAACAATATTTACGGACACTCCCAATTCTATGTTCACAATCAACTCCATCAAGCAAAGAAAAATAGTATTATACTAGTTTCATCTTATATCTAGGATCCAAAACAGCTGCCACTGCCATTAACTCATTAACCACACTCGAATATTTGTCATATTTTTCTAACATTTTCTTTGCCATTATCCTTATTTTATCATTGCTAGAACCTAGCCACTTAGAAATAAATATTCTAATCTCACAAATATAATAAAAGTACAAATTCATTGTAGGGTATTTCGTGCTGGAAAACAACTTATCAAATAATTCAAGCCTACAACAAATTTCTTTTGCAAACTCCCAATTTTCTTCACTAGGCAATGATTTATATTGCGGTTCTCATGGTTTTAAACGAGAAAACATGTCTTTATAAACTAAAACAGTGTCAAGCATGTAATGGGTAGAGTTCCACCTCGTTTTGCAATCAAGAATCAATTGCTTGGTGCTTGAAATTTTTAATTCACGAGCAACCTTCATAAATTTTTCATGCCTTTTGGGTGTCATTTTCCAATAAGAAACACTATTAAGAATTCTCTCAATACTTTCATTAATGACATTAGCCCATCATTCACTATCAAATTCAAAATGTGTGCCCAACAACGGATATGAAACAACCTCCCATTTAATAACAATGAACTAAAAAGTTTAAGAGTATGTCAACCATAGCATCATTAGCAGTGGCATTATCAACTGTTAAAGAACACAATTTTCCATCAACATTCCAATCTAATAAGCACTCCATTAGATTATCAGAAAGTACCTCAGTAGTGTGTGGACACATCATATGTATAAACCTAAATAAAAATGACAAAGATATAAATAAATATTATTATATGAATTGAGTGTTTATTAATCATAACGAAAAGGAAATGACAAAGATATAAATAAATAGTGCTATAGAAAGTACCTTATGAGGTGACTTTGTAGCCTCCAGGAATTATCTATAAAATGTGTGGTGACAACCATATAACCCATATTCTGATTAGAAGTCCATAAATCAATAGTAAGAGAAATTGTACTTTGATCGCTAGCCAACAACTTCATTATTTTAGATTTTTCATACTCATATTGCTTGAAGATATCTTTCTTCAATGTATACCGAAAAATGACCTTACATAAGTTGTAAAGAACCAAGAAACTTCCTGAATGCAGAATGTTCAACCATACTAAGAGGGTATTCATGCTTGATAATCATATTTGCAAGCTCTCTTCTTAAAGTGTCATGATCAAAAGAAAATGCCCCAACTTGGACTTTCCCTTGATTTACAGTAGCATTCAACATAGCATTCTTCATTGCTGGTTGCTTACATCGTGGGCATCTAAGCAAGTGCTTATGTAAGTGGTTCGTTCCACCTCCTGCAACTAATTTTCCATTGCATTGGTTACAAACTACTTTCAACTATCCATTAATCTTTTGCCTCATAAAATGATCCCACAATGGATTTTAACTTTTTACTAACAACAGCAGTTTCATTTCTAGGAATTGGTGAAGTCGAATTCAACTCTACACCATTTGATGGTTCAATTACTTCAACAGCATCATGCCCATCATCATCATCATCATTTTCTAATTGTGGTAAATGAGGACTAATATCCATATTTCACCTAAATGGAGAAATAACCAAAAACATTAAGTGTCTGCATCACTGAAAAAAATTATTATTATGCATCAGTATTAGACAAGTAAATAAATATATTTATTTGTCAATGAATATATAAAATTAGGAGCATAAGTTAAATAAATAATTGAAATCTTCTCATTTAATCTTCATTCATAACTCATTTATTCTTCATTCATACGGATTCTTTATTAATGAAATCAACTGTAAGAATTTAGAATATATTCAAATAAAAGCTAACCCACACGTATATAATATTGGTTAACAATCAAAATCTAGCAATGATAATGGAAAATTAATATGTAATTTGATGATTGCCTTACTAAATTATGACTGATTAGTGATTACACAACATGAATAAGGACATGAGAAAATAATAAAAAAAATCAAGTCTAAAGGCTTAGCTAGCAATTAAAGGACTGATTCAAGCATTCAAACAGAGTAAAGAAGTGCACGTAGACTGAAAAGAGAGAAAGAGGCTGACGCAGAAAGTTTTTTTTTTTTAGAGCAAGGCTGACGTTGAATTGAACTAAAGAATGAATAATTAAAAGAAATTAGGGCAAACTGAAGCGCCGACTTAAAAAAAGAGAATAAGACAGTTGTTTAATTGTTTTCACATGCTTCTTTTCAAGGATAATTTGGAAAGTTAATTTTCAGACAATGTGCGCTAGTGTATGGGAGGAATAACTATATTCCTTCAAAATATTTGGCCAATATAATAACATAAGTTGACATATACTATTATTTGCCTTGCAATTTGAATATTGTATGTGCACACTTTAAGGCAAGTTAACCTTAATTATTTTTGTACTATTATCATTTAAATTTACAAAATTAATATTTAAATTTTATGATTTTTAAATACATGGTAAATACCACTAATATGCTATAAATGAAATTTATTATCATTTATAATTACATAATTGTTAAGAAATTTATAAAATAAAATAAAATTAAAAGACAGGTAGATATGGATCTAGATTTAAATATTAAGATAGATCCAGACTTGCTCCAAATCTGTCTTAGATCTGTACATCGATATCCAAATCCAATCCAAATCCATTTTGAACCAACCCAAATCCGATCCGATTGGATTTAGATCAGGTGGATCTTAGATCAGATCCGATCCATTGCCATCCCTAGGATAAACCCGCTCCTCAATACTCAATGCCTCCTCTCAAGGTTCTAACATCTCAACTCCTCAAAATCATCCAAATCCGCAAAGTAAGAATCGATTACCTTACGACCCATAAAGAGGGTTTGGAAATATCTAGCCAAATGAGCAGTAGGGAAATGGATTCCCTCAAACTCAGGAAACTCCTGGGGGGTGCTGGATGCCTCATTTTTGCAGATTTTCATTTTGTTCTAGCCCTTGATATTTCAGCCATGGATGTGCATGTAAAAATAGGGATTTGTGAAAAACGATACAATAGAAGGATTTGAACGGATTAAAATGAAGTTGAAGATAGAAAGTGACTTGGGTGGTCAATTTGGCCAAAAAGTGATGAAAATCTAGCCAAAATTGAAAAAAGAGAGGTGGCTGATCCTAGGGTCTTAATTTGGAAATTTCTGATTTGGGCCTTGAAATTGTGTTTTGATAGGTTAGAAATGTTCTAAAAGTGATTAGAAATAATCCTATGGCTTTAATTTGGCAGGAAAATGCAAGAAAAGTGAGAATTTTTAGAGAGAGAAAGCTTAGGTGCCGTCAGTAGAGAGAAAACGGCGAGGAGACAACTGGAAAATGAAGAAGAAAACCTAGAAAGAGTGTTTTATCACACGAAAAAGGCAAGCCGTTTTATGATATTGGCGAACTGACAATTTCCAGAAATCACTGCAAAAACGATTATCCGTTTATCCTAAATAGTTATCCATTAACATAAACAACCTTTCTGTTTTTAATCAGTAAGCCATTATTATAAATCGGTTAACGATAACTTGTAGTTTTATTCCTTAAGTTTCTATTTTTAAACGGTAATCTGTTTACTTACAAACAGTCATATGTTTGTTTTAACTATGATTTTCCACATTTGTTTTAATCTTTGGTCAATAATTAATCCATTCCAGGATCATTTAATTTGTCCAAAATGTCTTAAAGGCCATTTTAATGCATGATTTATGAATGCAAATATAGCCATACAATTCAAGCATATCAACCAATCCAAATAACACATTCTTAAGCCAAAAATCTTACCATAAAAAAAAAAAAAAGTCTTGATATCATATAGGGTGTGCTAATGTGCAACCTTCATCATCCGAAGTCCAAGGACCATCCACTGAGGGTGAATGAATGGTATAGATAGGGGAGGTTCTCAGCACCTTCCACTTTAGAATTCCCCTAGCACGAGAAACCTCCTACCCAAGGATGAGAGTCGTCCCAATCACTTATTGTAATGAACTACAGTTATCCCAAGAGTGATGAGCTGTGGCAATTCCAAACACGTTGATGTCCTTGGTCTTAGACATAAAATAAGCCACGCCGCCATTGTGGCCTTCCGCTCTTGTTAAAGATCCCTAACAATAACCCCATTAGGGATTTTTAGCCAAAATTCTCCATCTAGAATATATACGTAGAGATTAAGTCAATGAATGAGAGCCTAGGTGTTACATCAAAAGCCCATTACACTCTCTTAGAGTACCCTAGGAGCAGTAAACGAAGCCTCATGAAGATCAACTCGACCCTAATCGTAACTCTCTTCTCCCTTGGTTAGCCCTATCCTCGCTATCCTAAGGCTGCCTTTCCTTCACTCTAATAGAGCATCTTTAAGGACCCTTCATCCTATAAAAGACCTTTCTCTTATCCATGTCACTAGGGGTGGATTCAGATGAAACAGGATGATCTCTAGACGAGCTTGTAAAACCTACAGTAGTATCACCAAAAGGATTACTATCGGAAGCAGAAAAACATATAGGAGAATCACTCATGCCTCGACCCTCAAAAAGCTCTGGAAACCCTGCACTTGAACTATCAGCCTCCTTATCAACTAAAGTTAACCTCTTTTGCAGCATCTAAGTACCAACCACCAGTGACAGCAGTACACTACCTATAAAATCCCCAAAACACAAAGGTAATGCCACCAGAAGGATAGATCCGCCAACCATGTCAATCAAACAAACCACTAAAGCCAATAAGGCATACAAACAAGCCAACATGCCACACACCCCATAAGCCAATCCCATAAACCGCATCACATCAACCAACACCATACGCCAACAACAAACAACCCAAGATCACCAACAAAAAACTACAATAGAACTAAAATCAAACAGAAAAGAAAGAAAATTACCAAAAAAACCAAATAATAAAACCAACACCGCCTCTGGAAAATCAGAGAGCGGGTAAGGTAGAAACTAAAGAAAAGTAAAGAGAAAGAGAGAGACTATAACTTAAACAAAAGAAGAAAAAGGAATGAAAAAACTGTAAAAAAGAGTAATGAAGAAATTAGAAAACCTCAATGAGAGAAATAGAGAGAAAGAGAGAGATTGTGAGGAAAGATGGAGACTGTGAAAATGAGGAGGTGAAAAGAGAGAGACTGTGATAAGGAGAAGGTAAAAGAGAGATCATAGAAGAGGAAAAAAAGAGAGATTATGAGAAAATAAAAAGGAAAATAAGAAACCGACGGGAATGAAGAAAAGTGAAATGAAAGAATGAAAGGGAAAGCGTTTCTTTTGCATATTGAAAGCTAGGTCTCACATGAGAAAGAAGAACGAGAAAGGGATAACTTTTAAATTTTAGAAAAATGTGCCTACAAAAAGGGTGCTGTTGGAAAGCTTCTATGTCTCATACTAAGACTAAGCTGTGAAAATTTGGGCAAGCCCCAAGTGAAATTTTTTTTTTAAAAAAATCCAATAAAAGAGGGTTAAAACTGTTATAATTCTTACAGATAAGAATAAAGGGACCTTGCTCAGGATTAGAGGACGGTCCCCAAGAGATCAACCTTATTTAGAAGATCTCTCTCTATGTTATGCTACCTTAAACGGCAATTTTAGTCCCCTTGATGCCATCCTTAACTAAACAAGACAAGAGGGATCTTATTGGTGTTAAAATATAAAACAGGGGTATTAAGGGCATCACAAATGGGAACATGACTCAAGATTATGATAAAGGATAAATAAGAAGCTAAAAAGGGAGGATGAAATAGAAATATATCGAAAAAGTAGTATCGGCCACCCAAATCATCTTAAGATAATAGAAAAGACGTCCCACCTTATACTCGTGCCGCCAAGTGACAGCTTCGCCAACAATAACAAGACATCCATTATAGTCCAATCCGCACCTGGATTGTTTTTAAAATATCTCCTTGTAAGCCACCAAGGTCAGAATTGAAGAAAGGGGATTATAGATAAAGCCACCTGCATCATCTCTAGTGAAAACAAGTGCTCCTCAGCCTAATTGATTCACTCAAAATGGGCCAATTAAAGTTCAGGACATGCTGTTAGCACAGACTGTCCCTCAATGGACAATTGTCCAACCATCAAGCTTAAGAGCCACCACAAGAGAGGCCAAGTTACCCTTAAAGCCCTACTTAATGAATGAATTCACAAATAATGGCTCACCACGTGTCGGAAAGAACACAAAGATGCCCTCAGGGGCACTCCACCTTAAAAGGTCAAATTAGTCTCACAAAAGAAGTTCACTCATTCACAAAAATACTTAACTTTTATTCGATTATGGGGTTTCTTCGAAACCCGCTACCTTCTTCAACCTCCTATTGACTTCTGTCACTAGTCACCACTGATACTGCCTCTAACAGTTGTTTCCTATAATTTTAGGTTCATGATACACAGGGAACATGATTCAAGACAATGATAAAAAATGAAAGGGAAGTTCAAAAAGGAGGATGAAATGGGAAAGTCCCAAGGAACTAGCCTCAGCCACTCGAATCGTCTAAGGATAGCAGAAAGTGCCTCTTACATTATATCTATGCCGCCATGTGTCAATACGGGACCACGAAGCAATGACAACTTGGCCAATGGTAGCACGACACAACACTACAACACAGTCCCCACCTGAACTATCTTTAAAATATATCCTTACAAGCTACTAAAGTCAAAATTGAGGAGAGAGGACCATAAGAAAAGCCACCTACACCATTTCTAGTGGAATCCGATGGTCCCCAGCCTAATTCGTTTATTTAAAATGTACCAATCAGAGTTAGGGACACCTGCACCATCTCTAGTGGAATTAGGTGCACCCCAACCGATTATGTGCTTGAAGAATCTACAAGGGAATTTACGGCAATCACAACGGAGCACGGTCCCTAGCATATATGCCTTGAGGTTAAGCTATTGTTGGCCTACTATACAAGCCGATTCTAAAAAAAAGTGAGAAAGTGTGACAAGTGGCAGAGGTTTGCCAAAGTGCACAAACAGCCCCAAAGAAGCCTACGGTGCTACGAATTCCCTAGCCATTTGTGGTTTACGGGGTTGACATCATTAGGCCCATGCCCATCGAGTGGGGCAAGTGAAGTATGTGGTTGTAGCCATTGATTATTTTACCAAGTCGGTAAAAGCTAAACCTTTGGCTCATATCACTAAGAAGAAATCCTCTAAATCCATTTAGAGGTGTTACTTTGGGATCTCCTAAGCGATCATCTCTGATAATGGGACTCATTTTGACAATCAGAGGTTTCGAGAATTTAGTGCTAATTTGGGGATCACCAATCGATTCGCCTCTCTAACTCACCTATAGTCAATTGGGCAAGTTGAGGCAGTCAGCAAGACTATTAAGGATATCTTGAAAAAGAAGTTGAATGACAAAAAAGGATCATAGTCGAAGAAACTACGAGGTGTCCTATAGGCTTACCACTATGAAGAACATCTTTATACAAGAGACCCATTTCCCTTAGTGTATGGGACAAATGCAGTTATCCCTGTTGAAATGGGAGACTCAACACACAGAGTCACCTTTTTGTTATGAGCGAGAATGAGGAACTCATGGTTGCTGCTGTGGACATGGCCAAAGAGAATGGATTGAACACCATACTCCAGTCGCACATCAGCATGGAATCGCTAACCTTTAAAATAAGAAGGTTTTTCCCCGCGCTTTCATTGAAGGAGATCTCGTGCTCAATCAGGTTACCCAGAACATCAAAAACCACAGGGACAGCACGCTTCGCACGAACTAGAAGGGACCCTACAAAGTTGATCGAGTGCCCAAATCTAGTATGTATACATTGCTATAACTTGATAAAAAGAAAGTCAACCATCCATGAAATGCCACTATACGCAGGAAGTATTACCAATGACCAAAGGATCGTCTCCACAACCAATCTTAAAAAGTGCCATTATCTTAAATCATTTTCCTAGTTTCTATTTTGGTTTAACTTTTTGTTTTGTACAGTAGTGGCAACACCCAAGTGGAAGCTTCATGTGACTCTATCTAGCCCCCCATTTTGCTTGAAAGCTACTACTGCTATAATCATCTTGATGAGGTGTGAATGTTGCCCTTATTTTTACAATAAAGTGATATTCAGCAGATATATGTCTCAACATGTGAATTTTTTATATTAATGCGGCCACCACACACCAAAAATGACACTATCTATAAGTCATTGGCACTACCATACAAAGTGCACATGTGTGAGGGTAACACCCATACGGACCCATACGGCACCTGAGGGACCCCACGTATAGGGCGACGCCGCCATAACCACAAGCTGACCCTACACGATCTCCGAAAAACATGCATGCCCAGGACTAACCTACATGACCATAAAGTAAATGCCCTGAGCATGTGGAGACCCCCTAGTCACGAAAAAAATTAACTGCCCCAAGCATGGTGAAGAGCCCCAAATGCGACAATAATTAAAAGCCTTAAGTGCGGTGAAGAGCCTCTAGGCACGGTAAAAATCAAAATGTCTCTAGCGTGGCTCAAACCCCCAGGCACAACATATAATGTAAATGCCGCAAGCATGGTGAAGAGGCCCCAAGTGCAGCACATAATAATATAAAGGCCCCAAGCATGGCAAAGAGCCCCTAGGTATGGCAAAAAAAATACCCCGAGCGCGATGATGAGCATCGCGCGTGGTACATAATATAAATGCCCCAGATGCAGCGGGATCAAACTCTCACCTTTGCTTGCAGAAACACCATGCGAAAGTAACCATTTCACCCAAGTTCAAAGCAGTTTAAAAATATAGAAAGAAAGAAGAAAAAAAGACCGCATACTATACGAGCGTCACATTGCTTATATAGGATGAACCCCTCAAGACAAATAAAGTCAAGGGTTACCATCTAAGCTGACTCGATATAGTACATGTCAAAGTCTAAAAAAATATGAAATCAAAATAAAGGCAAGCCACACAAGCAAACGACAATCTGAAAAATACATAGGATAAAGCCAACAAAGCCACGATCTCATTATACACAACTCACATAGACAACCCGAGCCACAAGCATCTTTGCCACTGGCAAAATCTCATGTGCCTGCATCCTTGGTATTAGGCCTATCGGAAGGAAATGGACTTGAAACATAGGGAGGGACAGTATCTCTAAGATTGTTCCATAAAGAATCTGTAGAGCACCCTCTTTCCATCATAGGCAACTCAGGGGCCTTCTTTAGGTCAAGAAGAGCTTCTTTCACCTAGGCATGGGTAAAGTACATAGAGAAGTCTCTACGACCACATCCTAATGGTCTGCCCCAATAGAATGCAAGCAATATAACACCATGCACTGGCCTACTGCTTTGAGTCAAGCACCTCATTTGCTGCCTTGTCTTTGACTCTCCACATCGGCATCAAGATGCTTCTTGAAGGAGTCTCTGTCTTCACGAGACCTCCACCTGAGATACTCATTCTCTTTGTGGGGCTTCATCACTTCAGCGTACAACTAATAATTTTACTCAAACATCTCATTCGAGACATGGACATAGAGCATGGCAGCCTGCACACAAAAAGTAAAGAAGAAAAACGTAAGAGGAAAAGGAAAATTGTGGGAACATGTGAATAATAAATAGAGACCATGGACAACTAATCTGAAGGTTGTCTTGGTAACATCCGCTAGTATCTAACGCAGCGAGGTGTTCTTATTGGATTGTAAGAAATCACCCTTACGGACCCTCCGCGCAACTTATATAAGGATCGGCAAACTCAACTCCTTATTGGAATCGGAGGGATCTTCGATAATAGGCCTCTTAATTTTATCAACTGAAAACTTAGTTCCATGGCAAGGAGGAATGTCTTTTGTGACGCTCCCCTAAGCAGATAAAGAGTTCTTTTAAACATGCCCTCTCTAAACAAAGCTTGGGTGTTGCCCCCAAAATGAGCATAGTAGGATACCCTAGTCAAGGTAGCATCCCTTTGGGCAAAGCTAGAAGCCCCCTTTTACGAAACTTGGAAATAATCTCCCTTAGTGCCTGGCATATCTTCTTTGGAGAAGCTATCTTGAAAAGAACACAAAAAGAAAATTGTCAAAATGGCACGAAAAATAAGTAAGGAGAACAAAAATTCATAGCTAAAGACAAACAAATGGTCCCGATGCAATCAGGAAAGACCCTCAACCATAAGGGACGGTCTCCAAACTATATGGGAGATGATCCCCTACATTCCAAGAACGACCTTGAAGATGATATAAGACAATCCTCATACGGTTAAAGACCATCCACCAGGCAGAATACACAAACAACATAAGAAAATGAGGCTCCTGGCTCCCGAAGCCTTCCATTTTAAGATTCCCAAGGCAACAACCATCCACATGCCCAACTTTCAGATCCTCTCCTCGGCTATAAGGTTCCCTGTAGCCTCCACGTCAACTCTGACGTTTAGCTTTCTCACAAGTCTGGTAGCAAGATCCTTGTCTTGGTCGCGTGCCTCCCACATGTCCGCCTCTCCAAAATAAGCAACTCACATGAAAATAATAAGACAAAGCCATTAGAACAAACAATCAAGTTTTCAAGAAAAAAACAAAGAAGGAAAGAGCCATAAGATATCGAGTAAATACTCGAGAAACCTCTCACCCTAAAGATAAGCGCTGCCCTCAGGAGTTATCTAAGCAGTGATAAGATGTGGCTTTCCAAAAAAATATATCTATATTGATGTCCCAATTCCAAGACATGAAATAAGCCACTCTACCATCGTGACCTCCCATCTTTTAAAAGATCCAACAGTAACCGCATTGAGGCTTCTCGGCCAAAGTTCCCCCTCTAGAATATAAACATAAAAAGCAACTTAATGAATGAATACCTGGACAATTGCGTTGGTGTTACGTCGAAAGCACATTACACTCTCCTAAAATACCCCTAGAGAGACAACTCCCCCTTCCCTCAAGTAGGCCCTATCCTCACCATCATAAGGCCGTCTTATCTCCACAACAAGTGGCAAGTCAAGAAAATCATGGATTTTCTCTAAATCACCTCAGTCAAACACCCTCCAAAGCTGGACATACCTCTAACAAGCGTAGATAATTTGAAAGCTTGGAATCTCTCATTCCCTCTACTAGAGCATCTCTGAGGACTCTCCATCCCACTAGGGATCCTTTTCTTGCCCGTGCCACTAGGGACGGTTTCAATGAAATGAGATAACCCCTAGGGAGCTTGTAAAACCTATAGCAATATCACCAAAGGGGTTATGCCTAAAGAAAAGAAATCAGAGGGAGAATCACTCGTATCTCTGCCCTTAAAAAAAACAGGGAATCCATACTAGAACTATCGGGCTCGTGATCAATTAATGACAAACTCCTTTTTACTATCTAAAAACCAAGTGCTAGTAGCAACAGGCCATTACCCATTAAAGCCCCAAAAAATACAGAGGTAGCACCATCAGAACACCAAACCTACCAACCACACTGACCAAACAAATCATCACAGCCAACAAACCACACAATACAACACTCACCCCATAAGCCAACGCCACAAACTGTGCCAAGTGCCACCCAACCAACACCATATATCAATGGCAATAGAATGGCCCAAAATCACCAACTAGAAACCACAATAAAACCAAAATCGAACAAAAAAAGAGAGAAAAAAATACCTAGAAAGCCGAGTGACAAAGTTGCCACCACTATTTTGGGTTGCGCCAAATCCAAATCTCACCAATCAACACTGTAGACAGTAAAACCAAGTCAAGGACGAACCTGAATGAAAATATATAGAAAAAGAAGATTAAAATAAAAGAGAAAATAGAAAATAAAAGAGAAAATAGAAAACAAAAGCCGAAATAAAAAGGGTGATAGAGAGAAAATTTGAATTAAGAGAAGGGGAGAGAGAGAAAAGTTGAAAGAGGGGCAAAGAGAGAAAGAATAAAATTAAAGCAAGAGGAAGAGTGAGAAAAATTGAAAGAGAGACGGGGAAGCTGAAAACCAAAGCAAAAGAAAAAAAGAAGCAAAATGGAAAAGATGAGGCCGAAAAGAAAAAGAAAGAGGAAATTGGTTTTTCAAAATTGAGGTTGGAGTACGTGTGGAAGGAAGAAAGAGAGAAGAAAAATTTGAATTCAAGTGAAACAAGCCTAAAGAATCTGCAGCTAGGCCACACCCACGTTTCCCACTTAGAATAAGTGGACAAGAAAAAAATTTCAAGTGAGCCCTTGCAAGGAAAATTTTAGACAGGCCTAAAGAAAGATTTTATTATCGTTATTTCATGATAAACAAGGGAAATGGTCTTACCAAAGAAATCAAGGACAAACCCCATGAGATCATCCCTATTTAAAAGGCCCCCATGTGCCATGCCATTTTGAATAAAAATTTTAGTCTCCTTCATCTTACTCTTCAATGAAAGAGACTAGAGGGATCTTGTTGGTGGCAAAATATAGACCAGAGTTATTAAGGGCATGACACATGGGAAACGTGATTTAACACTGTGATAAAGAATGAAATAAAAGTTGAAAAAGGAAGATGAAATGGGAAGGTCTTAAAGAACTAGCATCAGCGACTCGAATCATTTAAGGATGGCAGAAAGTGTCTCCTATATTATACCCACGCAGCATGTGTTAGTATGAGACAATGGAGCAAATACAATTTGGCCAACGATAGAAGGACACATCTTACAACACGGTCCCCACTTGAACTGTCTCTAAAATATCTCCTTACAAGCCACCAAAGTTAGAATTGAGGAGAAGGCACCACAGGCAAAGCCACCTCCACCATCTCCAGTGGAATTAGGTGCTTCCCAACTCTATTATTTTAGTTAAAGTGGGCCAATTAGAGTTAGTGACACACTATTAGTAGAGGGGGACAGTTGTCCAACCCAAGAAAGTTTAAGCGCATCCGCAAGAGGGGTCAAATTACCATAAAAACTTTATCTAAGATGGGAAATCACCAATAGTTGCTCACCACATATCCCAATGGCCACAAAGACGTCCTTAGGGGCATTCCACCTTAAAAGCTCTCACAAAAAAGGCAACTTCTCTCATTGACAAAACACTTAACTTTCTTATATTCTAAGATTTATTGGAAACTTGCCACCTCTTTTAATAATTCACTAACTTGACCATCAAAATGATGTCGCCAACCTCTACTAGTACTACTAGGGTTGGAAAAAAAAAAAAAAAAAAGCCCCAACTGGCAGGACTCAGGCCCACGGGCTTTAAGCCTAGCCTAGGGGAAAAATTATAGATAAGGGCTCAAAAAATACAAGGCCCACATACATTAAGCCTGCAAATGGGCCTTTTAAAAAAGAGCCAGGATTTATAATATATAAATAAAAAATAATTTAAATTAAATTAAAAAAAAAAAAAAAGAAAACTCAAAACGCATTAACACAAAATAGCCTAACCTTAATGCTTCACATGAATCTTACACCTACTCAAAAACCAAGTGAAGCAACAACCAACAGTTACACCTTCAATGAATGTAGCCACCACTGTTCAGCAATCATTGATTGAGTTCGATCTAATGCCAATATGACGTAGCCACGCGAGCCCAGCATGCGATGTAGCAACGACCCCAGTAGCACCAATAGTGTGACATAGCAGCAGCCGCTCAAACTCGCGTGACACAGCAGTAACCACTAGAACCCCCATAAGCAGCAGCAGCTAATTAAACTCGCAATGCAGCAACATCGAACCCAGCGCCAATGCGACCCGAACCAGTACCCACACGACTCGAATCAACAGCAAACCATCACCAACTCTACCTCAAGTAAGCTTTAAATTATTTTTATTGTAGAAATTTTGAGAAATTATTGTAGAATTTTGAATATCTATCGAATATCGTAGAATTTTCTTATTGTTATCTCATCATTTCTTGTTTATACTTTGTCTTCTCAAACATCAATAGTCCTCTTAACTTAAAATCAAGGCATGACAAACAAACTCACCAATTGAAAAGCAAAATGGCCTTGGTTGCAACGAAGAGTGTTAAATATTTTATATATACTGCAGGTGTGGTAAAATATGTCATATCAAGAAATGAGGAGGTGTGACAGAAATAGTAATTTTCATCATGAATAAATAATTTTGCAATTTATTTGACCAGACTGATTTCAAACGCAGTTTCTTAGCCTATTATCTCATCCAAAACCATATCCTTATCTAAGTGTTTGATTGAAATGTTCTATATTGTTAGAAATTCTGTATTAGAGAATTTTTTTATATGGTACTAAATTTAGAACAAGCTGACACGTTTGGTGGTATAATTACATTAATCTAATATCTTACATCCTTTAGTTTTGTGTAGGATTATAATAGAAAATGCTTTTGAATTTTCTAATTTACCTCTGAATCCAACTGCAGAGACAAAAAAGTTCAAGCAAAAACACAAATTAAAAAATAAATAAATAAAACATAGGGCTGTCACAAATTGTTGGGACCATTTCATAAAGGTAAACGTCGGAGGGTTAGCGAAGGCAAAATATAATCATCGTGGAACTGTTCTTACTTGTGGATTAAGAACCAGTCACTTGAGTAGACATGCTTGACAAATTCATGATTTTAATCAACGAACATTGGAAGAGGTTCTTGAGAATAAGCAACATTGTGTGAAGACAGAAAGTAGAGAGCTTGGAATCAATCATTTAATCCATTGGTTGCCATAAAAAAAAAAAAGAAAAAACTTACAACAGTGGTTGTAAAGCATGAGCTTCCTCTTAAGTTTGTAAAGTATGAGGTTTTTAGAGATTTTATTGATTATTGCAATCCATTGGTGAAGCCTATGTCTAGAAAGATTTTCAAGAATGAGATCTTTAAATTATATATCATAGAAAAAGTGAAGGCAGTGAATTTGTTGGAGATTAATAATATTAGGGTGGCAATTACTAAAAACATATGGACTGCTACTAATCAAAACAAAGATTATATTGTTGTTACAAGACATTTTATTAACAACTCTTTGCATTTGTAAAGTTGAATCCCAAGGTACTTTTACTTTATTGCATATTAAATTTTTTTATTTTGCTGATTTTTTTTATTTTTTAAAGTGAATAGATTTATATATGTGCATGCCGCACATATAGCTGATTGTCTTTCCCAAATTTTAGTGAAGCGTTTGTTGGATTGGAATCTAGATAGAAGATATCAATGGTTACTTTGAATAATTGTTCTACTAATAAAGCAATAGTTGATAGATTGAAGGGAATGTTGTCAACTAAGTCAATGATATTGGGTGGTAAATTTTTTTATATGAGGTGTGCGGCTCATATTTTGAATCTAATTGTGAAGGACGGATTGTCAGTGATTGAGAATGGTATTGCACATGTTAAATACAATGTGTCTTATTGGAGTTCATCACCAAAACGGGTGGAAAAGTTTGAGTTGGTTGCACGTCAATTGCAGCTAACGGATGTGAAAAAGTTGGGGCTTGATTGTCCAACTAGATGGAGTTCTACTTTTATTATGCTTCAACTTGCAGTGAAGTACAAAAATATTTTTTCTTGACTGTAGACACTTGAGCCACGATACAAGTGTTTTCCTAGTAGTGAGGAATAGGAGTTGGCTAAACAAATGTTGGATTATTTGAGGCCTTTTTCAAGATTAATTGAGATGTTTTTGGGTGCAACATACCCCACTGCCAATTTATTTTTTCCATTGGTTTGTAAAATGAGGATTGCATTAAGGGGTGGCAAACATCTGAGGTTCCTACAGTTAAGAAAATGGCAAATAACATGACTGAAAATTTTTTAAAGTATTAGGATAAGATCAGTGGAGTATCGGCCATGGCTATTATTCTTGATCCTAGATACAAGATGGTGTTGGTTAATTACTATTATCCAAAGATTTATGCAGTTAGTCTTAAAAATCAACTTAAGAGAGTGTGTGAGCTTTATGATGAAATGGTAATTTACTATGAGGCCAAATCCGCAACTATGAGATACAGTGTTTTCGATGAGTCTACTACCTTAAGTGTTGTTCCTTCCAACCAATCTCGTATTGATTTTGATGATGTAGATGATATGAGTGATTTTGATGTATATGCAACCTAAAATTATCAACCTATTAGTTCGAACTCCGACTTTGAGAGGTATTTGAAGGATCCTTTAGTCAAAAGAACTTCGGACTTTAATATTTTACAATGGTGGAAGATGAACGAAGGCAAGTATCCAATTTTAGCTGAGATGGCTAAGGATTTTTTAGCATACCCATGACAATTGTTGCCTCGGAGTCTGCTTTGTACATGGGGTAAAACCTTGAGTCCACATCATAGTAGACTATATCCGAACACGTTGGAAGCGATCATGTGCTCGCAACATTGGTTATGGGCTACTAGAGGTCAATGTATAAAAATACATTATTGTTAAAATCAATTATTAATTATTTTTACTTTATTATTTATGCTAACACCTTTTTTTTTTTTTTTGTTAGGTGGAGTTCTTAAAGAAAAACTTTTTACTAGAGGGGAACTGATGGATGAGGCAGAAGTTGGCCCGCAAATATTTTGTTTTCGATATTAGTATTCGTGATTGATTATGTTGTATTGCTAATATTTATGTATTGGACCATTAGTTTATTATTTATTAGATAGCGCTGGAAGCCCAAGCCTAGCCTGTCCAAACTTAGATGGACTTTTAGAGGGCCTAAGCCTAATCACAATAATGCCTTTAATTTGGCAACCCAAGGCACCACCTCTAGCAGTTATTTCTTGTGGTTTCAGGTTCATCTCATCCGTCGCTATCCCCATAAAACGGCTTCTAGTTCAACCCAATCTCCATTTTCACTAGAAAATCACCCTCTGCAAAAAAGGTCTCATAGTGAACTGAAATAAGACCAAAACACAATTTAATTGTATGTGATCTCTTATTAAAAGATGACATAGAGGTAGCCTTTTTTGTTTGAATAACATGTTGGCTAAATTCCTAGTAACAAAATGACTAAGTTAGTTACAGAACTTTTTCAACTTGTGAATTAATTGTAATTAGTATGGGGCATTCATAATCCAATTCAATCCGCTTAATCCATCTGATTTACAAAAATCTAATCTGTAAATTGGTAGATTGGTTTAGATTGAAAATTTTAAAATGCACTGCCAGTGAATTGAATATGAATTTACTTCCGCAAATCCGCAAAAATCTGTGAATATATATATATATATATATATATATATATACATGTACATATACATACAAACATACGTACATGTGTGTGTGTGTGTGTGTGTATAGATGTATATATATTGTATATGTGTGTGTGTGTGTGTGTGTGTGTCTGTAGATGTATATGTATTGTATGTATGTGGACATGTACATATGTATATGTATATATATATATATATATATATATATATATATATATATATATATATATATATATATATATATATATATATATATATATATATATATATATATATATATATATATATATATATATATATATATATATATGCGCGCGCACACACACACACATACATACATATACATATATATATATATATACATGCATATACAGTATGTATGTATGTATGGTGGTTTTTCAATCAGGGATCCATGATTTTAATAAAGTTAGGGATAAGGTAAAAGATAAAAAAAAAACACAGACTTTAATAAATTAAAGTTAGGATCCCTGATTGTAAAACTACTATGTGTGTGTGTGTGTGTGTGTGTGTGTAAAGTTAGAAAAATAAAACTTGTGAAATGGCATTACTATTTACAAATAAATAAATAAGTTAAAATATAATTACATTAACACCATATTATATCTTATCCAATAATAATATAAAATAAAAAATAATTAAATAAACAAATATAACTTTTAAAACAGTAAAAATTCTAAAGTTAAAATTTATATTGTTATTTTTTTTTCAAATTGATATTTTTCTTTTATCTTACACGTACAGAGATTTTGAGAGCTGACAAGAATATGTTCAAAAAAGCTTGATAGCATTTGATGGGATAGCAAGTAAGGGTAAATATTTGTTATAATTTATTAAATCAAATCTTTTTAGTTGTTATTTATTTCAATTATGTCTATTTTGTTCAGGTAAAAGTACGAAATGCAAATTGGACATGGACATTTAGACATCTTATTTAAGCTCTCAAGTTTTAACTTTCGTATAGATTTAAATTCATAATTTTAGTTAATTTTTATGTATTGATCTAAACAAATAAGGTTTTTTTTTTTCGGTGTGTTATATTTTGAAACTTTGATTGTATTATTCTAACGTTATTTAAACAATTAAATTATTGAAATGTTATTCAATTTTGAAGTTAATCGGTAGTAAAAATTTTTTTATATTAGATTTTTTTTATTTAATTAGTTCATAGATTGGACAGAATTAAAAAATTTTAATTTGTAAATTAATCCGTAAAATAGCGGATTGGATATGGATTTAGTCAAATCTACATCTAATCTGCAAATATATGGATTAGATTTGGATTGAATTTCACCAATCATGGATTGGAATGGATTAAATTTATAATATGCAAAATCATGGATCAGATATGAATTAATGTCCCCCTCCTAATTAGCATACTCATTTCTTGGCCTTTGGTTGTTCACATGCCGCTCATGCAATCCCATTTAATTGGCCTATAAGTAGTTGGCTTTTGGTTCTACATGCATGCAGTACCAAGTACTTTCTTAATGCTATATTTAGTTATTATAGTGAGAGTGGAAAGTGTAAATTCCTCCCACTCCATTATTCATATGTTTGTTTAAAGAGAAAAATAGAAGTCTCACTTTATAGATTCCACTCACTTTTGCAGTGAGATGTGGGTTTTCCACTTGCATAAGGGTGGTGAGAGTAAGAATTTACTCTTACATCTTCTTTTTTTTACCATTTCCTTATTAAATATAATATAATTATATTTAAAAATAGTAATACCATATTTATTCAAATAATATTTAATATATTGCATTTACTAAAAATAATAATATTAGCCTTATTTAAATATAATATTATTATATTTAGTTAAAAATAATAATTTACATTGATTCTAAGTTAAAATTACTTAAAAATATTATAATTTTTTAATTTTAATATTATAGTATTTGTACAATATTATAATAAATAATAATAAATAGTTTATTCTAATAATATATTATTTTATACTGTATTGGTAATAATAATATTTCATTTATGTTACTCTTATCAATAATTTTTAATTTACATAATTAAAATTAAAATTAATAAAAAATTATGATTTACATAATTAATAATATTATTGATTATTATTAATTTATATAATTAAAGTTAATAATAAATAGTTTATTTTACAAAAATATTTTTTATTCACTTTGTAATTAAAAATTACAGTTCTTTAACTAAGGGTAAAATTATAATTTAAAATAATTCATTTTAAATAAAAGACAAAGTAAACACATAAATTTGGATTTTGATTCCTATTCTACACTCCTATTGTAATATAAGTACAACCTACTTTAACTCCCACTCCCAATCCTAAGATTTCCAATTCTCACCTACTCCAATTTGAGAAGTAAAATACTATCTAATATATACGCGTAATTATGTTACATGAAATTAATTATCAAGTGAATTTTTTCTTTTCTTAGGGGTGATTTTCTAGAAAATCATTTGGGTTTTTAGTGGTTTGCAAATAGAATGAATGTAGAAAGTTCTATTACTCCTTTAACATTATATATCTAGCATAGTTGAATTTTGTAGTCTACAATGTAAAGAACAAAATTCTTACTCTAGAACTCGAATTCACATAGCGGATTTTTTTAGTGGCGTCAATATTAATTGATCGTGGTCTGGTGTCTATCTGCAGATTACATCACGGTCATATTCGTTGTAGTATTAATCATGCTAGGATCGATCTTGTTCTTGCATGGATCAGTGATGACTAAGCATATGCTTGCAATGCAATGGAAAGATTAATTTGAGATCGGATACAGTAGAAAATGCTTATAATATTACAAACTAATGTAACAGTGAAACAACACAATACTGCAATGCATAAGAAATTGAACACAGCATACTTCATTAATTTCATTTAAATCCAATGGTTACAGTAAGCTCGATCCAACGGTTGCTATTCACTGTTCTGTACAAAGGGCACTTCATCTTGTGCTTATCTTCAATTGATCTAGATAAGTAGTCTTGCTTCATGCTGATTCACGGGCATAGGTCAACAATTTCGACCATCAGCCATGCCTTGTTACGTCTGGCGAAGGTTCATTGACCCATTTTGGCAAACACTTTGTTCAATTCATCAAATACTTTGCTTAGACAGATAGAGTCATATTAAGAGTCAGAGGTCTGATTCCTTCTCATAAGAACAGATGCCCACTGATTGGGAAGTCAGCTTGGATGTGAAGCCAAATTTCAGCACGGAACAAATTAGAAGAACCTAAAAACTCTGTTTTGTTTGTGCTCTATAACCGTTTTAAAGTTAGGGATGTAGATGTAATGGGTAAATTAAAAAAAAAAAAAATTAATAAGGCCTTAAGAGGTAAAAATGAAGAAATTAATTGACTTATAAACCTAATACTTAAGCGTCCTCCCTAATTTTAATTACTTTCAACAAAGAAATAAGATGTCACATATATAAAATAAGACATTATATTTATTAATTTATCAAAGAACGAATAATACTCAAGGGGTCTGTTTATTAAAAAAAAAATATTTATGACTAGACTAATGATTTATCGTAGGATTGTATTTATTTTTAAATGGAGTAATATTGTACATGCTTCATCAATTAAAATCTTAATTTGTACTATAATTGATATTTATGTCACGAATTATTGATTACATTAAATGATTTTATTACTAATTATTTTTGTAAACACACTCAATAAATGACTAATTAAAATATTACACTTTCATATTATTTCAGTAGGAAATGATTGCGAAATGAAATGATGGGAGGCTGTGGGGAGCAAAAAAGTCAGCAGCAAGTAATCGAAAAAGAGTGGCCGAAAAGTTTGAAAAGAGGAGCCGACCCACCGAAGTCGGCTGAGTGATCAGGCGCCGAAGTCGCGTTGATTTTTGTTTCTCTTTTTTCACACGCTAATTTGAGCCTTTACGTGAACGCTACGACCACTACGTGGCACATTGTCAAACTTAAAGCGACAATTTATTTACGCCTCTTTATCCAAAATAAGAAAAATATAAATTTTATTATTGTGCAGTTGCTGTAAATTATAAATTTAAAATAATAATAAATAATATTTATATATGATATTGTTCATCATTTTTTTAAAAAATATATGCTTTGTATTTTTATTTTTAATATTTTATTAGAAAACAAATAATAAACTTTCCCACAGAGACATGAATTCTCAACTCTCAGAATGAGGAGAGGAATTGCTTTGACTAACTCAACTAAAATATATTACAAGCTCTACAAACTACGTACATTAAATATATTTTATTTTTTAAAACTCTAATTTTAGTTTTTTTAATTTTTTTTAATGTTGAGATGGGGGAATATGCATTAGGAATGCTTTTACAGATATTTTTATAAAATATGCAAAGAGAAAAAACTTAGAGGACCAAGTCAATAGAACCATTTTAACAAAATTATGTATATTTTAACTATAATTTTTTTCTCGAAAAGGAACCGTGCTAGTAGAACAACCAAGGATTTTCCTTTTCCTTGATCATTATAATTGTGAATTTCAAGACACTAAATAATTTTTTAAAAACGTTAAGATATATGTATAAATTTTAAAAAATAAAATCTCTAGGAGATCCTTAATTACATGAGGAAAATAATAAATGTTAGGTTTAGCATTAGTCTAATCACATTTTTTACGTGGCTTGGAAGGTTTCTATGTAGCTTAAGGCGATTAGAGTAGCTAATATTTGTCGGTACGGTCAATGCCGATTCAATTACGATAATTAAAGACTAAGAAAATTCGGATTGTTAGGTTCGTTTCAATTAAACAAATGGACCCTTAATAGTACAGGCTAACAAAGGAGTTAATTAAGAAGATAAAATATAACAAATGGTAATGAAATTATTTCTTATCAAAATAGAAAAATTACCGATAACGATCGTTTGCTTAAAGTAAAAGCACAAATGAACAAAGTTTTGTGATGATTTTAATTTGTTGAAAGTGTTTAATTTTAATCCTTTTTGGATCGGCGGGTTGCTAAAAGTAATTAAGATGTGACAAAAGGTGGAACTAATTTGGTCAGTTTCCATGAACGCCGAAGCTCTCAAAAACATGCTAAAAGAAATTATCTTCTTTTTTTTTTATTATATTACATTAGACTATTTATAAATATATTTACAATTAGACAATTATTGAGACGAAAGCTAGATCTTTACCCTCTCAAATATTCAAGGAATATCCTGAGAAAAAAGACTGTTTTCACATAATTATCTTCACAATTGGAAAATAAATTTTTAGCCCTAATCAAAAGCCCAGTGGCAAAATTATCTTCTTCTTAGGGTTCGAGTGTGTTTTTTTTTTTTTAATGTGCATAGTAGGATTCCTATTCATGGTTCATAGGGTGTTTTCATTTATAGCTTATGTGCTGAGTAAAAGTTCATTTAGTCTCTATATTTTGAGATTAGTATTCATTTAATTATTATATTTTTAAAAATATCTTAAAATATCATTGTCATTATACTATCGACATCCCTGCCATTACTTTTTGTTCATTTTAACTTACTTTTAATATTACCCTCTCTCAATAATTTTTTTTACATAAATAAAAAATTAAATTACCAATTAAAATTAAAATGGAAACAAAAAGAATATATATGGAAGCTCATGCATGTCCCAAAAAATAATATTGTAAAAAATTAAATTATCAATTTTTTTGGACATTAATAAAGAAATTAATATATTAATTTCTCAGTAGAGGATTCCACAAAAATTAAAACATATTGTTTTTGTTTCAATATATTTTTCAGGTTAAATTCGTAATTTAATTTTTTTCTTTTTGCTAATGTCCCAAAAAAAAAAAGAAACATTATTATGAGAAGATAATATTGTAAAAGCAAGTCAAAAGAAACAAAAAATAACTGCATGGATATTAATAATTTAAAGGTACGGGGATTAAATACATATTAACCTCAAAATATAGGTGTTAAACGAGCTTTTACCCCTTATATGATTGTGTCTTCTATCTGGAATTGTAAAATCTATAAGATGAGAATCAAAAGACAATTATGAAGGTAAAATCGGATCAAGTCTAAGACTTAAATGGACTCTCATCCCATGATCCAAGTTTTTTTTGTTTTTCAATGTAAAATTCATAGAATCACTATCACAAAAGAACATATGTTATAATATTTGTAAAAGGTAATAGGGAGCTCAAGTCAAGAGAGAATCATAATTCAACATTGTAAACATAAAAAACATAAGTTAATAAAATTATGTAATTATATTAATGTAGTTAGAACAATCTCATCTAGACCTTTCACGTACCGTCTAGTAGATAAAAATTTGTATGTTATAGAATTTTATCACTTGAGTTCATGTTATTTGTAGAAAGAAAAAAAGAAAGATATATATATACACACACAATATATTTATTATATATATATATGTTAAAAAAGCTATTAAACTACAGTTTAATGCTTAAGAAAGTTATTGCAGTTCAATAACTTTCTTGGAGTTTAATAAGGTAAAGTATCCTAGACAGGATCAGTTTTTTTGGAGGGACCAGATTGCCTTTGTAAGTTATTTAATGGCAAAAATAAAAGACTTGAATGCAACGAAATGGCAACAAAGAGGTGTTAAGTAATGTAAATTTCAAACATTTAGTACCTAAATCCATATCTTACAAACAACAAGGGATCCAATGATAAGAAGCCCTATGTGAAATGGCCAGTTAAGGGAAGATATAAAAGCGGTGGGTGCAAGTCAACTTTTGGGTGTTGAATTGACGGTTGATTAGAACGAGCTGACTAAACCATTAAACCAAAGCCGAATTCCGTGACCATCGAACAAGAACACGGCATTTAGTATTGAATAATA
This sequence comes from Murraya paniculata, assembly GCA_030449075.1. Classification (NCBI taxonomy): domain Eukaryota; kingdom Viridiplantae; phylum Streptophyta; class Magnoliopsida; order Sapindales; family Rutaceae; genus Murraya; species Murraya paniculata. The sequence goes on along the minus strand of JAEVFN010000036.1, from coordinate 223,163 downwards.
TATGTGTCATATCTTCATTGCTTGATATAAAAATCAACTTGAAACCTCCAGATATCGATGCAGGATCGGGTCATATCATATACGTATTTTTTTTCCTCGCATGTAATTTATAACGAGTTTACTTTTAACAACCTCTTGATTTCAAATTCTGTGAGCTTCAGATCTCGACAGTTGAGTATCAACTATTTATTATTTATCATGTTAGTTGAAATTCAAATATTAATATCAGTAGCGTACTACTTCAACTTTCATATCCTGCCATTTCACTTGTGCATGGTCATCGTTACTTGTTACGGGAGATTAAATTAATTAATATACAGGTTCAGACAGGCAGGTACGCGGCACGTTTGTTTTCATTCTAACCTCTCTTCTAGCTGTATTTGTGTGGGAAAACAATACACGAGTTTCATGTGTTGGGATGTTTCATTAATTTCAGTTCAGATTATATGCATTAATCAGTAACCTCTCTTATTACCTAAATATTTCTTGGACTATATATCTTGAATCAACAGCTAGCGTCGGTCTTCTTCTTCTTCTTCTTCAGATTGCATCAGAAACTATTGCAGTAACTGATGACAATAACCTGGCTCTTGCTCTCGCTCTAACAATGTTATGAAAAGTTTTAATTGCAGTGATGTAGATGCTTGTACATACATACGTTACTAGCTATACAGTATGGTACCTATCAAAAGAGCTGCTTTGAAGCATGCAACTAGCAAATCACTATTATCATATCTTCGGCTAGACGTCTATCCATCTACCAGCAACTTCTAACCAAAGAAATTATCTTGCCCGTACCTATTCTCATATGTATATGTATGTATATTATAATCAACCTGGACAACTCCAACTTTTTTAAATGCGAATTTGACATTTTACAGTGTAAAACTTTCATAACACTAAAAAATTCTTTGACAATGCAGAATCCGTATTTTAAAAACTATAGAAGTTCACATTTGAGAATGACTCTTTGTATTTATTGCTATTAAATCAACTGAAAGGGAAAAAAAATATATTTTCTTCTTTCGAATAAGTTTCTTGATATCTTCTTTTATTAGTTAAGTTTATATTTTTCTATGTTTGTTAACCTACCAAAATATAAAACGACACATTTCGGTAGATCACATTTGTTTCAAATACGAAGACATATCATTAGAAAATATAACCGAGCACTCCTGGTCTCCAAAAACTTGAAATTAAAACAAAACTATAAGCAAATAATTAAAAAGCTAAACATAAGTTCGGCAAAGCATAGCGAACCTCGATACTTATATTTCTAGTCTCCTGGGTGACTTGTATCAAAATTTCACCTTGTACTCTTATGAGGATCAGAAGCTGATGATGAAGAGCTTCCAAGCTGCATGCGATATAACTCATGCTGTTGCTGAGACGACGTCGCAGAAGACGAAGACGAAGACGAAGATGAAGATGAAGAAGTGGTCGGTAAAGTCACCGGCAGATAACTGTACTCGCCATAGAAACCAGACGGGATGCCATAGGTTGCTTGCTGATACTGAAAAAGATTCGGATACGTTACTTCTTGAGTTAGTGGCAGAGGACGAGGAGGAGGATGAGGATTAGAAACTTGCTGTGAAGTTGTAGCGGCCGCAGCATGATAATAATGATCTCGATAACGGTGAGTTGTGAGATTAGCTTGAACTCTTTCTGGGAAATTAAGCTTGGCTTTGCTTCCTTTGAACCTAAGAGCTGCTTCATCGTAAGCAAGTGCTGCTGCTTCAGCTGTGTCAAAAGTTCCTAGCCATACACGTGCTGCCTTCTTTGGATCACGAATCTCAGCTGCCCATTTGCCCCATGGCCTTTGCCTCACTCCTCTGTAATGCCTTTTCCTCACGTTCCCTTCACAGTATATATAGCATATCTTTAGTGTGTTTATTAAAGAAACCACTCAATAGGAGAAAAATAAATAAATGCAGGTACAAGAAATATGATTTTGAAACGTACGCTTGCTACATACAACAATCATTGTCATCAATATCTATTTAATTAACCCACTTAATTAAGTAGTGAATATTATGAAAATGCCGCAATAAAATGTTATTTAAACATTACGAAAAATGGCAAAAATTACACTACATAGACAACGATTCGATGCTGATATGCATTTTTGCTGAAATCAATGGTTTGCAGGGAAGAAAAATGAAATAATTATAAAAATAAAAATAAATGCTAACCATTGATCCGTTCAATACTCAATACAAAACCACCTCATCTTTAGATCCTACTTGGAACTAGATATCCAAATAAATTTTGTCATATGCATATACCTTGATCTTCGACGCGTTGGGATAGGTCTTGTTCAGATGTGTTGGAAGAAGAAGTGGTGAAATTAGGGTTTTGAGAGAGTTGAAGACTAGTTGGGGTATTTTGGGTATTTCCAATAACTTGAGAAAGGGCTGAAACCATAGCAGACATGTCTTGTTGGGATCTGGCTGAGAACACTGGAAATGATAAATGATCTTCTTCTTCTTTCTCCTTCGATTCATCGGATGGAAAGGGCCTCTTCCCATGTTTTCGATCCACTTTTGATCCCCTTGTTAATATTCAAACAACCCTTTCTGCTAGCTAGAACATGCAATTAATATAAATAACAACACTTAGATTTCAGAATCACCAAAAATTAATATAAATAACAACACTTAGATTTCAGAATCACCAAATTAAGCAACACATGAAAACTAAAATTATGGTATCAAGACCAAGATCGAGAAGAAGCACAAAGAAATAGACTCTGGAAAGGAGGGGACAGTAGTGATGTATGACTAAATAAGGAATATAAGAAGGTAGGGTTTTTCTGTAGCTACTTAAAAATTTATAGGCTAGTGTGAACAGATAGGAAATATCTAGTGTGTGTGTGTGTATATATAGAAGCATTTGACCCAAGTGTGTTACAACTCCTTCCTTTTCTCACTTACAGCATTCAAATTTAACTTGTGACCGTTTTATTATATTGCATAGCAACCTTGATTCACAAAAAATTTAGTTGTCAAGATTATTTCAAAGGTTCGTAGACACTCAAGCACCCATATATGATGATCACCGCAACAAATTATATAGTAATTAAGACTACACAAACCTAGTCTTATCTCAAATTTATTGGTTATGCATGCATGTTGTTAAGACTCATCTTTCATACTATTGTTGGGGCTCAATATCAATCCAAGCTTTTGAGTTAAGTGGTTTCTCTAATATAGTATCATAGTCCATGTTTTCAAGTTCAATATATTTCACCTACAAGTAAATCATTTCAAATTATTTTTTCAATTTTTGGCTCACTTTCGCAACTAGTTTCTGTCTCAAGTCTTAATCCATGTATCACAACTAATATTTTTTTGCGTTCTTAACTATTAGCTTAGACTTTTAGATCAAATAATTTCTCTACAACATAGAAAAGAGAAGTCTTCGAAGCTCGTTTTCTCTTTACCAGTCTTTATTTTCCAATATAAACTCAATAAAGTTCCTGAGACAGAAAGCTAAGAATGCTCAAAAAGATGGCCAGACATAATGTAAAGGTGTAATCTAAGCATTAACTATAAAAATCAAAAAGTTATGATGCTATTGATATGTAGTATGTTTGGTGCATGTTTGCAGCGAACATGACTCGACTGCGTGAGTTTCCACACCACTTTACTGTCAATTGGTCCCTCTTGCATTCCTATCTGAAGCATCACTACTGTCTGAGGTTTTCTAGAGTAGAGAGTTCACATTGATGTAGCGCATTTATAATACATGCCAAGGCCTTTATTGTCTTAAAAAATAAAATACACAACTTCACGTTTTATCATAATAAAAAAGATTATTCACAGTCTTCAAGCAGTTTTCTTATTTTCTTTTACGAGTGACTTGAATTCGATTTTCAAAAAAAAGATGGGGCTAAAAGTCTTATTCCCGAACATGTATATATTGTCGGAATATTAACCATTTGAATCGCCATTAATGATAGTTATTCGCATATTTTATTTAAACTAATGATAAAAACAATATCATGCTATTCGGTATTTAACACATGCGGGGCCTCTAATATTTTTTTGGGAGAAACACTTGCATGACCGGTCTATCACTTTAGCATGCTCTACCATGTGGCAGAGCAAATTGATTTTAAAATATAGAATATAGTAGGTTTAAAACACAACTTATTGGGCCAACCCACCACATCAACATATTATTGAAATGATAGGCCAATCTCAAATAAGTTTTTCTCCTAATTTCAAATAACCTTACATAGTTGAGGTGATGGGCCCATTCAATGAAGCTCTACCCTTTGGCAGAGTATTGTCACTTTACATAGCTGAGGTGATGGACCCATCTAATGAAGTTCTTCCCTTTGGCAGAGTATTGAATCTTAAAGTGAAATTATAAGGAATTCATCAAATTTCAAAATCAAAACTACAGGTGCTAAAGGGGGACTTCTCTGCCACATGTCAGAATTTTATTGATGCCCTATGCAAGCCTTTGTCCATACTGTTAAGTTTGTGACCATCACGTTATTTTACCAAATAATAATAATAATAACCTGCAATGTTTTTACATGCTATAGGCCAATCATCAAATCAAGGCTGAAAGGCTATCAAAAATGAGTCTGTATCTATTCCGTAGAACGAACAAATCGGTTTTATTGTTACATTTTGAGGACGACTATAGAAGGATTAATTACAAGGAAAATGGGGTTGGCTGTTCATACATGGAACTAGAGATTCAAATGTAACTGATACTGGCTTCGATTGAATGGAAGGTGAGAATGAGATCATTTAGTTGTAAGATAAATAAAAAGTAAAAAGAGTTTTTGAATGAAAAGAATGGGTCATATACAATTCGACATTGGCTTCACTTGATCAAACGAACAAATAAAACACCTGATGTAAACTGGAACGCTTACAATAGAAAGCCGTGAAAACAAGTTCATGAACATTTGAGCAAAGAAGCTGTAAATAAATGTTTCTCGCAATTTCTTTCCTGGTGACAACAGTGGAGGACGATGCATTTTCCCCAATTTGTGCTTTGTATTGCATTGATACCTTTTGCAGCAGGAGCCAAACCCAGAAAAAAGTATTTTGTCAAGGTGGCAACCGTCACAAAACCATTGTTCCTGCCCTTGTGTGAACATAATAGAGAATTATGAAGCAGCCTCGGCTAATTGGTGCGAGAGCCACTTGATTAAAATTTCCCCAAATGCAATAACCGACATCCCAGGTATCTTCAGATAGACATGATGAATGTGTCATTTTCGACTAAAATGAAGAGGCCTGATCAAGACCCTAGAAACTGTGTCGCATTGGTACGATGAAAGACAAGACTGCAAACTCATGGCATGAAAGCCAGTGATAGAAAATACTATTCATATGTACATTCTTTACACAAATCAAATACTTGGTTGGATATCTCTGGTCCGCATGTAAGTTAAAAACTGAGAAGGCAATTCTGCTAACAGTGCTTGAACCACAGAAATCTCTCCATCTGCAAAGGAATGGGACATTACCACAAGCCAAAAGCAATTATGATATAGATATATTCTTTTATTTTAGTTGGATCACCCAATACAATGTGATGACTTACTCTGTACATCCTTGAGAGGAACAAATTGAACTATATCACGTGAAGCAACACGACCAGTTGAACTTTCAAGCCTCTCTCCCTTGTCAGCATCTAGAATCTATAAAGGAGAGAGATTTCAGGGACAATTATACTTTTGCCCATATTACCCAAAAAAAGAAAACAATACTAATAATCTTTGTATCAAAGAAGTAAATATGATACCTCCATTTCTTTGAAGTCAGCTCCTCCAACTCCTACAATGAGAATTGACAGCGGAAGGTCAGACGCTTTCACTAAGGCATCCTTCGTTTCTTGCAGATCCGTTACTACTCCATCCTAAAACAATATTAACAACTTTCAGAGCAGTGGGAACACACAGAATGACAATTTTGTTCTGAGAAGAACAAACTATCATCACACACAAAAAAAAAACTATTGGATTCAGCCAGAAAGAAAATGGCAGAATTTTTTTTTTTTTAATATAAGAAGTATGTATTTGCATTAATAAATAATGGACAAAATACACTTCAGTAGTGCACCAGCTATCCACCCAAAATCAATCAAAATGGCGGAATTAATGTTGACTTATTAGGAAAAGAAGTGTAGAAAAGGAAATTCCAAAAGGAAATAATTCATGAATGTTATACATTATGCATGTTTACCCAAAGATTGCAGTCTTACTATAGAACTCTTAGATTTTTATAAGGAAAATCAACCAGGATTTCCAGTTCTTATTCTCACCGTTATTATCAACAAAACAAAGTATTTTTGTCCACGGTTGGCAAGAGACTGGCCGGCAATTAGTGCAGCATTGCTGATGACAGGTCCAAAAAGTGTAGGCCCAGCAAGATTTACATTATGGAGAGCACTTGTATATGCCATCATAATTCCAGGGATTCCTTCAACCTGAGAGAGATTAATTTCATATCACCTTAAGACAAACACCAGAAGCTGTGCATAAGAATAAGGTCATCCGAGTAAATGGTAAAAAGCTCATGCTCTGCAATTGTTCACCTCACAGTAACTGTTGCTTCCATTCAAGTTGAAACAATGTGACACTGGACCATCAATTGGCCTTGCTCCGAAACCCCATGCAGGAAAGCGCTTGTCAGTATCATAAAACTGCAATACCTCTCCGACCTCTAGGATTGCCTGGGAAGGAAATGCAAGATGTTTAAGTGGATCTGGAAGAAAAGAAATTTATAAGAAATTATAGACAGTAAAAAAGTTCTCACTCTTTGATATGCATTTGGCCGGCCTGAGGGATCAAGATAATGCAAGGAATCAGGGAGACGGGGATTCCCATTAGAAGCTGATACACAAGAAACGCGAATAATTCCATATGGAAAAATTAATTTCATAAAACACAAAAAGTTTAAACCTAATACTGACATTAACTACAAAAGTAGGTAGACCCCATTGATGTATGAAATATAGATGATGATTTTATTTCTGCAATGGCATTAACTACAAAAAATTAAGGTCAAAAGCATGTGATGGAAGGGCAAAAAATTGCTTATAATTGAGGGATGTTTATAAAAGTGCATACAATATGCCTTAAAGTAACAAGTGTGGGAGATCAAAAGACAAAACTTCAATAAGATAGCCATAGCCGAAAATAAGAGTCAGGACAGGATTGCGTATTTACATCCATGCATGGCTAATAAACTGAGAAGTCAGCCTATCAATTTGCCTACAATTATCAAGGATGAAGTAAGAATTCTCATGCTGTGTAATGTCAGCTAAATGTATAGACAAATACCAGTGAAATCAACAGCCACCATAAAGTTCAGTTCAAAACCCCCAGCCAAGTAATCCAGGAAAGTATATTGAACACTCTCAGAGAACTTATCCACAAAAAGTTGGCTGTTTAGTATCTGCAATAAAACCATAAGTTAAGAAGGAGGGGTTGGAAATTTTAGGATGTACTTGACCCTTATTAAAACAGCTAGGACCTTGTGGTTATTATTCCCAGCCGCAGTGGGTAAAAACAAATTTTCTCCTTGCCCGCTGGAATGAAGTTTTTCCAAGTCTGCTAGTGATTTCTGAACCTTTCTGATGAAATAACAACAAATAAGCATGAAAACTGTTTTCCTAGAGAAATAGGAAGCTAAAGAAAGGAGAGAAAGCGAGAGAGGGTCCATTTACCCAATTAAATCATGCTTGCCATTACTGTTGAAGTTAAAGCACTCTATTATTAATGGACTGTCCTGCATATTGATTTAGAGAATAATCATGAGATTTAGCAATAAACAGATATGGAGATGTGCCAATCTGCAAAGAAAAATCCCAAGGTCCATACATAACAAAGTTTCTCTATGTTTAATATAGTTGCCAGCTTGAAGCACTGAATGTCAGTACATACTTTGATGATAACAGCGAAAACCATAAAGAAACAATTTGTATTTATAACTCCTGATTTTAAAGAAAAACAAGGAGTGATGACCAAATGCAAGGAACAGAATTTATATCAGGAAAAACTTTCATGCATTAGACATGTAACAAGGTCCTATTGTATGCCGTCAAACCCCCAATATAACCAAAACTGGCACTGCCAATGGAAACTAAATCTGAAAACTATGTCCATAAGAGAAAGAGAGTAATGATTAAGTGAGCAATGGTGCTCACCTTATGGTGAATGACAATGCCACGTGGTACAATTTGGTTCATCCACAGCTTAAAACTATTTACTGGGATTCACAGAATTCTGGCACTTGTCGGGATGCTCACTAAATGGCGGCATTAGTGCTCACTAGATCATTCTCTTACACACACACACACACACACACACACACACGTATATGTATAGATAATATTTAAATTTGTTTTGAAAACCAAATTTACAAAAAGGGCATGCCATAAATATATAACAGAATCACTAAAATATGCCTAGCTGGAGGATCTCAACCACCCCACAACCCCCCCCCCCCAAAAAAAAAAACCCAAAAATAAAATAAATTTAAAAAAAAAACACTAAGGTATGAAAACTTGATAATACCTTGCTTCCAACTTGCTGAATATTCAAAAACACTGATTTCCATGTTGGTTTGGTTTCATTCTTTACGACCTCTGTTTTACACACGGGGATATGTGTCCCACTCTCCACAATTTTTGATATCACCAAAAAGGGATCCTGCAAAATGAGCCAGAATATGATCAAATATAAAATATTCCCATGATCATAATACCTACTAAAACGCATGAAACTAAAGAATCAGTAGCTATACATTTCTTGAGAAGAGATCCTTGCAGTCCAAATCTGAACACCTTAGTATCAACTCTGTGGTTGTCTTTGAGTTTATACATTCTTCGGCATGCACAGTAAGCTTTCCACGATGTTTCGGACGGTTTGAAGGGTGAGATTCTTCGGTAATTGATGTGATCGTTTCTTCTCTACGTACAAGATCTAAGGTCAGTGACCTGTTTTTTTGGGTGACAATCTATACATATAGAAATAAGAATGTCAATGGGCATATATGATTAAAAAAAAAAAAAAGGATCTTCAACAGTTTAGCATGTACATTCTCAACTTCCGACTACTACTTAGTGAAAGAATAGGTTAACAAGAATGTTTTTCATGTCATACCTGAGACAATGTACAAGTTGTCTCACCAAGAAATTGCTGCTCATCTAGCTTAAGCATCTGAAAAGATTAAATCATCCAGTAATGGAATTTATCGCAATGAAAATAAATTGGAGCGGATGCTTTATACTATTTATTGTACATATTCCAGATGATATTAGCATATGAATAAGCATAAAATAAACATAAGATAAAAGGCATTCTTTACCATTTTAGATCAAAAAGATTTTATCAAAAACCCACAGATACTGAATTATCTAGAGCAAATATGATTTTTGGAAGAAAGAATTCCACTGGGACCCCTTGAGATTTGTCAAATATAAATAACAGGTGCAAAAGATCAGAAACCATCACTGAGACTCCTCGGCGTTAGTTACCCTAATAAATTTACCGTTGCTATTTATTGCACAATAACCAAACAGCCGAAAATATACGTGCCACATTATAACAAGTAAAATCAGAAAAATTATGGTATTTTTTGGGCAGATTTTGATTTTCTATTCTGAAAGTCACAGATAGAGTTAGCATGTGTTGGAAGATTACAAATCAGAGTTTATTCAATTAAAAGGCAAGCAACCAAATATAGTACTTCCTTAAAAAGAACTAAAATTAATGAAAAACGGACGTGGTAGTATGAAAAAAAAAAGGTACCTTCACGTCAACACTGTGAAACTGAGTGTCGACATCATATATACGAAATCTGCCATGGATAGAAATTCAGCCAAATTACAGCACAACCTATCAAATGTTTGTTTTGGCAATAAAAAACAGAGCTGGAAGCATAACAACTTACACCAAAGTTTGCACAACCTCAAATTGATACGTAATTATATGTTTCGTAATCCATGTAGGATTGAGTGAATTAAGAACTACTTCAGTACGACCTGCTTCGACAAGTGCTCCATCTCTTGCTCTGGTATAAACCACCAGCATAGGATCACTCTGAATCACGCAGAATTTTTCAAAGTAATTTTTTACCGTGACCAGAAATAGAACATCTAATCAATTCAAAAGTATGATCACCGAATTAAATTGAGCTTCGAAGACAACATTCTCCTAGCTCTCGTCTCGAGAGTAAGAATTAACAACCTCAAAATAATAAATTATCATTAATTAACTTATAAATTGGTTACTAAAAACTTGAAAATAAAAAAATAAGACCTAAATTCATTTAAAATTTATGAGGAATATAAAGCAAGAAATATCAACGCAACACACCTTGGAAAGCACATCTCTATCACACAAGTCAGCAGCCGAAAATGATAACTGCACAGCCGTTCATTCAAAAATCAGTAATAATGAATTTTAAAAAAAAAATAAGAGCATTAGTTTTTAAAATGCAATATATTATATATATAAAAAAGAAAACCGGAGAAGATTCGAGCATTTTAAGAAAATTGGATAGGTGACCTCGATCTGAGAGAACAAGCCGAGGTGACCGCGAGACTTGAGGAACCAGTCAACGGCGTCGTTTGAGGAGGCGGAAGCGTTGTAAGAAAGAGCAGCGGTACCGCCGACCGCTGCCATGCC